>JAOTRJ010000045.1:22378843-22388863 GCA_028564905.1 Leptodoras praelongus | reverse complement strand
ATAGAGGACCGCCGGACCCCCGATGGTTGGTGGCGAACTGAAAGTGGACCCCCATCCAAAAACTTTGAGTACCCCTGCATTAAAGGATGACTAACACAAACTGTGCAACAACAGATGAGCTATTGTCTCTGACTTTACATCTACAGGGTGGAGCAATACAGTGGATGTATCTCATCGAGTGCATAGTGTGTCTGCTGTGTCTGATCCACTCACACCAGTACAACACACCACCACATCCGTTTCACTGCAGTGCTGAGAATGATCCACCACTCAAACAGTACCTGATCTGGTCCTTAAGGGGGTCCTGACCATTAGAGTAAAGGGGACAAATAGAGTATGTAAAGAAACAGATGGACTACAGTCTGTAATTGTAGAAATACAAAGTGCAACTCTATCGTAAATGAAACTGAGAAAATGGACAATGAGTGTAGAGAAAAGGAGGTGGTCATAATGTTATGCCTGATAAGTGTACACCACTGCAAGTTTATTATCTTCATTCATGAAATAATACCAAGCTTGTGAGCATAGAGCTTGAGATGTTCTTCAGTGAGGTATAGGCAAAAATCCCCAAATCTACATGTGTTCGTCTTATGCAAGACATTTTATAATTGTAATTGCTCCCATTGGTGATTCAACAAAGTACGGTGGTAAAGGATCTGAATCCTGGATTTTTAATGAGTTTACAAAATAATGTGAAAACCAGTTCATGCTTGTTAACAAACGAGTATCTTATGAGTTAACAGGAAAAAAATATTTTAGATTACTGAGTGAAAACTTAAAGGGGTCTCAATATTTTCTAAAGGCACTATATGAAAGGCAGACAGACAAAGAGTGAGAGAGGGACAGAAAGAAAGAATACCTTAGGCCAGTCAACTCTGAGTGGGTCACTGAGCACCGTTTCTGGTGGTACACCATCTTGGGATGGAGTGAAGGAATGGGTGCTGTTGTCTTCGTCTGCGTCACAGATCTTCAGTGGTTCTGCAGAAATATATGGGGTTATTAATGCAGTAAAACAAATGTGGAGAGTGGAGAGTTTTGTAACTATCGCAATCTGTGTGTGTAACTGTATCTAATCTGTTACCAGATTAGTAAGTGTGTAATAGAATCAGTAAATGCATACTGACATTTGTGAATGTTTTCAGGAATTTGCAAATGTGTATTTGGAATCTGTGTGTGGGTAATCAGATTTGTAAATGTGTGCAAAAAAATCTCCAACATTATTCAGATTTGCAAGTGTCAGATTTGTAAACATGCATGTGTGTACATAAATCTGTAAATTTGTACATAGATATTTCTGGCTGAAAAGTCTGTGTTTTGTTCTAAAAGTGGAAACACAAACATGTCGTCAGTTACAACTCAGCAGGTCCTCCAAGTTTGCTGTCTAGGAGGCCCTCTAAGTTCGCTGTCTAAAGAGGCACATCAGATTTGCAGACTCCTGTAAACATTCACAAATCTCAGGACCCATTTACACATATCCTATCTGATTACACACAGTTGAAATACAGTTACACAACTCTCCACATTTGTAAACATTTTTGCTACAATAATAGCCCCACAGAAAGACTCTGGGATTCAGTTAAATATATGATCCACAAAATACACACACATCTCTCATCTCACCCTGCTCATCTCTCTCTGCATCACTGTCCCCACTGACATCTGAACTAGGAGAACGATGAGAAGAAGTAGATGATTCAGAATCAGAGTCAGAGTCAGAATCAGAAGGCCCCCCATCCATCTCTCCTTGTTTCCTTCCACTCTCTCGGGGCTTCCTGCCTCTGATTTTATTCCAGGACCAGCCTACTTGATCTCTCCTTTTACCATCAGAGTGAGAGAATGGTATGGCTGGAAAGGTTGAGGAGGAAATGGACCCCAAAACCTGGTTTTGATCACTGATTTTTACTTCTCTAACATTGTCTCCCAGTTGTGGTGGGCTGTGTATGAGGGCTTGTGCAGCAAGGCATGCTTGTTTCTTCTGGATATACTCATGATGGGCTTGGAGAAAGGAGAACTGTGAGTCTGAGAATATGGAATGCTCTGTGCGGCTTATGCCACAGCTGGCAGCACCTAGGAGCAGTTCATGATCATGCTGTGGGGTATTCCACCAGTTGGGTAGGTCAGAGCTAGATGGTGCCAGAGCAAGGCGTTCTTTTAGGGAGGGATGAGGAAGGACAAGCTCACGTAGGCGAGACAAGAGGCTGATTCGGTAGACTGTTCGTGAGGCTCGCTCCTCAGTGATGGGTGCCACAGAGTTAGACAAGTCTAGAGATTCTGGCAGGAGAAAGGAGGAGAACAAAAAGGCAAGACTAGATACATATGTATGTATATACTCTCACACACACGCGCACACACACAGTCTGCCAAGAAAGTAATGAGATTGGGCTCCATAGGGCTTACATAAGGCGATGGTGGTTAAAAAGTCTGTTCTCAGATGAATAGTAGGACCTGTTTCAGTTGCATTCCAGCCTTCCCAGTGCCCCGCTGAAGTATCTCGTCACTGGAGTAATGCAAGCGAGTTTGGACCAACAGTTCACAATCAAATTGTGGGTGAAAATCAGTGAACTTGCATCAGAAAGGTTATGAACAAGCTACCCTATCCTCACCTGATCATTTAAAAGGGGAGCCCAATTTCCTGAACTGAGTGATCACAAAAGCATGAAAATTTCATTCTCATTTCTGGGCAGACCATGGTGTAAGATTATTTATTTAAATCATCATATCTCTTGAATGGATAATTCCCTATTCATTACAATTTAACCAATTTCTTTAAAACTTGTTTTTGAAATACTCATAAATACCAGCAATTTTATTATATCTAAAGTAAATACAAGGACACAAAAAAGCCCACATCAAAGTAAAACAATAGATACTGTACCCTGACCACAGGCAGGCTGCAAGTGACAGACCCTACGACACATAGCCACAAAGCAATGGAAGTATCGGTCGAGATTCTCATCAGTTTTCTTTTCTAGTCTTGCATGTGTGCGGAAACGTGTCCAGTCCAGTTTGGCCTCCATTCCCACTGTGGTTCCCACCTCTGTCTTTATGCGTTCCACACCAAATGTGGACACCACCCGATAAAAGTCACACTCCTCTCTACGAGTCCACCTGAAACAAATGGCAAATGCTATTATGGATGTGGAACTGGAAAATGTATTGCATATAAAAAAATTTATTTCCACCATTAAAGTACCTTTGCTGACGCTCTTGTCGTGCAAGCTCTTTTAGCTTGGTGGCCTGTTCACAGCGCCGGCGGCGCCGATCTCCTTTTTCTGCTGCCTCTATCTTGAGCTGTTCTCGTTTGTAGCTGCGCTGGTATGCTGTGATTAGCCGCCGTAGTCGAGCTGTGAGGGAGGAGCTTGATGGCCAGTAACAGGTCCCTGTAGATCCTGAGGTTTGTGCCTCAACTGGCATAGCGGTGGAATATGTGGAGTGATCTTCACCAAAGAAGTCATCCATGCTCCTGGGGTCAGTCTAGGAAATGAAAAAACAGACATAAATTATAGAAGATAAGAGTTTTAATTAGCAAAACATATTCTCTGAGCAGAAACTTTTATGACCAATTCATTTAGACATCCAGTGAGTTTGTATATGCTAAAATATTGATTCCCAAGGCAGATGTGTACACAGCATGTTTATATCAATACATCTGACACAGATGTTGCTACATAGATTCCAGACCTACTTATATTCCCACCCGTCAGTGCTTCCCCCCCTGTCACGCGATGAACTGCCAGTCCGGGAGGGCGAAGCCATCGCGTGCGTCCTCCGATACACGCGATGCATGCAGTCGCCTCTTTTCAAACTGTTGCTCATGCAACCGTCAGGGGGCGGTCCCTAGCGCGCCCGGAGGAAAGCGCCCCCGTCCTCCTCTTGTATGCATGAGCTCACAGACGCCCGTGACTGGACAGTGTCGCGCTGATTGACATGGGGGGAGAACGTATGCTGCCCCTCCCCTCCCTGAGAGCACGGCCAATCTTGCTCTCTGAGCTCCCGGCTACGGGCAGCTATAGCATCACCTGGATTCGAACACATCGATCTACGGATGACAGGGCGAACGCGTTGTTGATGATGTTATCATAGTTTTATTTTGTTTGTTAACATTATACATTAAACATTTTTAACAAAAGAACAGTTTTTATCTGAAGGCTATCAGGTTCCTAAATATCATCTTGCCAAGTTCACCTTACTAACAAATTAGTAATTGTGTATAAAGTAAAATCTAAATCAGGCAAAAACTTGTTTTTAATACTAAATGTGTTTAAACCTGTCCATTAAAATACCACAGTCAATAATGTCAAAAGCTGCACTTAAGCTTAAAAGCATTTTTTGGCTAAATATTAAACAATTGATGCGTTTACCTCTTCATACATGTCTTTGCTGTGCCTTATTACAGGCTTAAACTCTGGATCCTCTGAAAACCTGTCATAGACACCTCTGTAAAAACATGTAGTGAAATCAGATCAAGCCTTGTATAACACAGTCACTGAAATGAAAACATGTGATAACATGCAGGTTACCCATCTCTCAACTCTGGATCTGCTGAGTGCTGTTCAGCCTTTATGTCCTGGTCATCAGGGCGACCACATCTCTCCAGGAAACACAAACAGAGATCAGCACGCATTGTAGTGTACATCTCGTACCCTAAAAAAAAATAGGGGAATGATGGGTAGATATGATCATGGATCTGGATTTCAAATTTGACAAGTGTGGCTTATTTCATCCAAGGCTTTTATCTAAAGTAAAGCCCTTTGGAGACTCTGAAAGGGTTACACATGCATTCATTTTGTTTAGGTTTGACTATTGCAGTGCACTTTACGTGGGTTTCAGTCCGGCCTCTCTGTCATAGTTCAGAATGCTGCATCTAGGCTTAAAACATACAATCCATTCGGAAAGTCTTCAAAACTGTTCAGTTTTTTTTTACATTTTGTTAAATTGTGGCCTTGTGCTAAACTAAACAAAAATCAAGCTTTTCCTCATCATTCTGCTCTCACACCCCCATAATGACAAAGTTACATTTTTTGCAAATTTAGTAAAAAACTAAAATACTGCAGTGACATAAGTATTTAGGCCCTTTACTTGGTAGTTGTTTGAAGCCCTTTGGTAGTTATTACAGACTCCAGTCTTCAGGTATGATTCCACAGCAGGGTTTGCACACCAGGATTTGAGGATTTTCTGTCATTCTTCTCTACAGATCCTCTCAAGCAATTGAGGCCAAAAAGTTCAATCTTGGTTTCACCAGACAAGAGAATCTTGTTTCTCACAGTCTGAGAGTCCTTTAGGTGTTTTTCTGCAAACTCCAGGTAGGCTTTCATGCCTTTTGGCCACTCTGCCATAAAGCCAAGATTGGTGGAGTGCTGCTTGACCTTCTAGAAGTTTCTACACACGGGATGTATGAAGATCAACCAGAGTTCTTGGTCACATCTTCCAAGGCCATTCTCCCCTGATTATTTAGTTTAGTGGGGTGGCCAGCTCTAGGAAGAGTCCTGGTTCTTCCAAACTTCTTCCATTTAAGATTTATGGAGGCCAGTGTGCTCTTGGGAACTTTCAGTGCAGCCGAAGGGTATGTGCCTCTACACAATCCTGTCTGTGAGCTCTACATGCAGTTCCTTCCTCCTCATGGCTTGGTTTTTGCTCCGACATGCATTGTCAGTTGTTAGACCTCATATAGAGAGGGATGTGTCTTTCAAAATCATGTCCAATCAACTGAATTTACCACAGGTGAAGTCCAAACAAAGTGGAGAAACATCTGAAAGATGATGAAGAGAAATGGGAGGCCCTCAGAGCTAAAATTCAAGTGTAAATGATTATGTCCATGCAAAAGTTTAGTTTTTCCTTTTTAATATTTTAGCACAAGACCATAACATAACAAAATGTGAAAAAGTGAAAGTGTCTGAAGACTGTCCAAATGCATTGCATCTCTCTGCGTTGGCGTTTGACTCGTACTGTGTGAACAGGTCTGTCACTTAGACACAGACATGTTCACACAGGTCATTATTATGATGCTGCTGCTTTTTTTGTAAACGTACTTCATAAATAAACTTAACATTGACATGCAGCAATATGCGTTCAACAAGTACTTTTTTAGGAACAAGTAGAAAAAGAAAAGAAGAAGCCGCAAACCATGTTTGAAAACTCCGATAAGCAAACAACGATCAGCCTCTGCATCCCACCAGCCTGATGGAACATCCTGCTGTTCCATCTCAGGCAGCCAAATGTCAATATCCCTGAAAAATACATTACATCAAATATATGTAGGTAAGTAACCCATGTGAATAAAAAATCTGTCTGTAAAAAACACCCAGTTGTTTCAAACCTGCTGTCAGCGCCTTCAAGTATAGAATTTGCATGTTCTCCAATAACTTCCTGTTTCAGGTAGTACAGCATACGTACTCGCAGCAATACCCTGAGGACAAGCACCATTATTACCATGTGTTGCAAGATTAAAGGTCATCTTGGGTAATAATCGACATTAAACAAAGCATAGATACTTGTTACACTGGTGTTTTAGGTGCTTGCGATAGCTGTCATCCAGCAAAAGTGTCTCTGGGTTATACTTGCGGATCCACTCTGCCTTTTGCACATCAAATGAGCTCTGAGCCTTGACTCTTTTCCCTTTTCTTCCACGTGGCACAGGAATGGACAGACCTGGAAGTGGTAAAGTACAAAATATAGACACAATCTGTGAGATCCAAGCACTTCTCGCAAATAGCCCCCGGTGGACAAACCTTGCCAAGACATATAAAACAATACAGAGACCACTAACGAACACAGTACTTTTGTGATGACAGCTTAATGCTAGCTGCGTGAAATGCATCCTGACGCATGACTGTTTCTGAAGTAATTCAGTTAATTAAAAATCCAGGTAATCCAAATAACAGACTGATATCAGCTGCACTGGTTCCTAAGAAAGAGCTATGAGGAATATTTCACCCCTATTGATAACCACAATCTTTACGGACATCCTCAGAATCTAGTACTAAGCAAGTCTTTCACACTTGGTTCAAATCCATATCACCAATTAGGAAATGCAGTTATTTAAGTAAACCAGCTCCATGTCCTAAGAATAGATGCATGTGTGGTGGCCGTATTCTTTATAAAGCTCAATGTTGAACCTCAATTTTCTGAAAATTTATACTGGTTTAATTTGGAAGATGAGTAATAAATGCTGGATTATATTCAGTTTAAAAGGGAAACTAACTAATTTAGGTCCAGCTTCAAAGCTTATGGTGGGTCAGCTAAATTAGCAATTTAGTCCTTAAAATATTTTTCAGTAAATTCCAGAAGTACTGACACCCTGGGTAAAAAGTGGTAAAAAGGTTAAGGAAATAATCTTTTTTTTTTTAATTGCTTAATCTCAATAAAAATCAGCATAAAATATCACATTCATCACATTCCCACAGAATGAATAAAAACAGGGGGTTTACAACTTGTGGGTATAGTGGATGCTCAGTGATAAAGGTTTTGAGCTAATGATCAGGAAGTTAATTTTGTCAGTTCAAATACCAGCATCACCAAGCTGTTGCTGTTGGTCCCTTGACCATCAAGGCCCATGACCATCAACAGAGTGTTTCAATATGCATAGTGGACATTTTTTAATTGCATAATTAAAGTAATGGCATTAGACCTTGCAACTGTAAGTAATTATTATGTGGTAATTATTGTGAGTCCTAACCACCAGGGTGGTGTTTCAACACCTGGATAACATTGACCATTAGGTTTGACTGGAAGGGGTGCTCAGATTTTACTGGCACAGTCACTCCATCTCGGTATGATGGTCATGTAAAATCTTAACTAGCATATCTCTCAGTCGAGTCTATGAGGATGAAAACTCTCCTTGTGCATTGCTCAGAGATGATACCAGTAGATTGTGGTACAAATTCTGCGTAGACAAACATCATGCCAATTTAATAGTATGTTTGACTACATACTATTACCAATTCTTTTTACATACTTTGACCAATTCGCCATTGTGTGGCTCATGTAACACCTAATGTATGTGCTGCACATGGTAGTTAAGGTTCTGCAGATTGACCCTTGTCCAAGACCAAGAAATGCCTTTGTACACATGACAGACAAAAAAACATGAAAACCCAGTCCGTTCATAATATGCTGCCTATTCAAGAAACAATGGCATCAATCACTCCACTAAGAATCTGTATAGCATATTACATCACAAATGCAATCATTGTAATGATATTGTGTTAATCATTGAAATGATGAAATTTGTAGGAAAATAGTACATTTATACATACATTTTAGGTCATCTTAAAACTCGTCATTAAAGCAGAACAGGGGGCTATATAGATGCTCTCCAATTGCACCCAATTATCAGCAGCAAGACAATGGGGTGAACACTGACTATGGAGTATTTTAATCTGCATTAACCATCATCAGATTTAAGACCATTCAACTGTCAATTGTTCAACTGTCCAATCTAAAGCCTGGGTATCTCTTACTATTATCTTACTACTATTTACTTTTAATTGACCTTACTGATTGTTTGAGGATTGCTTTAGGAAATAAATAAACTTGCATTTTTTATTTTTTTAAACTCATACCAGAGTGGTTGAGGAGTGTATTGGGTTCTTGACCATTCCCTGGAGGAGTGATGAGCTCCCATATGAAGCTTTTGATGTTTTCATCTCCACGGTAATGTAGCAGACAGAAGACTAGGATGACCCTGCAGATGGTCTCCACATCCTTTTCTCCTAGACGACGCTTACACCTAGCATGGGACAGGATATCATGCCAACGTCCCCAGCTGGACACAAAGGGATAAAAAGGCTGAGCATTCCAAGTAGAAAAAGTGGGGGAAAAAACACAAATCATTTATAATACTAATACAAAAATAATCATCTGATAATGGTGACGAGTTTAAATCTCAGAAGTCAGAACATTAACTTCAATTCAACATCATATTGCAGTGTTTACTGATGAGCTATACGAAATAACTGTTTGGTAGTTTGCAAGGTCAAAGAAAGAGCCACTTTCCCTAAGAGAGATCTTGTCCATGTTTACTTCCACTAGTTGACCACATGGTGTCAAATATTATGTACAGGTGTTAAGTATTATGTACAACAGCTTTCACAAAACATGTGAAAGTTATTCCAAAGTCATTGAAACCTGCCACAAACACTGTCTCATTTCCTAAAAAGTACTGGAAAATCAGAAGCTGTACTATGACAAACAAATCTTAAAAAAAAAAAAAAAAAAAAAGGCAGGTACCCATATATAAGCAGGTGTTTCTCCACTCTGAAGCAGTCTGTGCGACCATAGCCACCACCAGAGTGGCGTTCAGCACGGCGTGAAGCTCGGGCCTGCCGAGAATTTTGGGGTGGATACTCCTCATCACTATCCAAGTCTGACAGTTCACCACTTTCTCCACGAAGAGACGAGTACTGCCGTGTCTGCTTTCGTACACGTGGCGTATCAATCACAAGGGTATTCTACAAAAAAAGTGACAAAAATAAAGTACCAAAGGCATAGGATGAAAATATGAGATGCATAGTACTGTGCAAAGTAGAAGGCACAATAGTGGTTAGATAACATACTCACCAAATTACTACTGCCATACTACAGACAGAATATTGATCATGACAACCATATGTGCTTGTTAAACATCCTATGTAAAGGGCATGCCATTAATATAGAGTTGGCTCTCTGCTTTTAAGGGCAGTGTGGCTCAGTGGTTAAGATCTCAGACTAATGATCATAAGGTAGTGAGTTAAAATCCCACCACAGCCAAGCTGCCACTGCTAGGCCCCTGATCAAAGCACTTAACCCTCAACTGCTCAGTTATGTAAATGAGATGGTTGGTTTAATGTTATGCCTCATTGGTTTATATATATATATATAACAATATATAATATTGTACATATATAGTTTGAGAAGGTGTGTCCAAACTTTTGGCCTGTACTGTGTGTGTGTATATGTATAACATATAACTGAAAACATGTTTTATATTCTAGTTTCTTCAAAATAGCCCCCATTGCTCTGATTACTGCTTTGCTCTTACAC
>JAOTRJ010000045.1:22358589-22369047 GCA_028564905.1 Leptodoras praelongus | reverse complement strand
TTTTAATCTATATTTCTTTGCATGTCTTTCTGCTGCTTTTAAATTTCTACTGTCTGGAGAGTGAATAATTCTCATTTATACAATTTGGCAGTTGAGGGTTAAGGGCCTTGCTCAAGGGCCCAAGAGTGCCAACTTAGAACTCATGACCTTCTGATCAGAAATACAATGTCTTAGCCACCAAGATACGACTGGCCCTATAATGTAAAAATCCTTGCTTACAAAGGTCTGTTTGCTTACTGTTACCTTTTAAAGTTTAACAATTAATTATTAGTTTGTGCACCACTTTTGACGAGCACCATGGACTCAACACAGACCAGTATAAATCATCTATTTTGAACTTAAGGTAGAGAATAACTGCACATTTCTGTCCATTTGACTAAAATATGCAGTCTATCATCATCAAAATGTTTTTAAGTCATAACGTCACTAATCTGAACAGGAAAAAGTTAATGGGATAACAAATCCTTCCCTTTCTGACCTCTCTAGCACTTTCTGGCATGATGAGCTAAATAATCCACATAATCGACAAGCAAAAAAAGGATCTCTTGCACTTAAATATTTCAGGACAAAGAACCATACAGTGAATTAAATCTTTGACTTAACTGTGCTTTTTTGTACCATTTTAAAATGACATTTTCTACCTCTTATGGATGAGATAATCTTCTAGAATGTCGAGACAGCGCACCATCTGGGAAAAGATAAGCACTTTGTGCCCACCAGCCTTGAGACGAGGCAGCAGCTTATCTAGAAGAACCAGTTTCCCTGCTGAGCGCACCAAGGCCTGAAGGTGAAAGTCTGGAGCTGTGGCATTGTACACCTCTCTAAGTTCAGCCACTATTTTCTCTTCAGCACCTGAACAGATCCATAAAAAGTAATAAAAGATGACATCATAAATCCTCATATTCACACTTGAAATCCATCCATCCATTATCTTAACCGCTTATTCCTGTTCATGGTAACAGGAGAGCCAGTGTCTAGTCTGGGGCTCAGGGCAGGAACAACCGTAGACAGGATGCCAATCCATTGTAAAGCACACTCAAACATGCACTCATACAGACACTAGGGGACTTTAGAGACACCAATTAACCTAACATGCATGTCTTTGTGGGAGTAAACCAGAGTACCCAGAGTAAACCCATATGGACAAGGGAAGGACATGCAGACTCCAAACAGAAAGAACCCGGACTGCTCCACCCGGGGATTGAACCTGGGACCTTCTTGCTGTGACGTGACCGTGCAACCCACCAAGCCACCGTGTTGCACACAGTTGAAATTACAAAGAATAAAACCTATGCTAGCAATAATACATTCCCAAATTATGGCTTCCCCACTCATATAAACTTTGACAGTTGGTTCACTGAACAAGAGGTTTTATAAAAAGTGTAATCAAAAAGCATTTGCTCCATCATTGGGAGAGCACCAGTTCAATTTGTGATAACACCAGTCATCTGGCCAGGAATATAAAGCATAACTGGCCACTATTGTGAAGGATGGCATTATTCAGTGAGCTAAAATAAGTGGAACTTCACAGTAAGTGCTTTCCTCTGAGTGTACTCAGCAGCCATAGTATTATAATACTACTATTATTACACCTGCCATACTGTTGCTCACACAGCAGTACTTCGAAAAGAGGCAATGTTTGATTTCATGTATCTTGGAAGGATGTGAAGTTAGTCCTCACCATCCCAGGTCAGTCACTGTGATGGGGAGAACACACTAGTAGATGAAATTTGGTCATGAGTAAAATTATGGAAATGTGGGTTTAAAACAATCATCAGAATTCTAGCCAGATACAACATGCATGAAATGCCCAAGAATAAGCAGGGTAGAGACCTGTGATTAAATAAGGGTGGTTGCAACATTTGCGGAGCTCCATCATGGTGTTAAGAAGATTAGGGACGTTGCTGTTCTGGTTTGCTCCCATGCTCAAGAAGCTGAAGTTACGCTCTAGAATAGCACGGTAGTACTTCTTTTGCACATCAGTCAACTCCACCTAAAGGAAAAATAATTTCCAAGTACAGTTTAAAGTACAATATTCAATAATGGTACATCACTGTATCAGCAGAATGTACAAAGTATTCTCTGGTCTACAGTATCTTAAAACAAAGAAAAGATTATTTAAAGATGCCCTAGAATGGAAAACTGTATTTACAGTGGTATAGTTCAACATGGAGAGTTTGGTACATGGAATGAACCTACCATGAACCTCACTGTTGTCTCCTCTATAAGTAAAATGGAGAGGTTTCGAAAACAATATAATGTTATATAATATACAATAACATTCCTCTCTCATGAATATTCACAACTACAAAGTTTACATAGCTAGCCCACATTCTAGTCCAGGCAATAGTGGGTATGTATATGATGTCACCACAGGTCACCCACTGAGTTGCAGAAAGACTAAAATACTTACTGACAGCATTTAGCTTGAATACCATGAAAACACAAAAATACATCTAAAATAGGAAAGAGCTGGTGTGCAACTGACTGTACAAACAGGATCAACAAGAAATAAGAGCTAAAGCTGATAGAGAAGCAAACCACTGGAACCCAAACATCAACAGTTCTGCAGGTTTATGAAGAACAAAATAATGACAACGGAGCAACAATTAAAATGCCAACCCGCAGAAATGTGCTGTTTCAGGCTATGAGAGGAGACGTCAGCACTTTTTGGGTCAGTTTTTCATTTCTGGGAGTGGACGTTGGCATGGCTGCCTGCTGGGCCTGTCTATGCCATTACCTATCCTTACTGTTTTGCACATGTTTTTGTGGACCATACCAAAAGCAAAGGATTGCAATGACAATGAAGTTCTAGAATGTTGACTCATCCTGATACCTTACTTCTGTTTGGAGTGTTCATCACCTGAATGAAAGGTTGTTTAACTCAGTTAAAACTGATGCTCACACTAAATTGCTAAGGTTCCTGTTAACACAATTTTGCTTCCTCATGTCATCTCAAGGAGTTTTTCCTTGCCACCATTGCCTCCCATTAGAGAGGAGTTTAAAAATAAAAAAATATATCAGCAATTAATATTTTTATGTAAAGCTGCTTTTTGACAACGTCTATTAAAAACACTATACAACGCAACATCACAGAGGATTTCTGGACCATAGTGGACCACAGTTCATAGTGAACAAGTTTTAAAACTTCTCTGGTTAGGAACGTTTTTATTTTGTTCTCATCTGAACAAATATTACCCGGGAATTTTAATGCTTTGCCTTTTAAACATAGCACTACACTAGCAAAAAAACCTGTGTTTTCATTCACATTATTTTGTAATTAATATACATATTATTTTGTAAATAATATATCTGTACTGGCAATACAGAGTTGACAGAGGTCACTAATACAAAAGTCACTCATTACATTTTAGAATATTTTCACTTCCACATGTTTTCAGATTGAATTTTAACTGACATGCTGTCACAGATGTTATACTGTTATACAGTTGACGTTCAGTAACCTTGACATGCTTATGGATTCAAACATTAAAACTAGGCAGAAAGCAGACTGTTGGATCAACTAATACTCATACCTCAATAATGGTCTCCTGCTTTGGTGCCAAGTTCTTTTCCACATCCTCCTTCAATCTGCGTAGCATCATAGGTTTCAGAATACCCTGCAATTTCTGCACCTAATATGATGATAAACGTATGTAGTGAAACCTGTTTAGGTTTTAGGTTTAAAGAATGGCAAATAAGCATGCAAGTGTATGCACATATATCTGTGTACCTGCTCCTCTGTTTTGAGATCGCCAAATTCACGCAAGAACTCTGTCTCTGAAGGGAACTGTGCAGGTTCTAAGAAGTGCAACAGACTGAACAACTCTTCCACAGTATTCTGCAAGGGCGTGCCTGTCAACAGCACTTTATGCTCCTGTAATTGGAAAGTAAGATGACTGACAGTCCACTATTCTCTGGCCATTTGAAAAGGAAAGCACCAGTGAGCAACAATGCTTTATGTACTGTGGTAATAAATCTGAATTTGTGAAAGCAGCTCAAAAAAGACTGATAGAAAGAAAAGGTAAGAGGCCTAAGAAAAAATTTAACTAAAGCATTTAATGCAGACCATAAATCAGACAGGTATCAACTATGTGACAACATAATTGTTTTTTTTTTATGCAAGACTATGCATTAAATACTTTAGTATTGTATTATGGTAAAAATACCATAACATCTCCCAAAAGCAGATGCCATTAATACTGTAATCATACATGGACTACAAATCACGGTTTGCCGTCTTTATTTATAAGAGAATGGGTTACTTTTTGTCTACGGTTACTCTGAAACTCCCTTCCTGTATTGGGGCCTTGTTGTGGCAGGGCAGCCCACGTGACTTGGCTGGGGCTCAGCCTAAAAAGACAATATGGGGGCCCATCACTCGCAAGGTTCACCAAGCGGTCTGGTGCAATGCCTTACTGCCTTTCAGACAGTGGCCCAAGGCATCATAGACCTTTGTGGCACAAACTGGTTCTTGGCACATGGAAAGTATTTAAACACAAATGGCCTGCTCAATTTAAACACAAATGGTGAAATAATGTTTGAACACAAAGATGCTGATCAGAGCCCTCTGGGCCTAGAGTTAATAGGCACTATTGCACCAAACAGTCCTAAGGACTAATCTGGGGGGAAACTGCCCCCCCCATGGAGCTCCCCCAAAAACTACTTTTGTTCCAGAGCCTTTTCTGTTGTGCATTCACACTGCAAGTAGGAATGATAAAGTGAAGTAAGCTGCACGACAAGTGGTTACTCAATGTCAAGTTGAGAATTTCAAATTATGTGCTTGAAAGAGCAAGAAGGATAGTTAGGAGGCTAGGAGGAGTTGGCAGTATTTCATGTGATCATGGGGGAGAGAAAAACATACAGCATCGCAAACAAATGAGACAAGTAACTAGCCTTAACTGTTTTGTTAATTTTTGTACTTTTGTTGTGCAGACTATGTATTTCACAAAAAATACAACAGACATGGTGTTTAAAATGTGCCATGCTTGTGTTTTAGATGTTGTTGCAGATCACTGCACAGTGCTGTTCACCATATGTTTGGGTGAAGAAGAGAATTAATGCCTGGTGAAAAAGTTTTAGTTTGTATGATATTGAGCTCACAGACACCCATGACTGGACAGCGTCGCGTTGATTGACATGGGGGAGAACCTATGCTGCCCCTCCCTCCCTGAGAGCACAGCTAATCTTGCTCTCTCAGCTCCCGGCAGCTATAGCATCACCTGGATTCGAACACGCGATCTCCGGATGATAGGGCGAACGTGGTGTTGTTGCGCCACTCGGGAGCCCTAAGTAAATGTTTTTAACCTCACTGTCTGTATTTGTCTGTTGTGTATTTCTGGAGGTCTCAGATACTGCATCCGATACTGCATAGTTTTATTAATTATCTCCCAGAGTTATCTACTTTGACTGGATCACCGTTTGACCCCACAGAACTTGAACAGGTGACTGAATGCTCAGAGTCAAAGTTTTGGTACACGCTACAAAAGACTGGGAAAATTGAGAAATGCTAAAAAACCACCTGTTTGGAACAATCCATAGGCGTACAGGTTAATTGGAAAGAGGTGAGTGTCATGATTGGGTATAAAGGGAGCATCCCCAAAAGACTCAGTCGTTCACAAGCCATGGTGGGTTGAGGTTCACCACTTTGTGAACAACTGCGTGAGCAAATAGTCCAACACTTTAAGAATAAAGTTTCCCAACATGCAATTACAAGGAATGTAGGGATTTCACCATTACAACCCATAATATCAAAACTCCACCATGCAAAGCGAGAGCCATATATCAACAACACCCAGAAACACCACCGGCTTCTCTGAGCCCAAAATAAAGTTGATCCATTTGAACATTACACATCTTGTCTTTGTAGTGTATTCAATTTAATATGGGTTGAAAAGGTTTTACAAATCATCATATTCTGTTTTTATTTATGTTTTACACAATGTCCCAACTTCATTGGAATTGGGGTTGTTGAATATAATGAAAACATTAGATTTTTGGTTAACACTGTAACAAAATTTACTATAATTAAACCACCACAGAAGCATGCACACATGCACAGAGGGAATATGAAGGGGGCTTTGTGAGGAGGCCCAAAGGCAGGGGGTGGGATTTTATCAGTTGGATATTAAAAATCTAGTTTATCTAGTCTTGATGGTTCATTCAAGATCCATCAAACTGTCAGAACATCTGCACTGACCCCTTTAGGTCACCCCACAGATTTTACTTGGATTCACCTCTCAGCTCTGGCTAGGCCATTCAAAAACATAAGTCTTTTGGTTAAGCCATTCTTTTGATATGCATATATACGTTTTGGGCCAATGCCATGCTGAAAGTTGAAATTCTAAAAATTGGGCGTGGATGATTTTTGTGAGGAAGCCTTTCCATTTAGCCATCCTCCCTCACAGCTCAGGCATGTGACGAATACGAGAGATTGTCAGCACATGCAGAGAGTGATCAGTAAGCTCCAGACCATGGCTTCAGCTGTGAGAAGAATCCAAGAAGATATAAAGAAAATCCTACAGAAAAACTGTTGTTTGGGGTTAGTCATAGACTATAGAGACTGCCATGAGTGAACATTCTGGGAGATCAGCAATTGTAGAAATACTACTTTGCTATGGTCAAAGTTACTGACATGAATTTTTTCTGCCCCATTTTTCTGCCCCATGCCCCAGTGGTGGATGTGAACATTAAAGCTGCTGGCCCCTATCTTAATGATTTCATGTATACAACTGGCTGATTAAATAATCACATGAATGAATAGATTCCTACAGGGATTCCTAATAAACTGTACAGTGAGTCTATGTTTGTGTCTGTTCACTCACCAAATTCAGCATCTTGAGGCTGTCAAGCAGTTTGCAGTTTCTGTTTTTCAGGCGATGTGCTTCATCAATGATCACACAACGCCAATAGATCTCCCTTAGCTCTGGGCAGTCAGACAGAATCATCTCAAAGGTTGTGATCAGAGCATCAAATTTATAAGCTCCTGGAATGAGGTGCCCCTTAACAAAGGAAAATATATAACCAATTAATTAGCATTCCTTTAAGATAATGTATATCTTGATCAAACTGAAAACTCATTGTAAGTTCCATAATACACAAATGCAACTAAAATTGCAGTACAGCACTAATAATTTCGGTCATACTGTATAACTTTGGTCAAAACCTGGCCTTGTTTTACATATAGGTAATATAAAAACTTCATAATTTTGTGTCAGTACATTAAGTAACATTAAAAATAATAATTACCAAAAAAATACAATAGAGTAATTGACAGAGATGTTTCATGTTATTTTTTTAACATGCTGTTTTATTAAATATACAAGCTTTTTTTTAGTAGGAATAAATGGCTGAAATGTGGTTAATAGTAACCAGTGTTCAGGGGTGGAAAACCTTGAGAAATTGTACTTACTACACAATTATTTTGGTGAATTCATATTTCACTTGAGTATTATTAAAACTGATTCACCTTTGCTAATTTCTAAAGATCTTATTTTATGGAACAAAACATAGTTAAGATTCACTCACTACTGAAATCCAGTTATACATTCAGAGAGTCTGATTGTTTTTAATGTACATAATACATCAAAAGTATGGTGCATAGGAAGTCCAGCACACATTTTGTAGATGTTTAAATATTTCTAGGTTGTTACTTTAGTTTTACGAAACAAAATAAAATGTTTTTTTTGCAAACATCAAATCACTGCTGTGTGTATGCATGCACAAACACATACCTTATCATCTTTGCAGTACATCTCATACTGCTGGATCATCTGTCTGCTGGCCAGGCTGCCATGATAGACAATGGCGTTCATTTCTGTCCATGTGGAAAATTCTCTTTCCCAGTTTGTGATGGTAGAGAGAGGGGCAATTATCAGAAAGGGTCCCTGGACTCCAGTAGCAAATATTTCAGACAGTAGAGCTATTGACTGGATGGTCTTACCAAGACCCATCTCATCTGCCAGAATGCAATTCTGCCTAATAAAGAGTTAATGCAGGAAACAAAATCAGGAAAATGCCCTTGAAATCAAATTAAGTGCATTAACAAATTAATTCCACTACAACAAAAATGTCCCAAGAACAATTTATAAGTGCAACTTTGATACCAGAGGATGATGTAATGAGTGAATAATCAGAAGATTCCTGCACACTACATATTCATACATGTACAGACAATTGTATTTACATTAAATGTAGTAGTTTGCCATTTTTTACACTAATTCTTGGTTGACAATAGCATACTTAGACTTCAGGTTTTGTCACTACCATATTCTTTAAATGCAAACCAACGTTTGTGAAATTTCATCCGCAGCTGCAACTAACATTTCATTTCAATTCATTCTTGCTTTTTCTCTCTCTTTATGCAGAAGTCATATTACACACAACTATAAAGTATGTCTAGTTTGCAATAAAAATGACTGTAATAAATGTGAAAACCAGAAAGGAACATGTTAAAGTGATAAAGAATTAATCCTGATAATAAAAATTAACACCATAAACATTTTTAATGCAGATTAAAAATGAGCAAAATTAAATGAACAAATAGTTGCTTACATTCTGATTGCAAGGGTCCCTAAGCTGTATCCCCTGTTCTGTGCACACTGCAAAGAGTACAGAATTCCAAAGGCTCTTCATAGGGAACCTAAACAGCTCTATTTGGAACGCCCTGCAACGTTATTAACAGCGGAGAGCATTGGGGGCATGCCTCGATTACAGTAGCTGTGTTCTACTAGACACCACTGAAGACTGTGGTGTATGAGAGCATGATGTATGACCTTCTAGTGACGGTGGACAGCCCCCTGCTGCTCAAAAATGCTATTACATTAGATAGCATTATGAACAGAGCACATGTCCATTTCCACGGTGCACATCACATTTTTGCATCGCAATGAATCATGGCACATGCACCATTGTACCTCTTTTTGGGTTGCAAAATTTTTGCATTTTATATCAGTTTAACATTGACAGATGACAAAGCTGAAGGAGCCACATAACATACACAAACACCTTAAAAAAATTGTGTGATTAACTTGAGTAAAAAAATGAATTGCGTGAGAGGTCTAGTTTAACCACACTGTATGTTTACTGCAAACTGCTTACTTTGACCTTTCTTGCAAGTGCTTGAAGGACTAGTGCCACACATCGCACTTGATTATTAGTTTTGTTATCTGCACATAATTTGTAATCTACTGTATGCGTTAGGCCCACAAATGCTTCCCAGCACTAAGCAGACATTTTACTGTCATCTGTATATTATTATTATTATATTATTATTATTATTTTAAACTTGGCCATAACTTGGTTTCACTCTGGTTTCCTCTTCAGGTGTAAGAAGGAAAAAAACCTGTCTACAGGTTCTTTTAAAAGAAGGAATAGCACCACAGACTCTCCAGATTGGAACAAACAGTTCATAGAAATTGCTCACATGAAAGATTCAGTGAAATTCCACATGAACTCGAGTAGTGTCCAATGTCATTACCCCAAAGATAACCCCATTATCCCAGAGATAACCCCATTATCCCAGAGATAACCCCCTTATCCCAGAGATAACCCCATTATCCCAGAGATAACCCCATTATCCCAGAGATAACCCCATTATCCCAGAGATAACCCGATTACCCCACCTTCCCAGTCCAAATAGGGCCATGGAGAAAAATTTTAAAATAATCAAATTTTAGTTTTTGGTGTGTAAGGATAAGCTTGTCCTGTCTGATGTGAATGCATATACTGATTCAGTACCTGTTATACCAGTTGAAAAGTAGCCAGTTGACTCCCTCTAGCTGATACTCTCTGAGGGTGTTTCCACTACGGTATTCTCGTGAATCCTCCAGCTTCCTCCATGCACTTGCAGGTGGGCGAGGCTAACAGTAAAATAGTTTTAGGATAAATATTTACAGAAAAATTTCTGTATATCACCACAAACATGGCAATTGAAAGTTATACATACAGGACCTACTGAAATATGGCATTGCAAAGTGTAGCACTATAGATTGGTGCAGAAAAGGTAAAAAAATAATCTAAATATGTAATATCTAATGTAATAATCTAATTGCTTGCTTTGTTATTAATCACAATAATGCAATGCAAGTATCAATATTTGTCATGAGAAATATTAATCATTCACAAATATTTAAATCCTAATGAATTTGGGAACTCAGTACTCTGTTCGAGTATTGCTTGACAGAGTTGCTCACAGTAAGCTTGCTGGGCTTGCTGCTAAGTGCTTTGCATTAAGGTGCTATTTCAGACTTGAACTACTACTTACTACTAAACTTTGTTGGTCAGAAAATCCAATGAAAAAAGTTTTGAACGTCATTCTTAGAACTGCAATATTATTATTATATTACTTGTTCTGCCAAAAAGTGGTATCGGTACATCCCTTGTAATCAAAGACATGCTCATGCTGAATATCCTTTCAACACACTTAGTATTGTTTGACAGCACAGTGTGTGTGTATAT
>JAOTRJ010000045.1:22249516-22261723 GCA_028564905.1 Leptodoras praelongus | reverse complement strand
GCCAATCCATCGTAGGGCACACACTCACACACACACACACACACTAGGGCCACTTTAGAGACACCAATCAACCTAATGTGCATGTCTTCGGACTGTGGGAGGAAACCGGAGAACCCAGAGTAAACCCACGCGGACACAGGGAGGACATGCAGACTCCACTCAGAAAGGACCCAGACCGCCCACCCGGGGAACGAACCTGGGACCTTCTTGCTGTGAGGCGACAGTGCTACCCACTGAGCCACCGTGTCACCATGTCTTGCCTTCATGTCAGATCATATTACGTTTCATAACAAAGGAAAAGACATTTAGAAGTCTTTAGAAAAACACTATTTTCTTTTTCAACCCTTCAAGTTTGTCAAGGATTAAAGTGCCTTAAATGTTTAAAGGTGGTGGTTTAGAATAGACACTATTGCAAAAATCTGACAACTACACACACATCTTTATTGTAAATGATAAAGTTGTTGTGTAACCCGAATTTAAAATTATGATATAACATTTGGATCTAAGCCACCAATTCTGAATACAGCCCCTACAATTTAGGTTACAAAAGTACCTTTAGATAAAAACTATGGTATGGTATTCAGTTACTGTTAAGTTTCCATTAAAATATGATTAAATTGTGCATAATTCTTTAACAAATAGGGAAATGCTTTCAGGCCCTAAATGGATATTTACAATACAAGACAAACAGACACTGATAAATCAACAATGCTTACCAATTTAAAAAGCACTAGCTCATCCAGACTTTCAGGGTCATCAAGACATTGAACACAATGGTCTTCAAGACAAGAACCCTCAGCCAGAAGAAGCACATTGCCAAAAAGTTGGTCTTGGCATCTACGGAGAAAAAAATAAATCAACATTTGTAAGCGAGGTGCTTTGTATACACAAAATACACAACGATTCACTATAGTATATATATAAAAATATGTTTAAAAAAACATTTACCTGATTTGAAACCGCCTTCTCCACTAATTTTGCTCTCACATGGAAAATTACTCGTGCCTAAAAAAATAAATAACAAATGTGTTTAATAAGTGCATATTATTCCATAAATATGATTAAAATATTAATATAATCATAAACCATTAGTATTATTGGTAATAGGAATATTATTATTAATATTATTAGCATTATTAATATTCTATTACAGACATATTAAAACTCTGAAATTAGTGTTGTCTATAAATTCTCACCAGTTTCATCACAGTTGTTGACGTCATTCAGTATAAGCCTGCTGTAATATTCTTGGCCTTCAAACCGAACTGAATCTGCTTTGTACTTGGTAGTTGGCCAAGTGTCAATGGTTGCATTCTGAGCTGTAAAGCGAGTGGCCAGACAAAATTCTTGTTTAGGCGTATGCTTTTCCTGTGACGTAACTTTGTAAATTTCTGGCTCCCGTGGAGTTTCTGTAAACAGACAAGAACACACATAGAGAATATTAAGTAAAGCTTAAGGTCTGTCAGTATAGTTTTAACAAAGGATAAAGAACATATTATGGGTTATGATTTATGATAATAACCACACATATCTTAAAAAATTATTAATAACAAATCAACGATTAAGAAAGTATATAAATATACAGTCTGGGCTAGAAAGAAATGAGCCCCAGCTTCTATTTCACATTATCATATATATTCTTTCTTATGACCATTAGGGGTGCTGTTGTTGTCGGTTCCACAACAGTCCAAAATAATCCATTTAAAGGCATTTATTAGCAACTACAATTTAGTGACAGTTAGTTAGCTAAAGTAAAGTGTACAGTACATTTGATAGTTATTGTCCTAAATGTTAAGAAAGTTTAATGAATGATTGTTAATGCAGTTTATACAGGATTACCATTTACTCCTATCTGAAAGACAGGAGTAGAGTTTTTTTGTTCCGATAGTAATACAGTAACAATTTCACAATTTTATTTACGTAGCTAGATATTAACGTTTGTTGTTGTTTTACAAAATCTTTTGCAGAAAATCCAACAAGGACAACTGAAGACCCTACCTCACAGAGGTTCACACAGATATTGATCTCATAACTAAAAGTAGTGCTACATTTAATATGGGAATTGCGTCTTTACGATTTGAATTGCGTCAAAGCAATAATAATTGTGTAATATGCATATGCATATCATTTGTAAGAAATTTAAAAGTAAGAAAAGTTAGGTTAGCTAAAATTACCCTAATTCCAAGTACTGTTAACTTTACAACCAAGAGAATATGCTACGTTTTTGGTTTATATAGCAAATTGTTGTTTTTCATATGCAAATAATGTATTTTTTACATAATGAATCATTTCATAAATGAATATTGTGTATTATAATGTGTGCTTCAATGCAAATAAAGATTGTACATTAAAGTTACTGTTTTAGTACAAGCCTACTGGATGCATAACTTTTGACAGTTTATTGCAAAATATAAAAGTTTTGGAGCTCAAGCATAATTCTGAATGATTTCATGCCTATTTTTTTTTTTGTAATGCCAACAAAACTTCTTGCTAATTATTGAAACTACTGACAGTTTAAACAAAAGAAAATACATACTCCAGTGGTTGTACTGTTCATTTTTATCCCATTGACAAACATTAACCTTACATTTGTATTCACACAGTTTAAGGTGTCATAAACTGAATAATACTGAATAATACTGAACCACTGAATAATATGCTATTGTTTTCCATGGATTATAAAACTAAAAAGATTATAAACAATAAAGGTTCTGACTAGAGTAAAATAATATATTTATATTCAATGCAAGAACAGAACACTGCAGGAAAAAAACATGCTACATGGTCATACACTTGCTCTCTACTATATAAATGTACTTAATTAGCTAACTAAATTGCCCTACTTTATTATATGATATTAGCTAAAACCTTTTAGCCAAGTCAGTTAGTTTTTCATACAACCAAAACAAAACGTTGGGCTAACTAATGAGCTGATGATTCGTCCATCTGTGCATGCGCAATAAATTTTAGAAAAATGACAAATTCTACTTACTTTTTTCAACTGTCACTTTTACACTCTGACCAAATATTATCTTATTGTAATCATTCACACAGTGTACAATTTAAGGACAGAAACCCGTCAAAGAACGTTTAAGGCTTTCCTTTGAAGTTTTTCAGAATCTGAAACAATATTTTATCAGCTATTTTTGTATAGAAAATTTCATATTTGTTTATTTCTGAGCATAGCTTTAACATATAATGTTAATGCTATTGTAATGCTTTTTTATTGTAAGAATTTCTACATTTAGCATATTTAGTATTGGTACCAGTAGCAATCAAGTTTACACTGAAAACAATTTCAGAAATTGCTTTTTAAAATAGCATTTTTAAATTGAACACTTAGAACAAGTGGAAATCAATCATAGATTGTAGTGTACTAAGAACTTTTCTTAACATTTTTCATTAAAAACATCAGGCTTGCATTTGTAGATGTTGTAGGTTTGTGACCTCTGCATATTAGTGTTAATTTCCAATATAATTAAATACGAAACCTTACAGTAAACACACATTATAAAACATCACAAAGGCAGATTTCTCTGCATTAACAGAATTCAGGAAATTCAACATCATTTATTTTTTTATTTTTAATTTATATTTAATTTTTTTGCCGATTACCTGTTTTGATAGCTACTTACTCTTTTCAAAACTTAGTTTAATTCCTTGTCCATAAATGAGCTTCCAGTCTGATTTCACACACTAAATTACTGCTTTACAATAAGTATTGTAACCTTTCAACCTCAGTGAACATCAGAAACCTAGTAATTCCCTGAATTTTATCAAGCTTAAAATATATTTTAAGGAGTAACATAAAAAAATGCATTTGCAGCTACATTAATTTTACGTTTTCTTCCCCAGTGTATTAAAACTGTGAAAACTTACTTGTATGTATAGCTAGTTTTGTCCCTGCTCCAAATACGATTTTACGAAAACCATCATTCACACAGTATGAGATCTTACAGCGTTAATGCATGAGGTTTTGTATGCTAAAAAGAATAATAAGAAATGTCTCTTATTAGCTTATTCTTTTGTTAAGAGATTAGTTGCATCCACAGCTATATTTAAATCTGAAAATAAAGTCTGCTGTGAATGTTTTACAAAGATCAATGGATATATATTAACAAGAATCTAATTACTAATATTGAACATGCTAGAAGTTTTTATAATTTTGTTAATTTATTTGTTAGCCTTATTATTATTATCAAATTATCATAGCATATAGAAGATAGGCCATGCTACATATGATTACATGATTACAGTTATTTTATTGCATACATTACATAGATAACACCAGCCAGTAACAATTTATAGAACTTACTTGGTTGAATAATTACTTGAGATCCATGTCCAAAAATAATCTTATACACAGTATTCACACAGACATTGAATGCACAACAAAAACATGTGCTCTTACCACACCATGCAATGTTTAACAACAAATCATTTTATACAAAGCTCAGCTGATTGTGATTTTCAATAAAAAAAATTGGGAATATTTTTCTTTTTTGAATCAGCCATGCTGATTCAATTTATTGGACCAAAAGTGAAATGTATTGTTTGGCACCATTAAATGCAACAGTAAAAGTACTCACTAGGTTTATCTATTATTTGTGTACCAGTTCCAAATACAACTTTCCAGTTTTGAGATATCATATATTAGTAATTCTCTATACAGTCATTCACATATCTATAGTCTGCTTTCGATATAGAAGTGAATGCAGTTGCCAAAAATAAAATGAAAACAAAATGCAAAAACTAAACCTTAATTCAAGGATAGATAGATAGATAGATAGATAGATAGATAGATAGATAGATAGATAGATTTTATTGATCCCCAAGGGAAAATAGTATGTATTGAAGTATGTTCCTGCAATTTTTCAACAGTGAACATCTACAAGTTAAAGTACATGTTGAATTCAAAGTTAAATTCCTAATTATGAATAAAACCTTATAGATTTTCTCAAAGATTAAACTGATAGTCTTCAATATCTTCAACATTTTGATAATATGATAGGAAATGATAACTGTACATTATTATTGAAATATAGAATACACTTACTTGTATGGATAGTTAGTTTTATTCCTGATGCAAAAGTTATTTTCCCATAGCCGGTATTCACACAGCCACAGGCCACCGAACAAAAAGTCTATGAATTTCTCACAGACTAAACAAATTTTTAGGAAAAGTTGTGTCTGTTTTTTTTTTATTATTATAGTAAAGGCATCGATAAATGTAGCTAATTTTTACTTATTTCATGATTTTATTATTGAAACTCATAAATACTCACTAGAAGTTACTGTCAACTTAGTTACAGTACCAAATAGAACTTTACAGCTTTCAGAAATCACACTTTGTGAATGCTTTAGCCAAAAATTACTACATTGATAACTTATAAAGAAAGCAATTAGCATATGTGCTAATTGATATGACAGTGGTTTGACATAAGTAAATAGAAAACACTTTGAAAATTTGGAAAACTTACGTGTATGGATAGTTAATTTTCTCCCTGCTGCAAATAGGATTTTATCATAGCCATCATTCACACAGCATGACACCATATAACATTAATCGTTTAAAACGATCAATCACAAATTTGGCCATTCTTTTTAAGAAAATAGTTCATTATACAGCTCATGTTTTCATTTAAAAATAAGAACCACTGTCGATCTTGATCTTTTACCCCAGTGCATGTTTGCACATTAATCGTTATCTCATTGAAAGAATTATTGTGAATCCATTTTCACTATATTTAATATAGAAATTCGCACCTTCACAATGGTTTAAACAAGAATCTATAATCCCAAATCTATAGTCTATTATCAAAACCATGAATAACTTACTTGTATGTATGGTTAGTTTTATTCCTGGAGCAAATATGATTTTCCCATAGCCATCAGTCACACAGCGTGACACCATACAACATTAACACTCCAGTGAATTAACAATCCATGATAAGCAAGAAACATAATTTGGGCAATTTTTCAGCTGAGAATTTCATATTGATATGAAAATTAATTATATAGAATTAATAAAAAAATTATATAAGAAATTAGAATTGAAAGAAAAGCTGATCTGTGAGCCAAGTTGTTAAGCCTTCATATGCACATTTTCTTATAAAGTTGTTTTATAACCACATAAATAACCAAAATGCTCAGTAACCTTGCTTTTGTTGTATTTTATTTAGAATTGATCTAGTTTATTTTATACAGTATTGAAATTTCTGTGCAATTTTACATGGTAACATGAATACTATGATACTATAATGTTAATAATATTATCATGTATGGTATACTTGCATCTTTTAACAAGCTTCACATAAAATTTCACATAGTGCTGTATTATATTAATGTATCCTACCTGACTGTATGTATTTATTATGTTTGTAGCTGTAGTTGGTGTTTTTACCATGGTTTTAATGAAAATACAAAAAAATGGGTTTTAGCATTATAGTAGGCTAATAGTTGATACGATACAAAATAAAAAGTACTTATGAAAAAGCAAATGAAACACTTACTAGATTGAACAACCAATGTTGTTCCACTTCCGAAGGTGATCTTGTTACTTGTGAAAGTCACACACTAACCAACACCTCAACAAAAAGCTACTGAAAGTAACTTAAAAATTAATAAAGTAAAAAATTTCGGTTTTCATGCTTCATTACTATATTCTAGATTTTAAATAATAATCTTTGTACTTGCTGAATCCTAAATGCTTTTCAGGTCTTTTGGGTTTTTTTTTCAATAGCTTGATCATGTGTTATTGATACTGACTATGTTTTTGATATAATACATACATGATATCTTAATGTGTTTGTAATGTTTTAGATTTGACATGTAATTGTATGTTTGTAGATGGAATTATAGTGGCTTAAACAAAAAAGAACATAAAATAACTACAAAGTTTTTAAATACTTGATATTTTTTATTATATCTAGTTCTACACATGTTTAACTGTCATTAGGCATGTTTTGTAAATAGTATACAGTGCTACAAGTATATCTATATCTATTAGTATGCAATCTACATTGTATTGTCACAAGTTCTTATGCCATATAACATAGGTAGGAAGGTAGCTCAACTTAATGTTTCACTGGAATTGTTGTTTATCTTTAATTAATTTAGCAGTTATTACTCAAATTTGATCATAAATCTTAGTTTTTTAATGTACCACATGTAGTCCAATATTATGAAACTATATATACAGTATAATACCATATAACATGTAAATTACACATGAAGCCACAACATAAATTCATATACGAATAGCATGAATGAATTACTGAATGAAGTACTCACTAGCTGTAATGATCAGTTTGGTTCCAGTTCCAAACATGATTTTTGTGTTTCCATACATCACACCATGTTAGTGCCTTGGACAATAATGTCTGCATCCTTAGTCTACTCAACATGCCTTTGCAAAACTATTGTATTTAACAATATATTGTATTGTATTTTTATGTACATTTCATTAAAATGAACTAACATTGTAAAATTGAGTGGTTTACACCATTAAGTTAAGCATGCTATTCATTCTATAGCTTATTTCCATGCTAGAATGATGTCCCAGGACCATAAGAAACAAATAGCACTTGGATTGCTGAAAAACTAACTAAATAAATAAATAAAACATAATAATCTTCATTAAGACCAACCTGGTAAAATATGCCATGCAAAATATGAAAATAACAAATAAGTACTTACTATAATTAACAATAAGCTTGATGCCTGTACCAAATATAAGCTTGTATCCTGATGTCACACAATGCTATGTTCATTAGCATTATCTTTCACTAACATCATTAAAAAACTTAAAAGGTTCATGTTGAATGTTTCATGTTCTTGCTAAAATACCATGAATAAATTAACAGTTACTCACTAGCTGTCATTGTCAATTAGATTTTCTTTTATCCATATATCATAAATTATTACTGACAAATATTTGAACCAGAACTACTCACATAATTTAACATAAAAACCTGATCCCTTAATGTAGGTATTAGGTATTATATAGGGTATTTTTTTTATAAATCCAAAGGTGTATAGTTAAATCTATTTAAAGAATTAGAAATTATTTTTAATTCCCTATTTGCATTTCTTATTGATTTAAGAAATCATGTACTTCAACACATGCATTTATGAATAACTAATTAGTTACTTATAACCATTTAAGACCACCAATAGTAATTGCCAATGCTATCAACTTTAAAGGCTAATAATTTTAAGCAACCTGTATATCTAACACCTGAAATTATTCAAGGCAAGAAAATTAATTGTTTCTGTTGGTTTTCCAAAGATAATTTCATCAAACCATATCCAATATATTTGGTAAATTAGTTTCAGTCTTTAGAAACTGCACCAAAATAGTTAATGCACATACATGATTCTATTATTAACTTGATTCCCATAGAAAAGAATAAAAAAATGTTAACTAAAAGCATAGCATACATATATTGCATGTGAATTATTTATAAAGCAAAACGTGTTTGCTTTCACATACTAAAACTCCCCGTGCTGAATTAACTTTAAAGTAAATACAATATCATTTTATGGAATTTTTAACCTCAATTTCAAGAGGAATAGCGCAAACAATGTTTAATAAAAGTATTTTACAACCTCTTGTTCAAGTATAACTTTTCAAATTTGGCTTTAAATATAAACAATTTCAAAATTAAAAGCTGTTGAAAATCTCATATAGATGAAAAGGTTGAAATAATATAATATGCTTCATATGATCAGCTTATGCAATATAAAGAGATAACATACTGATAGATAAGTACTTACTATAATTAACAGTCAGCTTGATGCCCTGACCAAATATAAGCTTAGTTCCTGCTGTCACACCATGTTACATTTATCAGCGATATCTTTCATGTGAGGTAATTTATGCTTTGGACAAATCTTCAACAAATTTAACAATAAGCCTGAGAAAAAAGTTTTTCTGTTACCCTGTTATTTAAGTATGGTTCATCTTTAATTTACCAAGTTTTTCATTTGCTTGTCATAGAGTTATGTGACCTAATATAGATCTATACAAACTTAGCTACATTTTGTAAAGATAACATCCCAAATTCTAAAATAGCTAGTGCACTTACGCGATTCAATCTTTAACTTGATTCCAGTAGCAAAGATAATTTTACTCAGTGCACCTCCAGCAGTCACACATTATCAAACTACACAACAATAAGCCTTTAAAGACGCCATCTTAATTCTCTTACAACTTAAACAATATTTTGGTTGTTTAAGAACAGTAAGTTAACAGCGTATCATGTCATTTCTAAACCTTAAGTATATTATACACAATTTTGTTCATACACTAATGTCATCCATGTTGGGATAACTTTAGACACAAGCTTATAGGAATGTTGTTGTACATTATCTGTTAACTCAAATATACATTTTGGGGCAGTAAGTAAAGATTGCAAAGTTGATTCTTGTTTTTAAATATATAACTTACGTAAATGAACTCGGAGAAAAGTTCCTTTGGCAAATATGATTTGAAAACCATCAGTCACACTATTATAGTGTCAGTATCAAAAACGTACTGTTTTATGATGGAAAAATGCCCTGTAAGCTTTAAATTTTATCTGTACATTTTATTGTAAAGTTGTTTTAATATCACATAATTGTGGTAAATTATTTTGCCTTATTCACCAATTTACAGTACAAATTTGTATAACTTTTGTTTGTGTTCTATTGCTCTATTTGGCATCATTTCATGAACTGTAAAATATGTAATATTATTATAATATATATACCTCATAATAATATATATACTTATTTCCTTTAACAAACTAACTGTTTTATCATTTGATTTCACATATTAGTTCTTGTTTTACCTTTATTTTAAGAGAATGTCCACATTTTGACAGAATTGTGTATTTTAACATTATAGTTTGCTAATATTTTAATATGATACATCTTAATGATATACTTACCAGAATGAACAATCAATGTTATTCCACTTCCAAAGATAATTGCATTTCCGTAATTCACACACTAACAAACACCTCAACAAAAAGTCCTCTAAACTTCGGAAACTGAAAGATGGACTACAAATAATTACTTTATATCCTAGGTTAAAAACAATAAGTAATCTTAGGAATGTGAAATAACAGTGCTGCAAATCAATTTGATCAATTGTTGGATGTTCACTCTTTGTATTGGAATAAAATTTCTTCAATAAATATCTTGTTGAATCTATGAGAATTAGATTTTTTTTTAAAGATGAATTAAATTGATTTGTACTCACTAGCTGTCACTGTCAACTTGATTCCACTTCCAAATATGACATTTGTGTTTCCAGGTGTCACACTGTACTAGTGCCTTGGACAATAATTTCCACTTCTTTAGTCTATTCAACTTACTAATAAGCTTCTAGTCTGCACCCTTCACATTTGTTTATGCCGATTGTAAAATATCTGTATTTAAAGAATGTTTCTATGTACCTGTTTTCTTTTATGTAATCAATGTTAAGTAATGCAATTTTATCTACACTTTATTTTGTACTTTTTATGTTTTCAAATTGGCTGGCATGTCAGCTACCACCTTCAAGTTAAGTATTGCTTTAGATTTAGTTTTAATGAAGTTTAATTACATGCTAAGGAAAGAAATTTAACTTACGTGACAGCACTATCAGTTTTGTTGCCCCCCCAAAGATAACTTTGTTATACCCTCCAGTAGTCGCACATTATGAGATCACAAACCAAAAACTGTTGTGAACATTTAATGCTTGTAGTCATATTATAGTTTTATGTTTTTTACTTTATACTGTATGTTGTAATGTTTTCTTATTTATAAAAATAGGGGTTGATTAAATATAAACACATAAAGATCCTTCAACTCGCTCTACCTCAACATTGCAAACATGAATGTATTTTACAAAGTGTGTTCATTATTTCATCGATTATTTCTCTGATTTTACCATCTAAAATCCTAAAACAATTGTACTTACGTGATTCAATTATTAACTTGATTCCAGTAGAAAAGAAGATTTTCCCTGCTGCACCTCCAGCATTCACACATTACCAAACTCCCTAACAATAATCTCTTTAATAACAGCAGCCTAATTCACTCAAACCTCAAATGATATGCACTTTTTTTGCAAATAATTTAAAGTTAGATGCTACTTTATGCTATCACTTAGTATGTATGCCATAATTATATAATTTCCTACTTATTTATCAAGCAACAACACACGTTTGCATTCATAAACTGTCACCCATGTTGAATTAACATTCATTTCAAATAAATACAACATTACTTTAGAGGAATAGGCCAAATTTCAATCAGCAGTAATATTCCTGCCAAGCACAGAAAAGCAAATACTACTAATAACTACAACGACTTAGTAGTTACTACTACTACTTTCTACTTTGTAACATAATCAGTTGTGCTATAAATCAATTAGAATTTCTTACTTGACTCTATGTGTAGTATTGTCCCTTTACCAAAGAAGATTCTTCGTCCTCCATCATTCACACACTAGTGAACCCCACAGCAAAAAAGACTTCTACACCTGACATTGTATGAAATACTCTACGAGGACTGCATAAAGCATAAAGAAAAACATCTACTATTTAGCCTCGCTACTTTTTTTACAGTAAACCTAGTAGCCAACTTAGTCATCTCACTTTGTAAACTTAGTAATAACTTAGTAATCTTGGTTAAAATGTTGGACCTGTGACCAGAAGTTCATGGCTTCAAATACCATATACAATAAATGTAAATGTAACTAAATGAAATTTATGCTTAGTGTCAATTTAGCTACAAATACATGCAATACATTTGAATGCAGACGGTAGCTGAAATGACACTAAAAGTAAAGCATAAAATCTTAAAATATTAATTAAAAAATCAGTAAATACCTCAGTGAAATATAACTATATTCCATATAATGACTATTTCCATTGACTGATGTTCCAGTACTGTTATTCTATAATTAACATTGCAATTTTAGCCATATATCTAAGTGTGACATTTATCATAAGACAATGTTAACACTAAAATCCACAAATGTTTTACGTATAAATGCTAAAATAGTTACAGAACTTACGGGATTCAATTATTAACTTGATTCCAGTAGCAAAGAATATTTTCCCCACTCCAGCTCCAGTAGTCACACATTATTAAACTCCCTATCAATAAGTACTTTAATATTTGTTTGCTCATGTTTCCAAACATATCTTCCTTTGTTTTAATGGGAGCTAACTA
>JAOTRJ010000045.1:22204117-22214524 GCA_028564905.1 Leptodoras praelongus | reverse complement strand
GAAAATCTCTTATTTATATCAAACACTTACTTGACTGTATGAGGAGTTTAATGCTTTTACCAAAGGTCAGTTTTCCTCCATAGGTATTAGACACACACTGCTATGCCTCATAACATTTTCACTGTAACCCCTTACAAATGTATTACATGCATTGAAATGTTTGCACTTTCCCAAACACAATGAATCCATATAGTCAATGTAGTGAAGGGCATGTGGTTAATTGTGTAAAGTATACAAAATTGTACTAACTTTTTATGCTTTTGCTGAAGCTCATTTTCCCCAAATTCTTGTTCACACACTGTTTTTTTCTATAGCCTCCGATGTATGCAATAATTTGTTTATTTGTTCAAATACACCATGCATCACATGATCTTTGTAATGCTTTTTAAAAATCACACTTACTTTTTTCTACAATCAGTTTTGTTCCAGAGCCAAAGTAGATTCTGTAGTTTCCCGAAGCAGTCACACACTGTTCTGTCCCTTACCAATAACTCTCCGTTACAAATATTACATTAGGTTTTACAGTAAATATTAGTTGAAATGTAGACTAGTGTGGATGTATAGTATTCTGAAAAACACTGCAAAAATAATTGAATAAACCACTTACACTTTCAAAGTGAAAGATTACTTATATCCCACCTGAATTTACTGTAAGTGTTGTGCCTTCTCCAAATATTAATTTATATGCTCCTCCACTTGCAGTCACACAGGATTTAACTGCTTGACAAATACTACAACAATACTGAGTATATGTGATATATCTGGTGCTTCATGCCACTGCTGTTACATAGGTAATGGTAATACTTTGATAATAAAATAATTTTAATATTTTTCCACTATGGGCAGGCTAAGAACATGGTCCTGATATAGGAAATTTGTTCACATGCCTGAACTCATGTAAATAAGGTTAAGATAGAGAGCCAGGTTGGCATGTGTACCATGTGTTCAAACTTCATTTCAATGAAATAAAGTGAAATCTCATGTGTGATGAATATGCTATTTAGGAATAAAGAGGAAATTTGTATGCTGTCAAATATCTTGAGGCAAGTCATCAATAAACATTATAATACGACATTAAAGCTTTATTGTGCATTATATGAACAATTAAAGCATTTGCAAAGAAATATAAATATATATAGGAAGTTGTAAAAGATATTTTCATACTTATATTTTGAAAATTGAACCTGCCAATTAAATGCAGGATTTAAAAAAAAAAAAGTTAATTTGTGTTTTATACTCACTGGAATTAATTTTCAATTCTATGCCTGATCCAAAGATTATCTTCCGATTTCCTCCAGTATTCACACACTGGGAGGCTACATAACATTAACTCGGTGTACTATATGAAATCCAAATAATTTCTTTTATGTACTACATTTTAACAAATTACGCTTCTTAAAAAAATCTCACACAGTGAATACATGTAGTGAAATTCCTGAAATACATAGTGTATTACAAGTAATAGAAAATCTTTTCTATTTATTCTGCTTACTTGACTGAAAAACACCTTGTCTGTACCAGCAGTTTGATGCCTTTGCCAAAGATCAGCTTTCCCAAGTTATTATTCACACACTGCTACACCTTATTACAATTTCTCTCTAGACTAATGGGTACTGGTATGATGTTGTGTATAAACTGAACAATGAACTCATTTCAAACTCTTTAATGAAGCATGTTTGTAATTATATACTACTTAAATAAAGACTATTCTAAATCTAAAACTATAAAGTTTTCTAAATTTAAAATGACACTTACTTTTTTCTACAATCAGTTTCATTCCAGATCCAAAGTAGATTCTGTATCCTGCAGTATTAGTCACACACTGTTCTGTCTCTTTCCTATAACTTCCTCTTACTCTATTGTATATATTCCCTTATAGTATATATTAAGTTTGTAATTATATACTACTTAAATAAAAACTATTCTAAATCTGTAAATACTTGTAGTTCTTAAGGCACTATCTGAGAAAAGTACATTATATACTGTAGTATTGCATTGTTAGTTAATACATTGCATTAAAGCAAACTGACCTTCATACAAATAAATAGCATTAGGATTTGTGTAATGCTTTTTTTATAGTTTAAGTTTACACTTACTTTTTTCTACAATCAGTTTCATTCCAGATCCAAAGTAGATTCTGTTGCCTCCAGTATTAGTCACACACTGTTGTGTCTCTTACCTATAACTCCCTCTTACTACATTATATACATTCCTTTAAATTCTACTGTAAACATGAAGTTTATTGTTAAATGTATTTTAATATAATTTTAAGTATTCTTTAAAAGCATCACTACCCAAATATAAGTATATCATATAACTATTTAAATAAGGCCAAGCAGAATAAAGATAAAGATAAAGTCCATAACAAGCATTAAAAAATTTCAGGAATTACAAAACCAGTTGCTAATAGTAAGAAAATTATTGTTAGAAAGATACTTATGAATTTTTTACCCAAGTGGTATCTGTTTGTTGTTGTTAAAAAATAAGCTGTACTAGTGCATTGATTCTAAGTAGCTACTAATATTCAGGACAAGTACTCCATATTCACATTGTTACGAACAACATTTTCAGACTTAAATCTAAGATAATGTATAGCATGTTTTATACTCACGAGAATTAACTATCAATGTTGTGCCTGATCCAAAGATTAACTTTCTAATTCCACTTCCAACATTCACATAATAGGAAGCTACATAACATTAACTTTGTGTACTTGAAGAAATCCAAATAACTACTTTTATGTACTGTTAAAATTCCTTAATAGTAAAGTTCTTAAAAAAAAACTCATTTTTGAATGTCCACAAACAATGAATAGTGAAATGTAGTGAAATTCCTGTAATAGACTGTGAAAATCTCTAAATTACAGCTTACTTGATTGTACCATTGGTTTGATGCAATTGCCAAAGGTCAGTCAATAGACACACATTGCTACACCTTATAGACTTTTGATTTAATTCATTTAAAGCCATTTAAAGTGCATACTTGTCATTTTAAGGTATTTAGCACAAAGTATAAGGTATAAGTACAAAGTACATTTCGCATCACAACAAACTGACCTTCTGAACTAATAAATAAGACTAGAAGGTTTGTAACGCTTTGTAAAATTTGCACTTACTTTTTTCTACAATCAGTTTAGTTCCTGAGCCAAAGTCGATTCTGGTTCCAGAGTTAGTCACACACTGTTCTGTCCCATATCAAGAACCCATTTCTCATTCTATTCTATATATTACATTAAATTTTACAGCAAACATTAGATATAGAGTTAATATGAATACTATACTGGGTTTTCAGTATTCTATTAACACTAGATAAATATATAGCACATAACAAGCCTAATAACGATCAGCACAACGAAGATTTATTGTACACAACCAGCGTTAAGGTTTTCTGTATTTACAAAATCATTAACACTGTTAATATGAAAGTTTATTTATGTCCCAACTAGATTCACTCTAAGTCTTGTGGAAATTTTTTTTTTTATGGCTTGACAAATACATATGCATTTTCTACCTTCTACCATGTTGCCTGAATTCACAAATTGATAATACCGTTCAATAATCGCAGTATATGATTACAATTAATTGATGAATTGCATTGTTATAACTGTTGTTATGAAAGTATCAAATATCTGAATACATTTTTGTCTTTGTTGTGCTTTTTTCTGGATGTACAGGTTAAGAACATGGTCTCACAATAGGAAATTTGTTTGTTTTCTTGCATGAATAAAACTGGGAAGACATTACAAATGGATACGTTTAAGAGCGAGGACAAAGCATAGCACTTCTCACAGTTTCACATGAATGAAATTTAAATCATTCTCATTTATTAATACGCATATTTAATTTATTAATAAATACTTACAAAAAGATTTTCTGAGTTATTTTTATGAAATCCATAACTGCCATGTGATGCATGACATTAAAATATCATGTACAAAGAGTATTATATTATTATATAGTATTCTTTTGCATTATGAAATGCTTTTACTAAGTAAGTACACTTACTTTTTTCTATAATCAGCTTTGTTCCAGAACCAAAGTAGATTTGGTTTCCTCCAGAATAAGTCACACACTGTTAAGTCCCTTATCAATAAGTCTCTATTAACTTCTTACATTACGCTTATAGCAGAAATATATAGTTGAATTACAGTATATTGTAAATACTCCACAACCTTAATATAGGATGTAACTAGTTTAATACGAATAAAGAATTATGTCCTACCTGAATTAACTGTAAGTTTTAAGCCTTCTCCAAATATTAATTTATATCCTCCTGCACTCGAAGTCACACAGTTTTTCATGGCTTGACAAATACTTGTGCATTTTCTGCCTTTAACTATGCTCAGTGAATCAGAGCTATGATGAGTTCAGGAATGAGTTATGATAGTTGTTTTAGTATTATTGCTACAGTACTACTGATATTCTAGGTAGTTACTAATATGCAGGACAATACTCAAAAAGGTACAAATAAGATGTTCAGGTTTATATCTATCAAAGTTATACCTGGTAATGAAATGTATGATAGTGTGTTTTATACTCACGGGAATTAACTGTTAATTTTGTGCCTGATCCAAAGATTAGCTTTCGATTTCCACTTCCAGCATTCACACACTGGGAAGCTACATAACACTAAGTAGGTGTACTAAATGAAAGCCAAATAACTACTTATAAGTACTATTAAATTTCCTTTTCTTACAGAACTAATTTTTGCACTTTTGCACATTATGAATTCACTTCAAATGTATCTTAAAAAGTAGCTATTTGAAATGTAGAAAATCTCTTAATAAATGCAAACACTTACTTGACTGTACCAGCAGTTTGATGCCTTTGCCAAAGATAATTTTTCCCAAGTTATTATTCACACACTGCTACACCTCATTACATTTTCTCTCTAGGCTCTAATGTACACAATACATCATGCATGACATGTTCTTGCAGAAATGTTACCTAGCATTTAAACACATTTCTTTAAAAATCTTAAAAGTTAACTTAATTTTTTTTAAAGTAATTGATACTGGTGTGACTATTAACTCATTTTAACCTCTTTATATACCTAATAATTATATACTACTTAAATAAAGACAATTCTAAATCTGATACCTGTAATTTTTAAGGCACAATCTGAGCAAAGTACATTATATACTGTAATATTGTATTGTGACCTGACCTTCATACAAATAAATAGGATTAGGATGTGTATAATTCTTTGTTAGTTTAAGATTACACTTACTTTTTTCTACAATCAGTTTCATTCCAGATCCAAAGTAGATTCTGTTGCCAGTATTAGTCACACACTGTTCTGTCTCTTACCTATAACTCCCTCTTTCTCTATTGTATATATTCCTTTAAATTCTACTGTAAACACTAAGTATATTGTTTAAATGTATATTTGATCAGATTTTAAGTATTCTTTAAATGCATCACAACCTAAAGTCTACCTAAATATTACATTACTATTCAAATAAGGCCAAAGATATGTTGTTCATAATGTAAAGAATTACATTTTTCAGAAATTACAAAACCGTATACACTATCAATATAAAAGATTAATTACATCCCACCTGTATTCACTGTAAGTTTCGTCCCTTCTCCAAATATTAATTTATATTGTCCCCCAGTCACAGTCAAACCGTTTTGTTAAGCTTGACAAATACATGTGCATTTTTATAAGTAGTAACTAACAGCCAAATAACTATTTATATGCAACTCATACCTCATAGCATATTATATAAAAGCAAAATAGCATATACTGTACTATTAAATTTGCACTCATCACAGAAATAACCTTTGGATTTTCACTAGTAATCCATTTGGTTAATATAGTAAGACAAAATGTACAGTATAAAACACTTACTTGACTGTACCAGCAGTTGTATGCCTTTGCCAAAGGTCAGCTTTACGTTATTATTCACACATTGCTACACCTCATGACATTTTCTCTGTGTATATACACTTGTGAGGTATATGCACTTTCGAGAATTTTTCCTCTTTGTGCTTATATTAATATAAAATTAGCATGAATGATATATATGTTCAGTAATAACTATTAATAAGTCTGGGGTTTTTTTTCATTTTATATACAGTTTATTGTACTATAGAATACATTACATACACTATGTATGTGTTATGTCCTACAGAATTTAATCTAGCATTAATAAAACTGTATATCCTGAGAAAATTGACTATAGACTATTATAAAACTTTAGACTATTATTACAAATTATTAAAAATGCTTGCCTGGTTCAACTATGAGTTGTGTTCCAGCCCCAAAGATCAGCTTGGTACCACCATACACACTGACTTACAGTCTATATCAAATACTTAAAAGTCTTAAACTTTGAACATTGAAACTCCTGAATTTCTTTCATAATTCAAAAAAGCTTCTAAATTCTAAAAATATTTCAACAAATAATGGAAATGTTCAAGATTTAGCATTATTTCTAAGTCTCTATTTCATTTTAGGCAAATCGGTAATGTTGATCATGTTCATTTTTTTTTGTTCAAAACATATTTCCATTGAGTTTTAGCTCTTTCGCTGAAAACTGCATTTGCAAACCTAAGGATATACCAAATTCTAAGAAATTCTTACATTTTAAATTTCTAATTACATTTCTAAAAACTAAATTCTACTTTTCAGTTAAGTTGTTGCTTGTTGCTTGTTGTTTTATACAGTACTCTTAGTATTTTGGACCACATGGTATATCTAGCATTTAGACTGGCTCTTTTCAACGTAACACAATATACATTTTAAAACTAAAATTCTGCATGAATACAGTACATGACACAATCATGTTGAAATGTTATCTAGCATTAGTTAAATGTTACTTATACAAAATATAGTTAACTTATACAAAATGTTTTAGTGCACTAGCTTTGCTATTTATTGTCGAAAATTGCACTTGCCCCTATTAGACAACTAGAATATAATTCTTCTTATTCTCTAATGTTTTTAAAGCATCACCTAACGTTCACTGAGGCGCAGTCAGACATTTAGGAATATTTTAGTTGTTCCCTAAAATGTTTAGCCAAGACCAAACTCTCCTATCCTTATTTAGTCTTGCGTATGTATTATTTTATATTCTTATCTATAAAACGCAACTTTATCAACAAATATATCAAGTTCTGCTTTTCACTTTTCAAGACTTTAATGTAATACTACAATTACTTGTTGAACAAAATATTAATACTACAATAAAAAGTTCAGTAATTTACAAATGTCAATGCCACAGAAGAATCATACTCATGATAAGCGGACTTACTTGCAGTTATTGTAAGCATTGTTCCATGCCCAAAGATCAGTTTATTTCCAGCACCAGCATACACACACTGAGATGTGCCATTTCATTAACTTTTACCAAACAGTACACTCAGCTCAACTTTATGTTGTCCTCATTGTCAACACAAATGCTTTAGCTATATAAATTATAGCGTTTGTTTTTGCTTAATGCCTTAATCTATAAATTCCCAATAAAAATGTGCATGAAATTTACAATGTCAAACGTGAGAAAGTTTGAAACCTATATCCGTCAAGGAAAAATGGTTAAAATGTGTACCAAAATGTAGAGATTGTTAAATCTATTTTGTCTCTGCCTCTGTTTTAAGCAGTTATTTGTCTCCTAATATTAAGAACTGAATGTGGACAATCAAATTTAAAGGCAATTAACTTACCAACTTCAACAAGCAGTTTAATCCCTTTTCCAAAAACTAGCTTGTCAGTAATACGATTCACACAAAGCGACATGCCACAGCAAATACATCATCAGACTACTCTAATGCTACAAACTACTTGTTTCTTATAATTTAATAAAATAGCAAATGGCAATGGCACCCTTACCATCATTAAACCAAATAAGATTTTAAAGGATTTTAACATACATCGCTTAAAGATTGTCGGATTTATCTCTAAACACTTACTTGAAGTTATTGTAAGCTTTGTTCCATGTCCAAAGATCAGTTTATTTCCACCACCAGCATCCACACAGTGGAATATATCATTTCATATACCTTCACTCTAATCCATTCCAAGACTGATGAAACATCACTATGTTGTCCTGATTGGTTTTACACTAATGTATAGCTTTTTATTTTTTGGTACAATGTCTTAATATCTGAAACGCCAAAGGAAATGTTTTCAAAAATATTTCTTCAAATGCATTCATCTATGTCAGATCTTCAAACTACGACCAGTACAAACTGCTGTATAAATTGAAATCTACAGTATCTCCGACAAGGAAAAAATACTTTTTTGTTCTATGTCTTGAAAGGAAATCTTTGTGTTCCAATATTCATAACAGAAAATAGGCACAGCTCGGGTGAAATTTTCACTTACCCGCTTCAACAAGCAATTTAATCTCTTTTCCAAACACGATCTTTTCAGCAGTACGAGTCACACAAAGTAACATACCATGGCAAAAACTCCAGTTTAGTGTGTATTACAGACTACTATGATGCTGCCCTAACTCTTCCTTATAATGTAATAACAAAATATATATTTAAAGGCAAAATAGGCAGCTTTCCATTTCCTAAAACTATCCCCGTGCAATAAGGGCTTAGGCTGCACTGAAAATTCTCCATGGTGTTGAAAAGTAAGTTTCATCAAATGCATCAAACGCAGTTTTCCTATGTAATACCTTTAATTAACATTTAGTTGTTATTCATATACTAATATTAATAAAATGTTACTGCCACCATGAATAAACTAACAGAGGATATCAAATTTAAATCTTTGTACGTTCACTATGAAGGAAACTATAAGATCTTTAAAATATACATATCTTAAAAGTTGTCTGATTTATCATGAAACACTTACTTGATGTTACTGTCAGCTTTGTTCCATATCCAAAGATCAGTTTATTTCTATTAGCATCCACACAGTGAAATGCATCATTCCATTAACTTTATAGTAAACTCTAACCTATTCCAAAACTTCGATTTGTTGTCTGGAGTGGTAAAAACAAATGTATAGCCTTCATTCTGGCTTAATGCTTTAATATATAAAATTTCAAGCAAATGGTTTTACTATATAATAGAAAATCTTGGCTGTTGACAGTATAAATTCAAACATATATTATAGTTTGTGGTAAAATATATACAGTGCGTGTATATTGCTATGTCTTGATAACAGTTGAGGAACAGTGTCTAATATTCTAATATGCTACAGACAAACAACATTAAAAAAGGAATTCACTTACCAACTTCAACAAGAAAGTGAGCCCCTTTTCCAAAAATGATCTTGTCATTAAGAGTCACACAAAGCACCATGCCATAGCAAATACTCTAGTTTTAGGAGTAACTAACTAAATTATCAGACTACTCTAAGGCAACAATCTAATTATTCCTTACAGCTGAATAAATGTAAGGCAAAAAGAGCACACTTCAGCTCATTTATGCTTTCACTATGCATATACAAATGTTCTTAAATTTCTCTAAAGGTATTAAAAAGCAAAATACAATCTTAGATTTATTAAATATCTGAATTAAAACTTACGTCAGTCAACATTACGCTGGTTGTAATATTTTGTCATATACAGTATGTAGCATATTACATTCATTATTTTACATCAACATTTCATTACATATTTTCCTAATTAAGATTTCAAATTGTGGAATAATGTTCCCGAAGGGTAAAGATATTTCTTCAAATGTTTTCAACAACATCAATAAAAAAGCCAATTTACTTACCAGCTTCAACAACCAGTTTAGTCCCTTTTCCAAATATGATTTTGTCAGCACCAACAGTCACACAAAGTGACATTCAATAGCAAATACTTTAGTCTAGAGTACATGACATCAGACTAATTTGATGCCACAAACAAATTTTTCTTTTAATTTATATACATATAAATGGAAATGTAATCAATATTGAACCAATCAAGCTTGATGCATTATCCTAATTCATCCTCATATTTGAGAATCATAATGTCTTGTCACTAATGTTATGTGTTTTATTGCACTAGATCATTTTTTATATAAATTCCTCAACCTATCTTTTTATCTATCTCTTTAACTTATCCTCATTGACATCTTTATAAAGATTATTAAGCGATTCTTTTTTTGAACAGCCACAACTATTTAAGGTTTTCATGCTTTGACACAAACATGACAAAAAAGATAACTCATTTTTGGAACTCTAGAACTAAATGCTCGTACTTATGTTATTCCAGCACCACCAACAATATAGCATATTACAATGATTTTTAATGAAACATTCAGCTACACCATGCACTTCAAAGCATACTATGGAATCGGATAAATGTATACAACTTACGTGACTCAACAAAAAGCTTAATGCCATTTCCAAAAACGATCTTGCTGTCTCCTCTAGTCACACAATGCTAAGTGCCATTACAAAAATTACCCTCTTGAAGTGATCCAATGTCCATGAGAAACACATATATATATATATATA
>JAOTRJ010000045.1:21987727-21998869 GCA_028564905.1 Leptodoras praelongus | reverse complement strand
GCCACTATCCTGCAAGAAGAATGGCTTCAAATCCCTCTGACCACTGTGCAGGACTTGTAGATGTCATTCCCAAGACTGGCCGCAAAAGGAGGCCCTACACCATACTAATAAATTATTGTGGTCTAAAATGGCAGGTGTTTCAGTTTCATTGTCCAATCCCTGTATTTCTCTATTTACATACAAAACCCAGCAGCCTTCATTATGTTTTTTTGGCTGAAAGGTGCTCTGTTATGTAATGTGTTGTCATGTAATGTGTTAACATTTCATTTTTTTTGGAAATGTAACATTTGGAAATGTCAAATCTTTTTGTACTGACTCCATAATACATATTTTTTACTCTTATTTACTTTTATGCTAAAAACTGCAAGTCACTATATTGTTTTAATTGTTTTCTGTGCTGAATCATTACATTACCTCATACAGGATCACGCATTGACACATTGACACGCGAAATCCAAGTTGTCTTTTAATTGAACAGTTATGTCAAATGGGTGCTTATACCTGCTAATGAACAAAGCATAAAGAAGAAAGTGTCTGTCTGAGATTGTCAAAACAGCCAAACCTTTGAGAGATTGGCACTAAGCAAAAGCCACCACGGTTTCTGTTCAATGGAGAGAAAAAAATTGCTTGCACAGGCTCTGATCATGAACTGTAGACATACGCATACGAACCCTAACTCTCCTTGACTTGTCTGTGTGAATGCAGTCAGGCAATGCATTTTAATCTTGTGTTAGCTCCCTATTGTGACTATGAAAGACCACATTTGTTCTTTTTTCCCCAGATCCTTTTTGTTGACATAGGTTGGAAAAAAAACGAGGGCTTGTGCCTTCTAAGTGGCCATGAAGCCTAGAGAAGTGCTGGAAGAAAGACTGAGAGGCACACAGAGACAGCATGAATGTACTCCTGCTTTTAGAGCTTATGGGGATAAACCTGCTGCTGTCACTGCACATGCATTAAAGGGAGCTATCTCTTGTTGAAATGCAGCACATTAACTGGTAGAAACCTGGTTATAATGAATGCAAAAACCTAAAGGTGCATGAGAAAGAAAAGGACTGCAGCTGGTGAGGACTGCAACAGCCTATTAAAATATATTATTTTAGATTCTTGATATTGGATTGTAGAGAAGAACACAAAAAGTGCTCTCTCTGCTCTTACCGTCTCTTTTACATTATTTGAATGGAACATCATTATTTACTATTGACCATTTTTCAATTTCAGAATGATCAGATATCTAAGAGGACTAGCTGTCCTGTGCTCCAAAACTGTTAGTACTGATTTTTTTCAGTGCACTTTCAATGCATATGCAGCCCTTTTCTGGCAAAGTGATTTATATGAAGGATTTCTGTGTAATAAGTATTACTCTTCTTACTACTAGAGACTACACCATTCTTCTAAAAGATCAATCAGTTGTTTGATGATGATGATGGTGGGGGGTTATGGGTTGTGTAACATGTTGGCCCAAAATCCAATCTCTCCCAGGTGTTCAATTGAGTTCTTTAGATCTGATGAGTATGGAGGCCATAGTGCACTGAAGTACCAGAAAAACTGGTATACCAGTAAATACTTGGTAGTTCCCCCATGGGATACTGGAGGGAAAGTTGCACAGTCCTCACGCTGATGTTTGTTGATTGAATTATGACGTTACTTGAGTCTTTTTATGGCCACGCTGCTTATAGTCACAATGGTACACCCTTGAAATGCTCATACGTGAAAATCCAAACTTCAAAATGATATATGACCCATCTCATGAGCACCGACTCACGTGCAATCGTGAAAACTTGACATTCTCACAGAGGGAAACAGCTCTACAAGCTTCCATAGATGTCTGTCGCTTTATATACTCATATAAGGTGGAAGCAACCACTGAAGTGCATAGGTGGGGTTGCAATGTATTTTGCATAGGCTCCCCGTACCAGTTTTTCTGGTACTTCAGTGTACATGGTTTGCATCCTTTTCATACTAATCAATGGTTGTGCTTGGGGTTGTTGTCATCCTGGAAGAGACCTTTCTCATCAGGATTTCGAAATGTTTCCTTAGAGGAAGAAAGGGATCAATCAGAATAACTTGATATTCATTTGTAATGAACCTTCCCACCAAGGCGACACACACCATGCAGCGATGTAAATCCAAGCAGATTAAATACAACCTTTTACGAATAGATTTTCCACATCCTTAATCTCATGTGTTGAGGCGTGTTTCCAGACGACACTCCATTGGATTTGGTCTAAAATGGATGACATGCAGAGTCTATGCCAATACAGCTCGATCAAGCAAAAAGGGGGGAGGGGGTTTAGAAAAGACAAGTCGAATCAATCCAAAGCTCTTCTGAATGATCACACTTGTCCTGCGATAGAATAGTTCTCGTGGCAGTGGTTTCTTTCAGGATGACTCCGCCCCCATCCACAGGAGAGTTCCCTGAATGGTTTGATGAGGATGGAAATGATAGAAATCATATGCTGTGGACTTCACACTTAACAGATCCTAACGTGGTTGAACACCATTTTGGTGTGGCTTATTAGATAACACTTTATCATCATCATTATCATCATCATCATCATCAGCAGCAGGGGGATATTTTTCAAGAGAATGGTGTTCATTGCTCCAGCAGAGTTCAGTATGCAGAACTGATGACTTGTATCATACCAGTATAATAGTGAATGCACATACAGTGTGTTTATTTTTATATATCTGTATTAGGAATTACATATTCCTACATGTTCTGGATATTGATTTTTGCTACCAGAGATCTAAATTCCTGCCTTCCTGCACCTTTTAAATGAACATTGTAGGAGTTAGAGGTCTGCTGGTGCAGCATATAGTGTTATATCCTATATGCTACTGCAGTGGTGACTGTTTAAGAAGTTAATTGACTCTTATGATAGATGACATGCTCTGGTATCAAATTCCATGTAGGGAAAAAACTGTCTGACTGTGTAACCAGTTGGCTTAACAAGAAGTGAATGTTCAAGTCAAGTCCATTTAACCCGTTAATCTGTTAATGCCATGGCGTCTTATATGATTATTCATATAAAAAAGAAATTAGCATTCAGTGTATGTGAAGAATGGTTTGTGAAGAAAGTTTGGGCCTGGGAGTTCTAGTTATTCAGTTTGATCACATTCATGCGATTGTTTCTTTCTTTGTTCCCATTGTCCACCTACTCTAAGCTCCTAAGGCAGAGCGTGTGGATCCCTCTGGAACGAGAGCTTGAGTGGGCCGTAACACGTCATTTGTCTTTTATGTCTCACCAACCGCCCACTGATGCCCAAACTAAAGTTCAGTGCCACCAGCTATGTTCTCAGTACACTCTAAAATGTACAATGTACATGCTTATTATAAGCAGTACACTTTATTCTACAATATTTTTTTTATTTATTTAAGGTCCTTTATACACATTAAGTAGTTGTGCATTCTATAATGATAGAAATATTTTGATCTTGGCTAAGCAGTCAGTAATATTTACTATCTATAACTGCCCTGCTTTACCCTGCTTTGGTGTGTTTGTTCTTGGGCCAGTTTAAAGTGGGAGGTAAAGGAACAATAATGCAATTAAAAGCTCTGCATGAGATGAAATTAATTAATCCCTTCCGGCCTGCTTGTGGACAAGTATTGGGAAAACAGTCTCCATTTTGTTCATTAGTCTTTACCGGCAACAAAACTACTTAGTGTCAAATAACAAATGGACAGAAAGGAATGAATTAAGAAAGAAGGAAAGAAAAAATAAACAGGTCTGCATAGAGTGGGGTTCAAAAGGCTAAGACCATATTGAAACCATGACCATATTTGTTTTGTTTTTTAACATTAGAATTGGGAAATAAACAGACGGTTACGGTTGCCCTGAAGAGGCCATGTTTATTTTATATTTTTAATTCATGCTCACGATTTACTAAACTGTGCGCCTGCTTTACTTTATTTGTGAGGACAAATTTGTTTAACGTGGCTGTTAGTTACTAAAGCATGCGCATGCTTTGCTCTATTCGTGTGCACACTTTAGTAACTCATGGCCATGTTAAAAACTAATTCGTGCTCACAAATAGAGCAGAGCCTGTGCAGAGTTTAATAAATCATGAGCATGAATTAAAAATAAAAATAAACATGGCCTCTCCAGGGCTCTGTAGTAGGTTTTTAGAATTTTTTTAATATTTAAAGCAACAAAAGTAATTGTTCAATATCTTGAAAATGTTCTTTAAAGTATTATTTCACTTCATAATTAATTGTAATTATTAATTATACTTAATAATAATATAATTCATAATAATTGATGAAGATAAATGAAAAAAATCTGAATACATTTCTATCTAGCTATTATAATTAAGCAATGTTCATAATTAATAATATAATTAAATATTATAATGATTAAAATGATTAGCATTTCAATTAATATTTTTTATAATTAAGATTCTGTAATATTTTTAGGCTAGTAAATGTGTGTTTTGATTTACAGTGTGTCATGTTTTGCACAAACTTTTAGACTCCAAGTCAAATGCAAACTGTCCTTAAAGCAAATACCACAAAAGTCTGAAATGAATGTAAATATTTTTTAATTTGTTGTTCAAGTTGCTTTATAATTGTTGTATTAAAGTAGAAAAGTAGGCAAATTAGAAACATTTTGACTACAGACCTTTACACACCACTGTATGTGTACATATGGCACCCTGAAGCTAAGTTTCATTTGAGTGTATACTACTTCTGTTTTGAGGGAATTAGGGCTGTTAATCATGATAAATATCCTCGCTGATTCTCAGAGCGGTGGGAACGGAGCAAGGAAACAGAGACAAACTAAGAAAGAAGCACTTTCTTAGACTCCAAAGGATTCTTCAGTTGTGCCTCTGGGGAAACCCTTTGTAGAACCATCTCCTTATCCGAAAGGTTTCCGGTAGAAGCTAGGAATCCTCAGTTATCCAGGGAAACCTGAAAGAATCCTTGAAGACCCTTTTAAAGAGTGTAGCAGTCACTCCAGGCTCTTTAGTATGTACCTTGTTTACTCCCTTGTGCAACTGTAATGAACATCTTTCTACTAAATATATTTCTACTAAAATATATAATCGGTTTGTAGCTGTTACGATCACAGTATTGTTCTTTGTCTCCTTGAGAAAATGAGTCCCTTACCCATATTGGTCTCATTCTCATGAGAAAAAGAGATTATAAATCATCCATAATGTGACAGTAAGGATTACTCATAAAGCCTGGAGGAGCCTTGCAGTCGCACAAAACACTACCTGCTAGGAGACAAAACATTCCTTCTCGGCCTATTAATAACATACTGCAGAGGAGAATCGCTTTAGAGTAGGAAAGAGAGGTAGGATTACGCTGTGCCTATAAATATCTATAAAGCAAGAAAACAAGGTTTTTTTTTATTTTTTTTTATTTTAATGAGCACAATATGAAAAACATCTCTCCTTCAGTAACTGTAAATAAAGGCCATGGTGGTGTGTCTGGGATGAACAAATCTGACAGTTTATTTGTTGAATGAAAACACATGTCGAAAATGACTTGGTCAGAAGGCCGCCTGGAAAAGCTCTGCTTCTGGAATCAGCTTAAAGCCCAAACAGCAGCCTTCCTCCGTTTCTCTGATGCCTAGGGTTGCCGATTGAAGTGTGCAGAGGAGGATGCTGGGATGTCTGGCATTGGTGCAGTAAGGGGCCTAACTCCGGTTCCTGCTGAACTGAGCCAGTGCGTGCTTTACCAACTGTTATCAGCTCAGTAGGCACAGGAGGTTGAGCCCAGTCCTCTTTTTTTCCTGCTTCTGTGTTGTCCTTCCGTTTACAGCTTGTCCATATGGATAAGAATCCAATACAGTCTTTTTATTCCTCCCAAATCATAGCTGTCTCATTATTTCCTCACAATCCTAACCTATATCTCTTTCCACCGTACTGGATTTCTTCCTGTTTTCCCACGTGTGCATCATGTCTTTGACATGGTTGAGGTTTTTCATCATGTAAGCCGCTGTACTTTGTGCTTGAATACTTCATGCCATTACAAACATGTTGCTTGATGCACACATGACAGCTGTTTTCATTATGGCCCCTTGATGATGTATTACTAACAGCTCAACGGCTAAAAGGCATGTTGTTTGAACAATTCTTGCAAGGTAATACGTTAGCTTTTGTAATTTTGTAAAGACTTGTCTATTCAGTTGGTTAGGATATGTATAGCCTTTTCATATGAATGGGCGACATACAGATGTCCCTGTCAAAATATATGTTGTGGGTGTACGACTTGTTTGAAATGGTTCTTGATGTAGTTCTTTGTCTAGATCGGTTCATTTCTGGTTTTTTAAAACAACAACACATGAAAGTGCTCAAGCGATGCTGTGTTTGAATAATCATTCATTTGCCTGTGAGGATATGAGAAACATAGTCTCAGCCTATATAGTCTCTATATATAATAATAATTATTATTATTCATATACATAAGAACCTACTTAATCAGATCACCCTGAAAAGAGTGTTTACTCCCAGCCACGATGACAGCATACTGATCCCGTTTACTTCACATTTGTATAGAAACGATCATTAGAGTATTACAGGAACAGCTTACCTTAGGTCAGAGCTCCTTGCTCTTTGGAATCCATGGTTCCTGGATTACTGAGATCCTGAGAGTTCGTCTCAGAGGAGCGGAACTTAGCCACTGTGAACACGGCCTTTTCTCGGATCTGTTCACAAAGCCAGCCAAGTCCTGCACCTCACGAAACATCGCAAGTGACGCTTAGCATGTGATCGTCACCTTATCAGAGCCAGGCATTGTTCTTGTGAGTTCATGTGCTTGTGCTTGATCTTTGTCAAGCCGCTGTTCTTGTTTTTCTGCCGTCTACCACACCATAACCCAAAGATCACAGATATATACACTGCCATGATCTGATTGAGGGTAGTGGACATTTCAGCTTTGTTCCACCTGTGTACACATTATGTAAAGGATAATGTACAGCGAGCGAGTCAGTATTCCGCTTCACGCCAGTGTCAAATATACCTGTTGGGGTTTATTCCGCAAAAACGATCAGGCTTGCTCTACATTATCCTGATGATTGCACGGCTGTTTACTAGATAATTATTTTAAAATGATTCTGTGGTTAGGACTGTATCCATAGCATCATAACCTAAGCAAAGAACAACCTACTTAGTGTAATAATTGGTAAATATTAAAATTAATTTTAGGAAAAATCTTTATGGTGTTTTCTGATGGAGTAACGACTTTTTGCCACAGGGTGTCACAAACGAGCTGACGTTGTTAATTTGATTACTCAAACAATAAAAAATTTACTGGACATCTTTCTATGGATTAATATGATAGGACGAAGTCCTCTATGTTCGTCTGTGCTCAGAACTGCGTCCGGTCTGTTATTCAGAGCAGCGGCCTACTTTTCAGAGATAACAGACCATAGAACGCAGTGAATCTACCGATAAAAGCCATGTAATAATACGTTTTACCGACGATTAGAAGTGGTTCCTGGGTTATTTCTTCCGTAATGGTTGGTCAGCAGGGAAAAATAGCAACCAATCAATCTGTGGTGAAACGAGATGTGCATCAAAGTATTGCAGTAACTTTTTTTTTACAAGACCAATAAAATATCCCATTGAACACTTTGCCTCAGATACCCACCCCCCACCCCTGCAAACTCTACTAAATCTTCATTTTAAAAGTTCTAAACTGAATCAGAACCATATCCATGTGCCTAATGAACTCGTTAACACATTTTCCTCAGCATACACTTATGCATCAAAGTATGATGGTGATAACTCCAATTCTTTCCACATGTAGGTTTCAAAGACCACCTTGAGCACAGAAGCCACAAGAAGTTTTTATACTGTGCTCCCACATACATCTGCATGGCACCAAAGTCCTGTATCCCGTTCCAATTCATAAAACCACAGTCATCACTTGGAGACAGTTAGTGTGTTTATGCTCTGAAATAAATGAAAGGCTTGGTTTGGAACCAGTTACGGTTACTGTATCTTCAAAACTTTGGACTGATTTCACAGCTTTAGCCTTCCTAAGTTATTGTTTATTCTCCCTCAGGTATCTTTGTAGCCTATGAGATTATGTCTTTGGGAGATTAATAAGGCCAGGCCCAGCTTCTGTGTACAGAAAAATGAGATGCAGGGTAAACGTACAGTAAATATGGCAGAGGACAAGCAAGAGGACGTTTGGAGCCTTTACTGGTCGAAGCGAGTGGCCTGCAGCTGGTTGGAAATCCCTGGCAATGTGATTTTTTGATTTATTCCCAAATCACTCTGCCAGGAATCCCTCCAGCTGCCCCAGTGAGGAGAGAGCGAAAGGAAAAAGACTTGGCTGCAGTTGTTCACACTCTAGTCAGTCATCACCCATTAATTACACACACACAGACAAACACACGCTAAACCATGCGAATGCATATCATACGGTCTCATCTTTCACATTTTACTCATAAGACTCATTTGCTTAGGCTCACCTGAGAAAACACATGCTCAATAGAGCCTTAGTGTCCTGTGTTTGTATGACCTTCTGACAGCTTGGTGTGGCGCCCGTGTGTGTGTCGGCAAACCTGATGTTCGCCTCATCACCAAGCGTTCTCAGCGCTGACAAGAGAAGTCCTTTCCCATCACAAATGAGCAGCTTTGGAAATGTTTGTCAGCCATGTGAAAATAACTGACATGGACACGGCAATGGCTAAATAATGCTACTCGTAATTCAGTCGGATGTTGCTGCGTTATTTCCAAAATCACATTTAATTATTTCAACATGGAGTAGCTCACCACACAAACACACATCATGTCTGAAGATAGCCATTGCCTTGTGCATGTGGAGATGTTTTAGATGTAGTTGTCTCTCGTCAGCATGGCCGTAGGCCAGCGCGTAATTGTATTATGAGCCATATTAAGAGCCTGGAGGACGCTCCAGTCTGCAGCAAATGCTAATGGCTGTTCTTTCCCTTGCCTTTGAAACACACTAAAGTAAAGCAGAGACATGTTCCTCTGTCTGGACCAAAGGGTTTTTTAATATTGCACAGTACATAAAAACGTTGCAACAGCCTTACTTTCCCAAATGACACATAACGTCTCTTTTCTTCAAAGTCCACTCCCAATAAGTAGCTCTCCAGATAGCTTCTCCAGATGTTCTCTAACAAGACGGAGCAGATCTGTAAAGGTGAGAAGAAACCTTTCATTCCATTTCAGCATGGTAAAACATACTTTGCTGTGTATATGAGGGAACGCTTGGTGGCATGGCGTGCGAATAATGGGAATGACTCAGGGTCTCAGGATAGTGCCATCCAAACAGTTTGAAGAGATGTATGACAGATGTATGAAAGCTGAACGCTATTATGATCATACACATTTACTTCATCTCTTGCACCTATAGGAAAAGACAGAATCCTTCAAAAACAAGCTTTACATCATAGTTCACTGACTTAAAATGACATATATCCAGTATATCCTAAGGAGATACTGGGTAAGCTGGACATTACCGTCCAGAAGTCACATATTGCAGACTGTACATTTATAATCTGAACGATATAAAATGAATTGATATTGATATTATCTAGGGCTCTAAATGATAACCACACATGCATAAATAATATTATTCCTAATTGACCCAAGCCATAAAGAATGCTGGCTATTAGCTTTTCCCTTCTAGACTAGGCAAAAGAGCAAATATGGCCTTTCATAATATTTGTCCCACCTCTGTGAAATGGTGTGAGCAGGAAATAAAGAGATACAGTCCAGAACAAACAGGGGTCTCCATTTCACCTCTTTAAAGACAGACCTTCTGTCCATGAAAATGAAAAACGAAAAGAGATTAGACCTTTTAACCAACACGTAGTGCTGGCACGCTGTGGCACGTGATGTCACGTGACGTCCAAACAGTTTGAAGAGATGTATGACAGATGTATGAAAGCTGAACGCTATTATGATCATACACATTTACTTCATCTCTTGCACCTATAGGAAAAGACAGAATCCTTCAAAAACAAGCTTTACATCATAGTTCACTGACTTAAAATGACATATATCCAGTATATCCTAAGGAGATACTGGGTAAGCTGGACATTACCGTCCAGAAGTCACATATTGCAGACTGTACATTTATAATCTGAACGATATAAAATGAATTGATATTGATATTATCTAGGGCTCTAAATGATAAGGTATCAGCTTTAATATGACGAGAGGCTGCTGAAAAATGCCTGTAAACTTCAATTTGCTTCAGATGTGTATCCAGTCACCACGTGTCTAAAGTTGTAGCACTCCTGTCTGGACAAATGAGGCCAAAAATAGACCCATTATACTATATATACGATCAGTGTTAAAGGAAACTGTCCAGATGAAAGAAGCAAATTACAGGTCTGTTCAGACAAATTGAATCTGTTATTCCGAATACGACACTTCCTCCATTGGGAACAGATCATTTTTTTTGTTGTCTAAACTCAGGAAACACGTGTTAAAATATACTATCGTCTGTCTTTACTGTTAAGATTTCGAGCCGATGTTGGGTGAATGCAGTATTATCCAGATAATTAACATCATCTGTTGAGAGTTTGCCACCTTTATCATTTAACTGAAAGAAAGAAATGCGGAACAGCCTGCATGTCCAGTCAAGGTGCTTGAAACCTCATTTGTCAGTGTTAAATTTGGAATGAAAGCAGAAAAAGAGAGAGAGAGAGAGAGAGAGAGAGAGAGAGAGAGAGGGAGCAGAGCATTTATATAATCCATGGTTTTCGCTCTACTCTTTGCTCTTTGTGTTTTAAGTGACGTGAACAGCATCTCAATGGTAAGTAAAGAACTAATTAAATGAATGCATTTCCATTTAAACCAAGTGCAATCATGAAACTATGTACACTAAGCAATTTGTCACTTTTCTTTTTACATTATTCATATTCATACAATATACAAAAATATTGTTAAAATATTTCTTTGGTTTGAAATGATTACTATCTTTATTATTTATTAGTAGAAAAAAATACATATTCTTATCACCGCCTCCCGCCCCCACTTTACTGCTTTCTTTCCACCTCCAGTGCAAAATGAATAAATCTTTTGTGAAATCACAAGCAACCTGAATTTTGACCTGTGGTTGCTACATTTTCCATTTTTGCACAGAAGCGTGAAATTAGGATGTAACATCAGACGTCTCGGGTCGAGGAAAGGTGGAGGCGCTTTGCTTTAGTT
>JAOTRJ010000045.1:21926553-21942257 GCA_028564905.1 Leptodoras praelongus | reverse complement strand
GCCCAACAGTGGCAGCTTGGTGGTGCTGGGGCTTGAACCCCCAACCTTCTATTCACTAACCCAACACCTTAACCATTCAGCCACCCTGCCACTTACTAGCTCATGCTTTACTTGCTGACAAACATTACATACTATATAATTAAATAAGGAAATTTTCACCAAAATCCCAAGTGCGATTTTGAACAATTCATATCTAGCAACTAAACTTCAGGATCTAATGGATTCCATCCAACGGTGTTGAAAATGTTTGTATTACAGCTGGTTGTAGTTTTCACAGAACTCCCCAGGCACAATTATCATTCCACAAAGTTTCAAGCACATTACCATCATCCTGTGTCCCAAAAAAAACTAAATTAACTTGCAATGACATACCATGTTACTAAATGCCTAATCTCTTGCCCCAGGGTCTTTTCTTTGTCTCATCAGAATGAAATCATCTCTTATTTGGAGCTTACTGAGTTCTGAGTTCTATCTCCCTTAGGAGAAATAAGAAGCAAAAGACTAAATCAATCTAAGATTTGACAATTTAAAGAATAACAGGAGAAACCCCAGAAAAGCATGAGCTCCTTTGATGTTCTCAGAGATAAAATACAGTTAAGACTTGAATTTGATCACTGAGACAGATGTCTGATAATGCGTGGGCTCATTTATAAAGTAATCAAGGCAAAAATTTGGATCTTAGTGTTATCTCAGGTGCTGATTATTTCAGACAAATAAAGCTCAGTGCGGTGAGAGAAAAACAAAAGAGCTCTTAAAATGGAATTAGACTGTGATGAGGGGAAGGCTGTCTTTCATGAACTGAATTTAAGAAGTATGAGAAAATAGTCAAAATATCATTATATTGACCTCAGTTATGTCTAGGAGTTATGTCTAGGAGAAATAGACTACACAAAGAAGAGATCTTATCTTGATTGTTCTTTTCCTTTGGGGTAGCACTCACGTCAGTGGTTATTAGATGCCTGGAAGAACTTGTACTGACTCGTATCTATAGTATAATTCATGTTTCTGTAATCCCTCACAGTACCAGTACCCGCCCCATTGTCCTCCAGCACCTGGACAATGTCCCAACTTTACTGGAAATGGGGTTTGTATGTACTCGTAATCTCATTCAGAATCTAGTACAGTGCTAATTCCAAGATGACTGATTTGATGTCCACAGAGGATGATGATAAAAATGCATGTCCTTCCAAAGGCACATTTGAGAACACATAAAGATTGAGTATTGAACACAAAGCTAATAAAGGCTCATGTGCGCTGTGTGCGGTACACAGCTGGCTAAAAAACTTGCCACCTCTACTTTTTATTGACGTAAACGATATACCATCAGTGACCACTTTAATAGGACCATATGTACCCAAATCTATTTATAAAAATTGTAGAGCTATATGTCTCTAAGTCAGCATTATTAAATCTATAATCTATTAATAAAATATATTAAAATATACTTAGATTATGAAGGTTTGGAGTACTTAAATAGTATTGCTTTAGGCAATATCTGAGTGATGACAAGGCTGTGTGTGTGTGTGCAGGTAGGCATGTTCTTATTTCTTGGTGGAGATGTCCCCATTGGCTGGTCCCCATGGGGAGAGTGTATTTATGTTTTTTTGTTTTTTTGCCTTTTCATTAGTGAAGTTAAGGTTCAGGTTAGGGACACGGTTAGGCATAACATTAATAATTAGGTAATTTGCAGGTTGTCACAAGAATAGCAAAACTCTGGATGTGTCTGTGTGTCTGTTCTCACATTCTCACATGAGAAGATTTCACCTTGGTCAAACCTTGGCTAAGAACTGTTCTCTTGCTTATGACGGCACTCTCTCAGTCTCACACCCCTAAGTGCGCTGGCTTCCTCTGTACTGCAGAATTCTTGCTCAGGCAGGTAACGTCTAAACTCCCAGATGACAACCACATACCCCAGCTTTGTTTCCAAGTGCTTTATGACTGGCCATCTTACAGAACCAGTTGTGGGTGTCAGCTGTCCTGACTGTACAGTGCTGTCCATACTGACGCCTTGCTGTCACATTTAGATCCTGATTCAGAGTTGAATCAGACCCAAGGTACTGTACATGACAGATCATGAGCAGGTTGGACTACATGCCTCATGTATATGCTTGCATCATGGCACTTGTGGTTTCATTTGTCAACACACATTTGGCACATACAGGTAATTTGTTAGACATTTTGCTGCTTGAATTGAAACAGCGACTCTCTAGCTTTCAGCCTCAATGTAACTACATCTGCCCTCTTTACATATGTTACAACACTCATTCTCAGTGAATGTAGAAAAAGCACAGAATGCATCTGAATTTATAGAGAATGCTAGTGACTCTGCCAGCTCAATGTGTGGCAGACTTTATAACACTTGCCAGTCAAATACAGGCAGATCTCAATGTATGGTCCAACACCTGCTGAAGATGCTAATACATCTGTAGCTACAGCAAACATTGCCTTGGGCTTGTTGGAATAAGCCTCAGGCTACTACTACAGAGAGGTATATCATTATCTGAACCGCCTGCTGGAGAAGTGAGGTTTTTGTTCACAAAAGATTTGCAGTTACCATGGACAGCTCACTCACTTGTTGAGTCTTGTGCCACAGAAGCACAGGAACCCCAATGTGACAGAATGCATCAAACTGTTGAAACTCGGGGAGGGTCTATCCAGCCCCCAGTATCTTCTTACTGGTTGCAAGACCAGTAACACCTACCACAACACCTTGGTAGCTTCTTTGCCCAATAGATCTTTTGTCACAGAAATAGTTCACACTATGCCAGTTTAACTATGCATGTGGGTTTGGCTTCTTGAATTGAACTGCTGATTGTAAACTGTGACTCAATAGTTGGACCTGGTATACCTTCAGGTGAAAACCAAAAGTTCCAAAAGTGTCATGAACACTATTATCTGGGTTCAAGGTACTGCCTGGTTTCCAGAGTTCTTCCTACAGGAACTACTATACAACAAAAAGTCTCTGTCAGGTTGCACCACATGAGAATACCATAGATGATTCCTGTCTGATGGCTCATAAACCTGTCACAGCCTTTCAGAACTGAGCACTGCACCTTTATCCAAAAAGTTATCCCCTAAAAACAGTGTGGGATCTCACCCTTGTAGTGGCATCCCATAAGAGATTCCCTTTTAGCCCTATACTGAATGTCAAGCTGAAATGAATCTTTCTACAGGCTGTGTTTTTTGCAATCACTTCAGCAAAAAGAGTTGCCTACAAACAGTAAAACACAAGTAGAAAGTAACTAAGGATAAATCCTAATCTACTAACTACAAAAACTAAACAAAGGGCAGGCTTTGTAGGCTTTGACACTGAATGAGGAGCCTTGCTGCAGAATTCTTGCTCATGCAGGCAATGTCTAAACTTCCTTGGGGATAAACAATCTTTGCATATATGAGTGGCTGGATGACTCCAGAGTGGCCTTGTGGTTGAACCTGGGATTTCTGCTGACCTTGGAGTGTTCTTTAAATCTGCTGAGCATTCCTGATAAGCATGCACTCTGTGGTATTGTATGGATGGTGATCTATATCAAAATAGATTTGTTTTAAAAGCACATTTCAAGAAATTTCCAGAGGCATAAAGAGCTGTGCCTTATTATACACTATTTTAATTCAGAGGGTTTTCAGGTGAAAAGGAAAAACATAAGATTATGTGGAAGACTGATTAGTGTGTCATGAGGCATGAGAGTGTCACTCTAACCCCATGGCCTGGGAAAAATCAATGTTCACCACCCCTAAATGCCTTGTAAATAGTTTCATTTGAATGTGTTAATTCAGTCCTCCCACAGTTGTGATGGTTTCAGGGTATGGGGAAGTCTGTTATTCAGCCATTATTCATTCAATAAATTATTTTTTTCAGTGGTAAGAAGTGACTCATAGAGATGAACAAATCACAATGGAAATGAAAAAGTGGAAATGGATTTCTTGTTATTGTGTTAAGAGTTGTAAGAGATGTGGTTTTAGCCTTTGCCATTTACAGAAGATTTTAGCTGATTTAAAGACACATTCTGGTCTTTTTTTTGTGGTTTGTTTTAGTCAAGACTTTAGTCATGTTTTTGTCATAAATTTTGTCATAATTTAATCATAATTTTCTCAGACAGTTTCATGAAAATCTTTGAGCTATGCTAACTTTAATTTTATTTCTAAAAGGGAATTAACATAAATGGCTCTGGTTATACGTAATGTTACCATTAACATTAACTGACTTTATTAACATAATTTTATCAACATTAACATAATTTCATTAACATAAACTGAGTGATAAAGTTAGCACCACTGAGAGGTGTCAGTGAAAAAAAAATCATTCAATGAGAAAGAAAATCTGCTCTTGCAGATTCCTGTAAATGATTAGTTAAAAAGGAAAACAATCAATACTTTCAATACAACAATACTACAATACTAATCAATACATCTTTGAGATGTCTCCTTTCTTGAGTTTCGACCCAAACAGAGCCAGCTATTTCATTTTGTCTTTATTCATCAAGGCATAATGAACAGAGTGTTCATTTTTGTTGTTAAATATTGTCATTACAAATTAGTCATGAAATGAGTTTAAGATTATCAGGCAATAAGATTATCAGGGAATAATTAGCCACAATTTTCACTGACAAAATGAACACTGTGTTACACCTACTGTATTATCACATGCACAGCAAAATTAGAATCAGGTGAGGTGAATGGTAAGTATTCCCACTTATCAATGATTTCAGGTTTAATGTGTTTTGTGTCTTTCAGTGAATGACAATGGGGATAAAAAGGAGAGGGTTAAGCACCATAAAATCTTCACACTGGTGCCAAAATCCAGGACGACACTGAGGAAGATGTGTGCCATGGAGCCCTTGCTTTGTGGTGAATTACGTAAGACTCTCATGGGCATCCACCTGGCCCAACAGCAGACCCTCCTCTTGCTGCACATGGAGCAGGAGCAGTGCTTTGTGGTGCTACTCCATGATCAGATCGAAGACCGACAGGCCTGATCTAGCTGATGGGTTCTCAAGCTGTTCACACTCCATGATGCCTGCCAGAGGTAGCTGCTGATTGCTGCTGGTAGAGGACCATGACATCAGCATGAAACAACACCAGAAGTCTTTGATCAGTTTGTTGCTCTGCTACTGAAGGGAACAGCAGAGTGGGTCAAGTAAGACATGGAGGGGGAGCCGAGGTCCACCCCTATCCCCTCTGGGGAACCCCCATATGGGATTTCCCATTGGAGTAGGCATCCGAAGACTCCCTCTGATATGCCTTTGACCAAATGAAAGTAAGTGCTGTGCTCTCCTTACCATATTTCACCATTATTGAAGATATCAAGATAGGTTATACCAAGTAATGCAGGACACTCAAACCAAAGAGGACACGGCCCAGTTGTTGGTCCCACAGAGCCACTGGGAAATGCTATTTTAGGCAGCTCCTCATAATCTGATGGTCAGTCATTTAGGACACGACAAAACACTTAACCATCTCGTGGCCCATTTCTTTTGGCCAGGCATTTGCAGTGACGATTGAAAGTCAAGTGCAACATGTTGCAAATGCCAGCTGGGAAATCCACCAGCCACCCCAACAGTGCCATTGTGCCCCTACTATTGATCAAGGTCCTCTTTGAAAGAATTGGCATGGATCTTGTCAGGCCATTGGACCAGTCTACACATGGGCCACACGTTGTGTTATTCATATTGGACTATATAAAGTTATATACAGAAGCAGTGCCTTTTTGCAACATTGCAGTTTACACTATTGAGGAGGTACTGTTTGGGGTGATCTCCCAAGTTGAAATCCCTAAAGAGAGTCTGAGTAATCACTTCATTTATGACACACATTCTTTGCAACTGTATGAATTACTGGGGATTAAATAAATTCTTACAAGCATTTACCATCTGCAGATGCATCAGCTGTTCAGTGGTTTAATCAAACCCTTAAAAAGAAGATTCAGAAGTTCATTCTATTCAGTGGCTTGTACCCCTATTCTTCACAGTAAGACAGGTCCCACCAGGGCTCTCCCCATTTAAACTCCTGTATGGGTACAAACTTTGTAGTGTCCTAGACATCATTAGGGGAACTTGGGAGGAGGGATCTTCTAACAATAAGAACAAAAATTAATTTGCTCTTAACTTGAGAACAAAACTCCACAGATTGGGGCAACTAACACAGGATAATTTGATACAGGCATAATAATTGCAAGCCTGGCTATATAATGGGGCGCTTGACTGTGGGAGTTTTCACCGGCAGATAAAGTACTCATGTTACTACCCATTAAGCTGTAAATTGCTCAGTAAATGGCTTGGGCCCTTCAAGGTCACACAGCAAGGTAATGTGAACAGATAGAGATGGGGTGCAGCAAACACACCACCTAAATCTTTTGAAATCATTGAGAGAGGTAGTCCCTGTGGCCTCAGTGAGAGTACTTCCAGAGAAGGGTGAGCTAGGACCGGTGGTCAATCTAAAGCAAGCTGATGATTCCACCCTTGTGGATAAGACCTCTTCGTGTCACAAGTTGCAGACATTGCCAACTTGCAAGCAAAGTTTTCTGGTGTGTTCTCACCTCTGCCTGGTCGCAGCATAGAACACAACATTGAGGCAACACCAGTGGTGGTGGTGCACAGCTGCCCTTACCATTTACCCGAACACAAGGTACACAGGTAATGCAGGAGGAGCTTAAGGCTATGATTGATATAGGAGTTATTGAAGAGTCCCACAGCAAGTATAACAGCTCTGTGGTTTTGGTGCCCAAAACTGACAAGAAGGTCAGCTTCTGTGTGGACACAGTCTCTAAATCCAAGGCCTATCCAATGCCTCGCATTGACAAACTTTGAATGGTTAGAAGCGGCATGCTTTTACTTGACACTGGATTTAACAAAGGGTTACTGGCAGGTCCCACATAAATGGCCATTTCCTCCCTGTTTGGTTTATGCCAATTCGTGACATTCCCTTTTGGGTTGTTAAGAGCCCATGCAACATTTCAATGGCTCTTGGACAGAATCCTCCATCTGCACACTGCCTACACCATGCATGCAGCATCTGAGGACTGTCCTAGGGGGGCTGAGACAGGTCGGACTCATGGACAACGCTAAGAAGTGTGCATTTGAATGGGTGGTGGTACAGTATCTGGGCATCCACTTAGGTCATGAGCAAGTGCATCCCAAAATTGATAAGACATCAGTGATTGCAGCTTGCCTGAGATTCATAAAAGGAGGTGAGACAATTTCTGGGGCTGGCACAGGGGTGCCATAGCCAGTCCAGTGGACATTGCCATATCAACAGGCTTTCGTTCAGGTAAAAGCTGCAGTCTGTGGCAGACCCCTCTTATACCCTCGTGACTTTTCACTCCATTTTGTTTTGCAGACTGACACACTAGACAGAGAGTTGGGAGCTGTGTTGTCCCAGGTGATGTAGGGAGAGGGGTGCCTGGTGCTGTACATCACTTGCAAACTATCAGTGCGGGCATGTAAGTACAGCATGATAGAAAAACTGTGGCTTCAGATCATGTGTATGTGTTTGTCTGTGTGTGGGTGTGTGTGTAGCTCATTATAGGTCAGTGATTAAGACATTGGACTACTGACCGGACAGTCGACCCAAATCTTCACATTATGATACCCAAAATCTAATCAGCAACTTTACTTTTGTTTTTATTATGGACTGACAAATTCTATTTATGACTTTAAAGCTACTGCTCCCTGAAAACACCCTGCTATTAGACTATGACTAAGAAGTGACTCACTTATCCGGATATCTACACAAAGGCGAGTGATTCACAATCGCCCAAATCCTCCAGAACACATACAGAATGTCCCACCCTTAACACACTAATTTATAGTTGCTAAGGATTTTGTAATGCATTTTGTAATTGTAATTACATACATACATATATAAATATATATGTATATATACACACACACATATATATATATATATATGTATATATACACACACACACATATATATATATATATAGATAGATATTGTCTAAAAGCAATAACACACTCTCAATCATATGGTTATACTGACTAACAGCGAAGGTCTGAAACTCGTGCCTATAGTCAAATCATAGCCATGCCAATATTCAGTATAAAGACAGTCTTGCTCATGCTACATAGCTTTCATAATTCAAATCACAGGTTTCTTCAATGATTGGCACCATGTTAGAATGCTCAGTATACCAACTCTATCCTGAAAGCAATTATTATCTTGCAATTTGCTATTAGTTTCCTCAGAATGGTGCTGTGGTGGTAGGAGAAGTTTTAAATAATGCCTTAGGTAGTTTGTTTGCCTCAATTATGCAACATATTGTTCCTGTGTTTCAGGGGGTAAAAAAAAAAAGAAAATATTGCTTTTGTTGAAAAACATTTCACAACATTTTCTATGAATTCAATAATAGACTAATCTTTTTTCCAACTTCCTGATAGCCTACTGCTTTTATTTGCCTGCTGTGAACAGGGTCTATGCATACCTGCTGAAGAAAAGCAACAAATTTGCACATGAAGTCTCCGAAGATCCACCCAGGGAGAGGGTAGAGGGTAGCTGTGAACGGCACACAACACACCAGGAAGATGATGTCTGTGGCAGCCAGGTTAGCTGCAAAAGAAAGCAAAGCTTAATGAGAGTGTCCAGGTCCAAGGTGTAATTTAAATTAGTACCCCACCCACAGACACATCATTACGAATTTTGCATGCACATGGATACAGGTATAAATACACTGCATACTGGAGTCAAATGCATCAAGGTACCACTTACAAGTACCACTTACACGTACCACACACAAATTGAACTGTCTGTGTTTCTGTGTGGTATGTCTAAGTGGTACCTTGATACACTCCATATATTATACCTGTATTCATGTGCAGGCATAATCTTTGTGCATGGCTAGAAAATCTTGCTGGAAAATCTTATACGTACAACATGCACTTTTATAGCACTGTTTACAAAGTTCCAGCTTGATAAACTTGATGAAATGCATTTTATAATAATTTTAGTATATCATTTGTGTGCCTCTGTTGTGTCTACTGAATAAATCTACAGTATGTCTCTGCATAGCAAGTACATTGTGCTTCTGTGGAAGTGTAATACTGGAATCTCAGTTACTATATTAGTACACACCCTATTGATTCAATGCATCCATTATACAATTTATCAGAATGGAAACAATTAAAAGTAAATTAAATTGCCATTAAATTGTGTGTGTGGTTTTACATTGAGTGACGTAGGAGACATAGGAGCTGATACTGAAAAAAAATGGACAAGAAAAGTGTATTTCCAGGATCAGGTCCTATACATAACAAGAAAAAAAGGTCTATAAGGCAAACAAAGCAGAGCTGGTTAGTGCGTGATTTTAGAAGCATTTACAAACTGACATAAGTGAAACTCACCTATGTAGAAGTTGGTTGCGGTCCTCATCTGCCTGTGCTTGGAGATTACATAGATGACCAGTGAGTTCCCAACGAGTCCCACCAGCATGATGAGGGAGAAAAAAAGGGGCACCAGCCAGGCGTCTGTCAGGAAAGGGTGCTCACCTTCTTCCACATCCTCCAAGGAAAGGTTCCTTGCAGAATCATTCAGCAGCATCTCTGAAGAGTTCCACACCTCACTGGAGAACATGGTGGCTCCTAAAGTTTTTATTTTGCAATGGTCTTACCTTAGGATGTGTGGCAACACTGGGCAAAATGGCTTATCTGAAAAAATGTGAACTTATCTGAACAGGCTGTTCATATTGTCTTCATGAAAAAGGAGCTTTCTGAGCTGCGTCCACTCTCGGGCAAGTTTGCAGCAGATTTATACCAAGCTTGAATGCACGTGGGCATCAGCAGGCTGGAGAAAAGAGAGCTAGAGGTCTCCTAGCAACAGTTTGGGGATAGGCATTGCATATGTAGTGCCCAATACAGAGAGAGTGGGAGAGAGAGAGAGAGAGAGAGAGAGAGATGGGGGAGGGGGGAGGAGAAGGAGGAGAGGAAAAAAGGGGGGCATACACTTTTATTATATACATGCATAATATATAAGAATTCAGCACTTGTTTTTTGGGGGATTATAATCGAGGATGCAGATGGCATTCAACTGAAAATGGAGTTAGTAATGCTATTATTACTATTGATAATTATTGTTATTCTATTATTATCAATATTATGCTATACCTGCTACTAATATGGAAATATAGATGGATGGCAAATTATAGGAAAAACTAACATGCTTGTTGACTGACCATTCTTGTTGACATTCTGATCACGTCTCGCACTGACTTTCTCACCTGAAGAATGGTTGCTGTTTGGTTTTCCTTTCAAATTATGCCCACTGTCTGGGCCACATTTTATTTACTGATGGGCTTTCCATAGATCTAAATGCAGATTACTCATGCTTACATTGAAGCATTAGCTACTTGAGCTTTTTTTTGACTCATTCTCCTGCTGTCAACCCATTTTTAAAGACACATTTTTTGTTGATCCAAAGTCAGCATTTTTATACATCACAGGAAATGTTTTATGCTTTATTGTATCATACAATACACCTATTTGGAAGCATCTGTATTTTTTATGCTTCACTACTTCCCTTTGTCATTTCAGGCTTCAGAATGTCCCATGAATTATTCTTCAATATTTTAAAAAGAGTTCATCGAGTGTGTTTTGGATGGTCTCTGCTTTAAACTATTTTTGAACTAGAAACTTTCTGCTTCATGGGTTCTCCCAGAGGGACAAACAAACAGCTCCAGCTGTGAGAGAACAGTGGCAGAAGATTATGCCAGGAGCTTCATCATCCCAGTGGCAGACAGCGGTGCTGGTGCCGGCAGAGATGATGGCGACCACGAGAGACACAGGTCGGTGGTGATCAGTGGTGATAGAGGGGTGGGGTAGCTCAATGGTTAAGGTGTTGGGTTACTGAACAGAAGGTTGGGGATTCAAGCCCCAGCACCACCAAGCTGCCACTGTTGGGCCATTGAGCAAGGCCCTTAACCCTCAAATGCTCAGTTGTATAAAAATGAGATGAATGTAAGTCACTCTGGATAAGGGTGTCTGCCAAATGCCATAAATGGAAATGGAAATGATCCGGCTCCCACGCTACAACGGCGAGTGTGCGTAGAAATCCTAGGACACTCAGGTACGTGTTCTTTATGTTTAGGGAGTATGTGTTGATGTCAATGATGCAGTGTTGCTCAGTGGACAGCACCGAGGTAGCAATTTCAGAACAACCAGATTGTGTGCTGTTGGTACAAGAAATGAGGCACCAGACCGATCAAAGTCACAAGCCTGAAATGACAGCGGGGCAGCTCCTTGGCTCTGCTTCTCTTGCATGTGGAACTAATCTTTACCATGGACTACTATGTTGGGCCATGGGCTTGTTGTTTGAATGGATTAGGAGGTAAGGTTCCCCTGAACATGGGGTCTACTGTTTTGCTTTTGCTGCTTTCAGTACTTCCTGTCTCCAGGGGCATTAATTCGATGGTTGCCAGCTGACTGAGATGCAGTTGGTCACTGGTGATGTGGGGTGAAGGGTGGCTTGTGACGTGGATGCACAATTTCTGGTTGGCACCATTCAGGGAGCCGTGCATTTCCGGTCTGAATTTTTTAACTGCTGTTTTGGCCTTTTTGGAATTTGGAGCATGGGTTTTGTGACGAGGCAATAGACTCGTCACAAAACTATCACTGGCTAAGATGGTCTGCAGTGGTGCAGCAATGGCCTGCAGTTGTATCAATAGCATCAACTTTGTTTGTGCCATATAGTATGAATTTAATTATTGTTTTTTTTATAGAAACATAAAGAACAGGTCTCAAATGGAACAGAAATAGTGTCTCTCAACTGGTGGATTGCGGCTTGTTTATAATTGGGTCTTGGACTGCTGGGAAGAAAAAAGTTGCTAATTGCAACAACATGCTAAAACATAAAATGGAAAACTGTTGGGGTAAAATAGTGACAATAAATCAATTTATAGTTTTAAAAAAGTAAAAGTAAAAGAAAATAGCTGTTGTTATAGCCATGAAAATATGTGGATGTCATGCGATCCAGCCAGTCAAATTTTGTCAGTTTAGCTGCCAATTCATCCTTAAACAATTGGTAGTAAGATGAATAGAGGAATAATAAACAAAAACAACAGCTGGATTACATCAAACATGCCTTTACATGCAAGGAAGGAAAGTATGGTTTGTACAAACCACAGTGTGCTATGTGACTAAATTATTGGCTGCAGAAAGCACGAAAACATTGAAATTCAGTTATTTGGTGAAAAACACTCAAGCCATAAACAGGAGCTGTTCAGGAGCAAACACTAAGGATGCTAGGAATGTCCTGATCTGATCTTCGGGTCTGAACAAGGACATTTTTGATCGGTGTTGGTTTTATTGAGCATGAACCTAAGCCTTATGCTTTGCTGTACATCACTTTGTGTCATAAACAGAGCACACAGTTTGTGGCAGGATGTGTTAGTGTGGAAATATTTTAAATTGGTAAGCAGTCCAACAGCCACTTGTAATATTTAACATGCAAGCACTTCACAAGGTGGAGAGAGAGATTTCCATGAGACAGTGACAAGACCAAAAAGATTACAGAGAGTGTAACTGAATTGATTGCTTTGGATGGCTAGCTCATTCACCATGTTTTGGGGCTTTTGTAACCATGGTGCACTCCTACTCTCTTGCTACCGGGGCTTTACAGCAAGGTTCATGAGTACCTATTGGGACCTACTGCACCTACTTTAATCAGATGTGACTTGGCTTTACCAAGTTAAACTATTATACCACTTTTAAATGGAATTGTTATGTGGAATGCTATTTCTGTAGTTATTTTTTTATACTATACCAGTTTCAGTGAAATGCTGCACTAAACGGAATTTATATTTTATTTGTTGCTGCCGTGAATTATTAATTAAACAATTACACCAATTTGAAGCAGTTTGGAATTGGAAGTGGAATTGAGTGTTAAGTTACATTAAGATAAGATTTACTTATAAAGAAATCCTGCACTATAAGGCAGCTTATTTTATCTAATGCATTTCAGAGCTATTTAAAGGTCAAGTATGTACAGTGGATTTATCTTAATAACCTGAACGTATTTGAAGTGTGCACTCTGCTACATCTAGGAAACCATGACTATCAGATCAGGAACCGGTATCAACATAATACTCAATTTTAAATGACTCTTAAAGGACAGGAAACATTTGTGCACTATACAAACCCGCTCTTTGCATTACATGATGCAAAAACATCCATGCAGTTACAGAGAATCTTGTTCTCAACATGACCAGAGAGCTGCTAGGAACAAATCTGATCTCCGATGATCATACGTAGGAAAATACAAGATATCTCAGAGGACATAAAGCAGCAGACAGCAACATTAACCATTATGACTATTATGCACTCCGATAAATCAACAGACATATCCATTGCACCATTTTACCATTTTACAATATAATAGTTTGTTTATGTTGTTATTTTGTTATAAAGAAAAAAAATCAAGGAACAGCTTGGATGCAGGTAGCTTATTTTATCTAATGCATTTCAGAGCTATTTAAAGGTCAAGTATGTACAGTGGATTTATCTTAATAACCTGAACGTATTTGAAGTGTGCACTCTGCTACATCTAGGAAAAGGAAAAATCAGATCAGGAACCAGTATCCACATAATACTCCATTTTAAATGACTCAAACCTGCTTTTTGCTTTTCATGATGCAAAAACATCCATGCAGTTACAGAGAATCTTGTTGTCAACATGACCACAGAGCTGCTAGGAACAAATCTGATCTCAGATGATCGTACGTAGGCAAATACAAGATATATCTATATATCCAGGACATAAAGCAGCAGACAGCAACATTAACCAGTATGACTACTATGCACTCCGATAAATCAACAGATATATCCATTGTACCATTTTACCATTCTTATTTTGAGACACAATGAAAGCACATGCACAGGGTTCCCATTGATTTGCACAGGCTTTGTTTTCAGTTCTGCTCTTGTTAACTGCAGTTAAATCTCATCATGCTCATGCCTATAGTGCATAAATATATCGAGTATACAATTTGTAATTGTATTATACGTAATATTTGGCTCAGTGTTTGTTTTATTTGTTACATTAGGTAAATTGAACTTACTCAGGATTATGTGTGTGCATTTACATAGTGGCCCATTTTCATATTGATGTCATGTCAACATTTCATTCTCCACTTTATTACACATGTGCATTGCATTTAATAAACTCATTGCACATCTATTGCACATAAATACTTACGAGGTACATCCTTGACAACTCAATATGCAAGTTTTCTGTTGTCTCAGTTAGTAAATGATTATTATTATTATTATTATTATTATTAGTTAGTAATTATCATTAGTATTCATAATATTAATATGCAAAATTAATATACTAAATGACTGTATTATGCTAATATATATACCATTTTTATTTACGTCAATATGATAAACAACTTTGGTGTAGTATTGAGTTGTGACTTAATAAAATAAGATAAAAAAAATATTAATAAAAATAAAATGTGGGTCTAGAAGCAAAACAGAATCACTGCTTTAAAATAATAATAATAATAATAATAATAATAATAATAATAATAATAATAAACACCACTGCAATTATTTTATTTTGATTTTATTAATGGTTTATTTTTTAGCTTTAGCAGAAAACTTGTATCTACTTTAATAAAAATCTGTAACAGGTTTGATCACTAAAAAAGTATTTTTTATAATTTAAAAAGTTATATTAAATAGACTGTGCTCAATAAACAAAGCTGTATTCAGACATTTAAGCACTCACATTCCCTGTGAAAATGTCAGGAGCTGACGGCATTAAAATGAAACAAGCTGAATGAAAAACTGGAAGTTAAAACAAAGAGAAAGAAGTGAAAATCTCTGCCGTTGTTTATTCAGCTAGATTTGACTAGAAAAAGCTAGTTTAAAAAAGCTGATTAAATGTCCTTACATTTATTTCACATAAATCAACAATGTGCTTTAAAATGGTATAACTTGCCTGTCTGTATTCCCAGTAAAAGAACAAAACAAGACTAACTTCTTACAGAACTAACTTCAAAATCCAAAATATACGAATATATATATATGTTACAAAATATATCATATAAAATAGAGCAAAATCACTTCACATATACTGTTGCTTTAATTATCAATAAAGCAGCAATAGGTATGAGGTATGAGGTGCTGTTGCTGTATTTCTCCATATTTTGCATCTTGTTCTGCCCCCTCCCTCCCCCTCCCTCTCACTCAATCATGTTAAGCAAAGTTTATGAATTTTATTATTTTTCTCACCAAATATTTGAGGGAGCAATGTTTAACTATGTACTTTCATTTAATCCAGTGTAAATGCTAGAGGGAACATTATAGTCTAACTGACACTGTGGAAGAACCGCTCACCTAATTTTATATTTAGAAATGACAAGATGTACAGAACACTCACCATCCACTTTATTAGGGACACGTGTTCAACTGCACATCCATGTAGTGACCGAGAACTCCAGGGAGTCAGAGATGGATACTAGTACAGATTGTTTCGTAAACAAAAAAGGCACAGGCAAAACGTGATGCAAGAAACATAATCAACTCCAATTGCAACCCCTACAACCCCAATTCCAATATTCCAAACAGAATACAAAGATTTGTTACATCACCTTTCCTTTTAACAACACTCAATAAGCAATTGGGAACTGAGGACACTAATTGTTGAAGCTTTGTAGGTGGAATTCTTTCCCATTCTTGCTTGATGTACAACTTCAG
>JAOTRJ010000045.1:21804153-21815352 GCA_028564905.1 Leptodoras praelongus | reverse complement strand
GCACTAGCGCTGTTTGATCTTGTGCACTAGCAGTGTTTGATCTTGTGCACTAGCGCTGTTTGATCTTGTGCACTAGCGCTGTTTGATCTTGTGCACTAGCGCTGTTTGATCTTGTGCACTAGCAGTGTTTGATCTTATGCACTAGCAGTGTTTGATCTTATGCACTAGCAGTGTTTGATCTTATGCACTAGCAGTGTTTGATCTTGTGCACTAGCAGTGTTTGATCTTGTGCACTAGCAGTGTTTGATCTTGTGCACTAGCAGTGTTTGATCTTATGCACTAGCAGTGAGCAGACCTCATTTTTGTTTCATAACTGGATGTAAATCTGTCTTATGTTCTGCTTAAACAACTAAGGCTGCCATGACATCGTTGTTGACGATGTTGATGCTGAAAACGCATCGTTTTAAAAAAAAAAAAACGTGCATATTAATGTATCAACTCTTACGCATGTCATGTGCATAGTAAAACTACAACCCTGTCTCATAGTGTAATCTTGAAGGACCTGCTGCTCTCCTTTAGTTCTGCTCAGAGTGGAAAAGCAGAACTGTGTGAGATCATATCACAAGCACAGTCTGGCTGACGTCAACACGTGCAACATTTTAAACGACCTAGATACTTTTTATAACTTGCACGCTGGTGACAACCACAAACCATAATGCACTAGATCGTTACAAAAGGGTGAAACGCATCATATTCACTGTACTGGTTCAGTATGTTTAGTATTATTTTAAAAGAATTACCTGTTCCTTCCTCGTCGAAGCAAGCAAAAGCGTTTCTGATGACGTCCTCAGGGTCTGTGCCGTTCAGCTTCTCTCCAAACATTGTGAGGAACATGGTGAAGTTGATGGGACCCGGTGCTTCGTTCATCATGGCCTCAAGGTATTCATCTGTAGGGTTCTTACCTAATAAAGACAGGTTTATCACTAAGGTTTGTTTTTTGTTTAGCATGTCCAATTGAGCAGTTGCCGATTCCCATTATCCCCGTCTCTCCCCATCATGTCAGCTACTAACCATGCAATGTGTAAATACATGATACCAGCAAACTGCTGCTTGTATGATACTCACTAACTGCCCTTTCTGAGCGCAGTGGTGACCAGTATTGACCAACGTCACTTATTCATGCAGCCTGGGACCATCGGGTCTGTAGTTCTCCTGTACTATTGAACTGCTGCCTTGGGTTCATTTTTTTACCCTGAGGTTTAGACAATTCTCGCATTGATACATATTAAAACATACAACAGCAGCCATGCAGTGTGGCCTCTGACCTGTAAATGGTGCATTATGTTGCTGTATTATGTTGGTTTTCACTCCTCCCATTAGCTTTATTAACACTTGACTATCTGCAGTGACTGTTAGGTATACTGTAGAGTATAATACGTAACTTGTGAACGCCAAAAGTTTCATGGGGTTTCCCTTCATACTGTAAATGGATTTCCCCAAAAACCACCTTACAGATCAAACTTCTCTTTTGCCATTCAGATGGAATACGCCAGAGAGACTGATGGAAAGTGATTAAACAACTAAGTCAGCTGTGATTGGTCGATGCAATTGAGGACCTCAACGCTGAAAATGTGTTTTTCAAAACTCCATTCAGCAACCCAACCACCCATCCATCTACCTATCCATCCATCCATCCATCTATCCATGCATCTACCTATCAAACCATCCACCCACCCATCCATCTACCTATCCATGCATCCACCTACCTATCCATCCAACCATCCACCCACCCATCTACCTATCTATCCAACCATCCAGCCACCCACTGATTTATCTATCCACCCACCCATCCACCTACCTATCTATTGATGCATCCATCCATCATCTTTTTACCTACCTATCCATCCATCTACCTATACAACCATCCAGCCACACATCAATCTATCCATCCATCCATATACCCATCCTTCCACCTATCTACCTATGTATCTATTGATGTATCCATCCATTCAACTATCAATCCATCCATCATCCTTCTACCTACCTATCTATCCATCCATCTATCTATCTATCTACCCATCCATCCAACCAGCTATCAAACTATCTATCTATCAAGAATATTTCTGTCTGTGAGGATTTTATCCTGGTTAATGGTGCAGCAGATTTGATGCCCATCCTGGGAAAACTGGGTGTGAAATGGAATAAAAATCACGCTCTTTCACAGCTGGGGCAATGTAGAGTACAGACCCAGCAGAACAACTCAAACTTCACACAGATAGTAAAAGGATTTCAGGGTTGAAGCGGGTCAGCGGTCATAACAGATTTGATTATGTTTGTTTAAGGGTGCTCTAGTGTACCTGACCATAGCAGTCATCATTCCAGACTTGAGCACAGGCACTGGGAGGGTGTGGATGTGAGTAATTATAAGTCTACCCATGTTAAACAGGATCACTGTCAGTGTTACCTAGTGAAGCCAGCATGTCATGCAGGTCCTCTTTATCTATGAAGCCATCGCGGTTCTGGTCGATCATATTGAAGGCTTCCTTGAACTCCTGGATCTGTGACTGGTCAAACATGGCGAACACGTTGGAAGTGGCCCTCTGAGGACGCTTTTTACTGGTCTTCACCTTCGCCCTTTTGCTGGACATTTTGCCAGAGCTCGGTCTTTACACGGCTAAAGCAGAAAGAGCTGAAAACCAAGGAAAGAAACGAGCTGAAAGAATACTGACTTTAACAAATAATGCAGGAAGTCGGATTTACTAGACTTCCAGCTAGGATGAAGTCAGGATGCTGTAGCTGGATGATGGACTGGAGATTAGAGCGCAGTAGCTCAGTAAGCGAGCTGTGTATGCTAGGCACTGACAAACAGCTAGCAGGTCTGCTACCTGCTTCATGACAACATAGCTAAATGCTTTTAAATAACTTTAACACCCAGACCGACAATATTCGTGTAAAAATAGAAAACAAGGAAACCTACCTAACTAGATATGAAAGAAGAGACACCAACCAGGCCTCCAAGTCTCCACCGAAAGACACCCCCTTTAAAATACCAACATGGTAACGCCCGAGTCCTGCAAACAACACTGGAATATTCCATTGTGCACATTACAGGGGAGAGTGTTATGACGCTAAATTGCACTAATAAAAAATAATTATAAAAATAATTCTGGACTTATGTTTCATTTGGTTCAAATTCTGTAAATGTGCTAAAATATTTTGTGGAATAAACGCACACACCTTCATGTTTAGTAGTGAAAATAAGGACAATAGTCTGAATAATAATAATAATAATAATAATAATAATAATAATAATAAAATAATAATAATAATAATAATAATAATAAAATAATAACAATAATAATAATAATAATAATAATTGGGAAAAATGTACATTGGATTCTATGTACCAAAAACACGTGACAAAGAACATCCAGACTGTTACCAAAAAAATGACCAAAAAGGTGTATATACCAGCATCAGTGATGGGATGGGGTGCATCAGTGTCCAGGGCATGGGTGATCTGTATATACAGTATGTGAGGTTACCATTGATGCAGAGACTTATACTGGTATTTTGGAGCGATATGTGCTGCCGTCAAGACCACATCTTTTCCAAAGAACTCCATGTCTAATTCTCAGGAGAATGCCAGAAATACATCATGCACAATACCAATGGAGCATCATGAAGAGGAGAATCAGACAACAGCGACCACGGTGTGTTGAGCATATGCCAAAAATATTCGCTCGTCTACCTTCACATGCATATGAACTTGAGTGACATCCCATTCTTAATCCATAGGGTTTAATATAATGTCGGCCCACCCTTTGTAACTATAACAAACTCAACTCTTCTGGGAAGGGTTTCCACAAGGTTTAGGAGTGTGTTTATGGGAATTTTTGACCATTCTTCCAGAAACACATTTGCGAGCTCAGACACTGATGTTGGAGGAGAAGGCCTGGCTCACAGTCTCCACTCTAATTCATCCCAAAGGTGTTCTATCGGGTTGAGGTCAGGACTCTGTGCAGGCCAGTCAAGTTCTTCCACACCAAACTCACTCATCCATGTCTTTATGGACTTTGCTTTGTGCACTGGTGCGCGGTCATGTTGGAACAGGAAGGGGCCGTCCCCAAACTGTTCCCACAAAGTTGGGAGCATGAAATTGTACAAAATCCCTCGGTATGCTGAAGCATTAAGAGTTCCTTTCACTGGAACTAAGGGGCCGAGCATCCCATCATTGGATGCAGCTGCTCGGCCCTGGAAACCCATTCCATGAAGCTCTCTATACACTGTTCTTGAGCTAATCTGAAGTTTGAAGGTCTGTAATGATCGACTCTGCAGAAAGTTGGTGACCTCTGTGCACTATACACCTCAGCATCCACTGACCCACTCTGTCATTTTACATGGCCTACCACTTTGAGGCTGAGTTGTTGTCATTCCCAATCACTTCCACTTTGTTATAATACCACTGACAGTTGACTGTGGAATATTTAGTAGCAAGGAAATTGCTGGACTTGTCTGGACATGTTGCACAGGTGGCATCCTATCACGGTACCACCCTGAAATTCACTGAGCTCCTGAGAGCCACCCATTCTTTCACAAATGTGTGTAGAAGCAGTCTGCATGCCTAGGTGCCACGGAAGTGATTGGAACACCTGAATTCAATGATTTGGATGGGTGAGTGAATACTTTTGGCAATATGTATACAGTATGTGTTTCTAATTCAGTTGCATATAATATAATTTTAGATTTAAAAATCATAAAGATAAGACTGAATGGGATTTTGAGAATGTTTCTCCCCGTCCTCCTGCAGCAGAGTCTGAACTGGGTATAGTAGATAAAGGAAGTGAGACTACATGAGAGCAGGAGTTCTTTATCTACACCGACATCAGCCTCTAGATTCAGAGCCTTTCTGTTGTTGTCGGTTGTCATGGGAAATGTTTTTACACAGGACAACAGAAGCGTCTCCAGACGATGGTGGAGTATTTGGGGTAACATTGCTCTGTGCATGTTCAGTCTCGCTTCCTGAAGGATATTTTACACACCATCTTGAGATATCTTGAGTGACACACACATCTCTCAATAGGAGCCATAAACACAAGAGGCCATGTTTGTTAGTTACCAGAGGACACTGGAAAGAAGAGGGAGGGGTTACCAGGTTTGGAGTGTCTTGAATCATTGTACAAAAAAATATATATATAGTTTATATAGTTTTAACACAACTTTTCCTTGTGTTTACGTAGTTAATCAGAACAACGCCGGCACTCCCTGTATATAGCTGGCAAAGAACGGAGTGGGCAGGGCGTGCTCGGTCAGAGCAGAGAATGTGGGCGGGGCATGTTACCCGAGCACGTTGCGATGGCCCCGCTCACTTCCCCACACCTAATGACGTAAGAGACCATGCAACAACCTGGCGTCCAGCTGCTCAGGGCTGTGTAGATTATTGTGCTCACCTCTTTCTTTTCTCAGCATAAAAGGCTAAGGAGACTTAACCAAGACAACAGGACACTGATGCCCACCTTTCCAGCACCATCTCAAGGTCAGGGCATTTAGTAATAACAAAACTCATCTGATTCTTCTTACATACATTGCTTTCTTTTTTTATTGATTTGAATGTTTCAGTGCAGGTGTGTCTTTGCCCACAATAAATGACAAGGTGAGTTCATTATCCTGTAACTGTAGTATATTAATACTATCTTGTGTCACAATGTCTTGTGCACATGTAAAGCAAAATGCCTTTGGAAATGGATATTTAAAATATACAGTAAATGTAATATTGTGAAAATTTGCAACGCATTACACACCCAGAGTAGCCATGTATGCAGTAGTGTATACAAGTACTAAACCATGTACATATAGACATAAAGGGTTAATGCACTATTATATTTTGTCCTCACAGGATTTCTTGATCACATGCTTAATACGGCAAATTGAGTATCTACACATATCTAAAGGATTGAAGGTATCAGGCTCCAATAGGCTTCTTTAAGGTGCTATGAATTTTATATTGATGAAACCGTGTTTGACATCCTTTTCAGCTGTTTTAATGAATAAAGCAAAGCATCTAATCGTCAAAACATGCTTTAAACCATTTACAGAAAGCTTCCACCAGGAGTGTCGATCTGGTCCACGAGCCAGCCATCTGCTGTGACTGGCCAGAATCCGCCAAAGTGTAAGTAGATACAGAAGTCTCTTTTCACGCACCAGAGACACTCCCAGCCTGATGACAGGCATCTTCATTATGGGTTCAAGTGCAGAGTGCTTGAAATATTAGGCTCATTTCCATTGGTCCAGCTAGCAAAAAGATCTTTATTCATGGCCTTTTTACTCCCTATCTTGCCTTCCATCTCAAATGTAATTTTGATACGTATTAAATAAATAAATAAATAAGGTACACCATTGCTTCTGACAGGGCTTGGCACTGGGGCCTGCAGGCTTCAACAAATCATTCCTTAACCTGTAGTTGAACTGAAAGTAGCTCTGCATTATCCTGCAACATTAGACCCCTTGCTTTCGGCACTACTAGGATCTGATATCAAGTCTGATATCAGTTCTGTCTGTTGAAGAGAAATAGCTTCACTACAGGGATATTTTAGATTTTCTGACTCTTGGATGTTTTTTTTAATGAATTAATTATGGTACATTTATTATCTCCTATAGTCTGAGACATCATCATAACAACAAGCTAAGGATGCTGACACACAGGTGGAAGAGGCTTGGCTTCCAAGATCCTGTAAGTAGTAAAAGGAACGACCATACACCTGAGCAGAGACATAGAAAGAACCAGGTTGCAAAGAAATCGGACTCTTTATTGAAAAGCAGCCCCATGAAGACCAGCCAAGCTGCAGCTCAAAGAGAAAACGAGGAAAGGAAGGGCTTACACTGTTTAAGTTCGAACAGTTCAGAAGAGAAAGGAAGCGACAAACACTTGTCCAACACGTCAGGATCATCGGAGTGCCACACTGACAGTGACCTTTCAGATAAAGAGCAGGAAAGTATTGCAATGTCAAAGTGGGCAGCAGCTATGGAATTAGACCTGAAGCCAGAGCCTTTTTACGAGGACCTGGACCACGCTTCTACAGAAACTGCGTTTTACCCAGAGGTTCTTCCTGCTTTTCTCAAAGTCCTGGATTCCACACAGAGTTTGTCCTCTGATATTCAGCAAACTCTACTTGCTACAGATCCCTGCCTTGCTCCTGTAATAGCACGCCTGATGGAGTTAGAAAGGCTTCAGGCTGCTACTGTGCAGAAGGAGCGCGCAAAACTAGCACGGTCCCGACCAGCTACTGCTAACTCGCGGAACGGAAATCGTTTGAGAAAAAGTGACCATCCAGGATGCAAGACGGGGACTTCAAGTGATGTAGAGTGCAACTCTGTTATGTGTGGTTTTACCAAACTCATGGTTTGTCCCAACTCTTCATGCAGATGCAGGCAACATGCTTTGTCTTCCAAGAGCAAGTCAGCGACATGCAAAAAAGCTGAAAGTGTGCTCCCAACTTTCTCCATTAGTGTGAAGGTCCAACAAAAAGCCCCAGTTCCAACTAGGACCAAGAGTCCAAAGACACAAAGCTGCTCAGCTTCTGTCAGAAAGGCTACAGTCCCTAACACGAAAACTTAATCCTGCAGTGCTGTATATATTACAATATAAGCAGAACACCGGAAAATATGAAAACCCTTCACAGGACTATTACAGTTTTTATAAACAGTATTTATTCATAGTTTATAGTGTCATTATACACTGTACATCTGTTGAATGAATAGGAAGTATTTTGGCAGTATTTGAACAGTTCATTTGAACTCCTGTCTGTGAATCAGTGAAGAAATGATGGGCTTCTTTTAAAAAAAGGATTTCAGCAAAAGGGTGAGCAACTAGTCAAGTTGTCCTCTTTGTAGGCTTGTCTAGTGATCAGGAAGGGACAGGAAGGAAATGTTGACTTACCCTAAAATAAAGACAGATTCAGGTTAGTGTTCAGGATCATCCATAAAGACATGGCTCAGTTAAAAAAAAAAAGAAGAGTATTACCTTTCAGTTGTTCAATTTGGCTATACCACAATTTATTACAATCTTCCAGAAAATAATAGAGGACTTCCTATAAATGTAATAGAGCTAAAGTAAACTTTAAGAGACTGCAGGTAGCATGGGCTGGCTGTTATTTCAGATTTTATGATGGCCTTTAAAAGCCTACACAGTTCTCTGAAACCACCATTAGTTATTTCTTTACTAGTGCCAGCCAAGTAGCTGTGACACTTTGTAACATAAGTATACCTGCAGAATAATGGCTCAGGTCATGTTTAATGGGTGACAAATGAGACTCATTAAAGCCAAATGACAGCTCATTTAGCTGTAGTGTTGAGTAAAGGAAAAACTAGTAAAGATCACTCTCTAAAGCAAAAACCTTTGGTCAGGTGAGAGTCCCTTTAAGAGTCTTCTCTAATGGACAGCACCTAAAATACAGAGAACAAATAAACCAGTATCTCCTTTTTTCCCCAGTGTGGTAACAGTCATTCACCAATGTCACTACATTCCCAAGCGATGCATAAAACATCAGTTTAGCACAATAGGCATCGCTATACATTACATGAAAATGCTAACCATTCAAGCATTATATTTGTTTTGCCAAAAAGAGCTTATAAGATCATTAGGGGACATCTGTGAGATGATGTGCAATCATCAGCGCTCTCGAATTTTTACCAATAATACCCATTAGAGATGGACACAACCATGTAATGTTGCAGATCCTCGTTCATAATACTATTTATAGTATATATATATATATATATATAAAAATAAAATTAGGATCCTTTTGAGACTAGTCCAAAACTAGAGTCCATGTTTACTTGAATATGCAAAAGATGTTTACTTATGTTCATAACACACTACATCATTTGCAAGCAACTACGCATTCACACTATATACATGTATATAAAAAAAGAAGCCTGGCAAACACTGACTGTGATGGTGTGAAAGGGGCTGTATGGTTCTGAGAAAACAAACTCATGAGCAAAGAAGAAATGTAAACACCCTCCATTTCAGTTATACTGGTCATTTTTGTCTATGCTATGTTGGAGCTACACATGCCTTTAGGAGTGACCTGGATAAGGGGGTCTTGTGCAGGTCTTGTCTCTTTGAGAGCAGAGGCAGGCTGGAGGATGGTGCACAGAGAAGAGCCTCCTTTGGCTGGAGAATATAATCTCTCTCTCTCAGCAACCACAAGGGAACAGTGGGAGAAACATCATAAACAGCAGTTAGTGTCAGTGAAACGTAAGAAATTTAAAGTGTATGGTATCTTTAACCATAATTACTGTACCTGCCAATGGGTGCACACAAGACAGACCAGTGGTCTATGACCGTATTTGTACTACTTTTTTTTCCTCACAAACATTTTATTATAGACTGTTTTATGATAACACAGAATTATAAACTTACAATTATGCAAACTAATTTTTTTTTTAACATGCAGAGCGAGGTATGGATAATATACAAGTCGAATGAGCTAGTTGTGTCTTAATTAGAACAATAAAGCAATATGAAGTAAAGAATCAATTACCGCTCAAAACAAGCAGATTCATAGAGCAGATGAGGAATATCCCTGTATTAAAAGACAACACGATCACGTCAGAACAAAGGAACACAGGCAGAAGTACAAGAACAAAAAGCTCACAGCATTTTAGGACACATGCACCCCTTGCGAGAACATTAGGTAAAACAGATGCATATCCACTGAGAGTTACAAACATTGCTTTTTCAACAATACATTACTGTCAGAGGCAGTACACTGAAGGTGCCTGTTTAATTTCAAATATTTCAGACTGCCCCTTTTCCCTTACCCTTAACAGCAATAGTGACTGCTTGGAATTCCTTTCCGGACTTGTTTACGCAAGAACTTTGCTTTTTAGGAATTAATTCTGGCTCTGTGGAAGGATGATGGGTTTAGACCATTCCTCGTCTCTACATGCAAGAGATGCCAGAAAATGAGCATATTGGTTTTTTTAATGGACATTCAGCCAAAATGTACAACAGAGGCACCGTATACTGGCAATTCTAGCCGGCTGAGCTTACCTTCAGTGTACTGATAGAGGAACACAACCTGCCTTTACAGAGGAGGCCTTCCCTGCAGACAGGCTCAGGTAGTGCTCAAGAGCTCCGATTTCAGCAGACGCACACCTACAGGCCCGTGCACCAGTGGGCGCTGTCGCTCTAGCACCTGAGGGAGATGCGGATATAGACGGCATTTATCCTGGACTCACATCATCATATAGAGTGTTAGGGGAGGCTCAGACTATTGGAACACCAGTACACATACAGATACAGTAATTTTTGCAGGTTGTATCAATTATATCATGAACATAAAAAAAAAAAAGAAAAGAAAAGAAGATTGAACCTAATGTTTGAAAAACATCCCAAATAAAATTTTGGGGGGTGGTGGCACATCTATATCAGGGCATAATAAATTTACAACTGAAAAAATAATAAGAAAAAAAAAAAAACCCAAAACAAAAACATTTTAACTTTACTTAGACATTAAAATGTCTCTTCATCTATTCAGTCATGCCTGTAGATACAAAACCATCACTTTGTTGGCTGACTTTTCAAGGACTTGGTGCTGTGTATCCTCATAAGCGTAGGTTTGACAGTCACATCCTCTCCTGGATGTAGGGATGCTGCAAGGCCTGGTTGATGCTGATCCGCTTGGCCGGGTCGAGCACCAGAATCTGATCCATCAGGTCTTTGAGCTGAACCACCTTCTTCCGCTGGTCCTCCGGCAGTCTCTGGCGACCAACCATGTCATTCAGTAGGTCCTTAGTGGGGTTGATGCTGCTCATCACTGTCACTTTCTCCTGCACAACAGGATAAAACAAAGGAAAAAGAAACAAAGAGAGAACAACATGAAAGGGGGGTTATCAGGACAAAAAAATGAGACACTAAGAAACTGGGTGTATTGTAAGTGATCACAGCAGAAATAAGTGGAAATAAATTATGCTTACCCGTTCAGTAACTTTATCTACCTCTGTATACAAGAAGTTCAAGTTTTGATCAAAGTGTTGGTCCTTGAACAAGCCTTTCCTGATCATCTGTGAACATTTGAACAATATTTAGTTCGTTCTGATGTATTTCCAATATTACTGAACTGTAATATTTGAAAACACAGTGATAGTGAATCAAACTGAATAGGATTGTAATGCAATATATATATATATATATATATATATATATATACACACACACACACACACACACACACACACACACACACACACACA
>JAOTRJ010000045.1:21575369-21590369 GCA_028564905.1 Leptodoras praelongus | reverse complement strand
TGGCCCTGCACCTGATCGACCAGCGCAGTGTGTGCCAAAACGCTTCCCTCTGATCTCAGTTCAAAGACGGCAGGGAAGAGACTCAAAGCATTTGGCTTGGGGATGGAGGAGGGGATTCGGGCTTGCTGGTTTTCTGCAGAAAGGCACATCCTTGCTCCCTGGAGTCCACAAATCATACGAGCAAATAGCAAGCGGGGAGACATGAAGGGTTAAAGCAGTGCTCAAATACAGAGATGACCTGCTATAGAGCTCTGAACACAGCGTGGCCTTTTCGCCCACTGCTAGCACTGCACATATGTTACTATTCTTTTGCCAAAGCCGTATGTCCCTGTCTGAGTGCGTGCATGTCTTTGTGCACTGCCTACGTGTGCACATCTGTCAATGTGAGCTGATGTCAGAAGACCGCCACTCTTGATTGAAGCTCCAGAGTTGGGAATGCATGCTTGTGCATGTTGCTTGTGTGTGTGCGTGTGCATGTGTGTGTGTGTGTGTGTGTGTGTATCTATGTGCATAAATGCGTGTCAGAGGCAAGGTGCTGGTGGCCTGTCCTTGGGCTGTGTGTTTTTCAATATAGGAAGTATACTTTAAAGCTGCCGAACACAGCCTACAGGCTGATTACCTTACCAGTAAAACTAATAGTAGAGGCACTCTAGGCTCCACTTGTGCTCTGTTAAGGAAACAAGCTGTGTTTAAAGTCTCGAATTCTGTCCCAATTCCCATAAGGATGAGTGTCGTTTAGCTAAAGGAAATTCTCAGCTTGGTGTTGAAAAGTTCAAAAGCTTAAAATACAGCGCTGATCTAGATAATGGACTTTAGGCAGCTACGGACTAAAATCATAAATATGTTCTTTTCCCTGTTCACCTTCTTGGCAGTTGATTTCTGAATGCTTTGGGACTGTTTGGAGGGGAAAAGGAAACATTTATATAAATGAATATCCCGGTTTGGCAGGAGACAGAGCAAGAGAATGTTTTATAGCGAAGTCTCAGACACGGGAATGCACTTTCACGCTGTTTCCATAATTCCCCTGTGATGTGGTTGCAGTGTAATCGTAGTCTTGCTGTGACACCATCGCCGCAACATTACTGAACCGCTCCAAAGCGTGCTTATAGGAGGACAGATTAAAGGATACTTTCCGCTGAACTCCGTTGGCCGAAGCCAGGACAAAGGCTGAGGTCACCTCTAAGAGTCCGGCCCAGAACTTTTACGGGAATGTGCACTTTGCTGTTTTCCATGTGCGTAAGCAAGCACACATTTTCTATTGTGACATACAAGGTTCCTAAGAAGTCAGCAAAAGGTGATGACAGTGATAACACTTTTACATCCACACTTGTATTCCCACTTCCACACTCCATGTAATTTCTCAGTGGTAAAAAGGAGGAGGTGTAGAGTGGTTAGGATGCTCTTGTTGACCCCAGTGGAACACCTTCCTGTTTGACATGTCCCATATGGGATTGTTTGGGCCCTTTCTTCCTCTGTGGCTCTTTGTGCTGTCCATCCTAATGAGTCGTAGTGCCGCAGTGAAGGGTCAATTCAAAATGACCCTTCTGGTTTGTCTCAACCTGCAGATACATACTCAGCTGAAGAGTTAAACACTTAAACTCCTGGTCTCCTCCATTGCTCTCTTCCCATTCAAAATCCTTCCATCCCTTTGACCTTCCTTTCTTTCCAGCTTCCTCTTCAACCCTCCACCTTTCTTTTTTGCTCTCTTCTATTTCCAGTGTTTATGAAGAGGGATTTATTGGTCTGAGTGGGACTGTTAGGTGATGGTGGGCTTTGCTGCTCAAGTGTTCTGGGACTCAAGGCATGACCATGTGTGTGTGTGTTGAAGTACTAGAGCATACCCCAGTGAGCAGAGGGTTCCATCAACCTCCACCACCTCTGACTCCCTCCTCTGCCATTCTGGGAGGTCGAACAAAGGGACTTCCTCTCGCTAAGATGGCGTGACCTTACTGCAAATGTAATGTTTAGGATTAGGCCCAGTTCAGTGGGAATGTAATCTGTCTTTGCCCTCAAATAATGTCTGGTTATGGAGGAAGGGCCAGTCATTCTGAACAGCTTTTAGCCTTTTTCTTACTCACCCTGGCGGAAATGCAACAAGAAGGTGCCAAGACCCAGAGTAGCTCCGTTCTGCTAGTAAGCGAGTATGTGATCGTTGTTTCTCTTGACCAGGATTTGGCCAGTCTCTCACTCCTGGCCAGCCAGGTGCATCCAGCGGATGACTTGTCCGGAGTAATCAACAGACCAAGCTGTAAAACTTCATTACTATCCGGAAGAACACTAAGTTTTTATGAAGAACACAGGGAGAAGGTAGGGGAAATAGGAGGGCTGGGAGACATCCTCCCATCCTTGGGGCATGTCTGGAAACTCATAGCACTACAGGGAAAAAAAGGGGGGGAAAAAAGACATATTCAAGTGGAAAAGGAAAAAGTGATTCGGAGCAGATTTTAATCACTTAAACACATTTGGCTAATTTATGTGCATAAATTTTACTCTGAAATATTATTTTGTTGCAGAGCTAATCAGATTACTGTGTTCTTTTGTCTTAGTTTATCAGGAGTGCTAGACTGCTATTGCGTAAGCGCGTCGGTGTTCACCTTCACGTTACGCTCCCGGAGATCACCCTGCGGAAATGTCCCGGCTGCACTCTGCATGCTCTAAAATCCAGACAACCACATTGGACTTGCTACTGGTTTCTCATTTAGCCCCACCAGAATTGATTTGGTTCACCATCTCCTGTATCTGTTTGCTCTCACTTTCTGTCTCTCACAGATTCATTACTTGCACCAGGAGGTCTTCGATATTTCATCCGAGCATTGTAATCACATTACATGGTTCAAAGTGTTGTAGATAGTGAATTATTGGCACAAATATGCCACACGATTGCTCGCGGTAATGTACAGAGAGGTCACAAAGACAGAAGGACTGAAGACAAAACAATGCACCGCCTGTCGTCTTCTTCCAAGCCAAATGTCATGTGTCAGAGAGTAAACGAGAGAGATGGGAAGAAGTGTGTATCCAGGGTATGCGTGTGTATTTCTGTGTATGTGACCGTGCCAGTGAATGAGAGAGAGAGAGAGAGTGAGAGAACGAGCAGGAGATTGCTGATAAAGATCCGTGTTAACCTTGCGTAGCGGCAGGCTGAATGGAGGGGAAAATTAGGCCTGATATAATACTCATGCATGAGGCTCTCAGACAGAGAGGGAGGTGTGTGTCACCAGCCATGCACAGAGAACATTTAAGGCCCCGAAACAAAACTCCTTCCTCGTTCCTCCGCCCTTGTCTGACTTGCGTTGCGAGATATATATTTCAAAGTGACACAGACACGCTGCACATTATTAAAAGCCATGTTCATCATGTCGACTTTTGCAGCAGTGTCAAATCCTTGCATGGGAGTAAATGCAGCCTTTTGCATTGCGTATTTATTCCAGAAATGATTCGACATGAAAATAACCTCATTTCCACTGCTCCAGCATGCGCAGTCTTATTAGCACACAAGGCACTTGAAGACAAGCTAATGCCACTGTCTCCAGAAAGCAGATTTGTTGCAGCAGAATTGTTACACTTCCCAACTGAGCTGTCCTCTTCCCTGCGTGTGTGTGTGTGTGTGTGCCCATGGTAGACAGTGGTTAAGGGATTTAGCTCAGGTTAATGGGCCTTTTGCAACGGCTTAGCCTGTATGGCAGTGAGAATGGGAGAGAATGACTGTGGTGGGGAGATTGATTCTCTGGTTAAAGAAAGCCTAGCGACAGAGGCTATTAGCCTGCTGTGAGGAGAGTGAGGGGACAGCAAGGGCTTTTCTCAAGACCCCTTACTCCCTTACTATTGAATGAGGAAGAGATGACACTAAATGGAGATGTATAGGTTCCTTTTTATAAGGAAACACCATACAGGAAGGTTTTGTGAGACATCTACTAAGCCATCTTTTTATTCAAGATTTATTTTTCCCCTCAAACTTTCGTATCACTGCATCCATAAATGCAAGCAAGCAAACCTGAAACCCGTCCCATGCAGTATTTGGCCCAAACACATGTAAAGGTCTGCTGTGTTTGGTGTTCGTCCTACACAAAACATGCCACTCTTCAATTATCTTTTTGGTTTGAAGTATACTGTACAACTGGGTCAACCTTTCACAGATGTAGCACATCTGAGTTAGTGAAAGTATTTGTGTGCGATAAATAAATAGCTAAATGACCTTGATACTATGCGTACATCTAGTGGTAAATCTCTAAACAGTGGAATCTCTATGTGATTCATTGCAAATAATTAGTGTGACTTTGTGTATCTGGGTGTCCCACTAATACCTCATGTCTTATTACTGAGCTAGAAACAAAGACCGCCTGCTGTTTTTGCGGGTAGATCGGCACAGCTGTGCAACAGACCTAGAAAAGTGGCCTCAGATGGCAGACAGAGAAGAGCTGGTACAGCATGTCTGAAAACACCCATTGCATCGGACTGTTTTCTTGTCAGTCTAACACCAATTGGAGACACATACACAAACATGCACATCTTATCACTTGTCTATGCTTGAGAGGGTGTTCACTGGACAATAGACCTAAACACAGGAGAAGGTGTTGGTGGGAGGTGTAGAAAGAGAGACAGAGAAAAAGCGAGAGTCAGTTTAAAGGCAGAGAGACTGAGATAGTTGTCTTGTTAGACAAGCTAACTGTGCAGAATAACACGATGATTTGCCGTCCAGGGGTAGCTGGTATTTAGGTTCACCATCAGAGCTCATATGTATGTGTGTATGTGAAGGTGTCTTGGGATGCACTCCCCTCGTGTTGAGAAATAGTCTAGTGTCACCTCCCCGTTACCCCCCACCACCCCCCCCCCCTCCAAATCAACACTTGCACACACACACACACACACATACTGACACACATGACTATGTGATTGTGTGTGTGTCTGTTATAGCACAGTGCTTGCAGTGAGGTGCTCAATCCACTATGGTGATAAATCAGGCACTGTGTTAATTGGTATGAAAACAACACTTTGGCAGTATATAATGTTTTATGTGTCTTTCATGTCCTTTATTGTAATACTAATGAGGGGCTGTATATTCGGGAAGGGTGGGGAGGGGGTGGTGGTGGCGGTGGCTCTCCTTCTCTCTCCTCGCTGTGCTGGATAAGCTCCTTAGTGGGATCACTGGAATATTCCGCCCGCCAGGCGATGCAGGCGGAACACAATTGCCCCCCTCCTTCATTTGCAATTGGTAATTAGTATGCAAATGAGCCCAGGGGACCACACAAGTACTAGTGTATTACAAGAGTCTGATTATGACTCCTCAGGCTTCTCAGGGATGAGAGTGGAGTGCTGGAAGAGCTCCTCACCTCCCTACGCTCCACTGGGCTCTGAGTGCCACCCGCTCAGGAACACCCTCTGATTGGTGTAGGGCCTTGTCAGTCATCACTTTTGCCTTATCTGCCACTGCTTAATTAATATGGCATGCTTGTCATGATCCCATTTGCATATGGGATTATGTTCTTCTGTTTATGAGTTAGTACGGCAGACTCTGTTCTGTTAAGCATAGTGAAGGCAGGCGCTGAAGGGCCACATTTGTTCCATACGAGTTATTATGAGATCAGTATGAAAATGTGCAAAAAAAGAGAAGTTAATTTTAATGTCAAAAGTCACTACTTGCATTCCAGGCCTGTTTGCATACTAGAATGACAATGCTCCTAGAACAAAATGGGCAGTTGGTTTTCTATAATGGAGAGAATGACCTCTGAACCTTTGGCTTGAAATTGTCAGTCTGAATCAGGTTCCTTTCCTAAGCACAGCCCTGGTTCCTTACTTTTCCCTATGACCTGACTTAAATAAGAACAGAGAGTGCCAGGATCTATATCACCTCAGCTGCCCCCTCTCTTTGTTCTCATAGCCAGGCGGGCTGGGGTATTGGCAGGAGAGATTACTGGCATATTGATGGCTTAAAATGAAGCCTGGGAGATAGGCCTGGGGCTTCTGCTAGGGCGAGATCAGGCCCCGGTTTCTTGCCGTGCATAGGGAGGTACAATCCTAGTGGTGTCAAGTGGCATAGGGAGATCAGATTCTGGATATGTTTTATGGTCCATGGAACTAGTCAGTGTGTGGGCAAACTGTTGGGGTTGTTGCGCTCAGTTGGTCAGTTGATCTAGGCTGCTCATTTCTGAGCTAGCTGAGAATCATGAGAGAAGTGGGAAATGGTCATCTACTCTCTCATCGATTCCAGTAGCTTAGGAGCTCATGGAGCCATACACCATGATTCTGAGCGTGGCCAGAAAGCATGAACATCCGTCCCTCTTTCAACCCTCAATGATCTTTGTATCTGTAGTGTGCATTCAAACACACTCTGTAGTAATTTCTTGTAACAGTTTGAATATGACAACATGGATGTTCCTGCAGGCCAAATGCACCACAGGGGGCTCATTCCATAAAGCAAATATTATTGCACACCAAAATAATTTATGAGTAGCAGCACCCCCCACCACACCTGCCAGCTCTTCCCCACCTGCAATGAAGCTCCCTTTCTGATAGCTCTCCTAGTGGTAGTATTTATGACGGAGGGCTTGTTCCATGCTTCCATATTTCATGACAAAAGGGTGGGGTGGGGGGGGTTGGGGGGGTTGTAATGAAACACACTGTGCACAGAGGTTTGTGTTGTGACAGCTGTAATTGTGGAGCACATTAAAAGCCGGTGAAGGAACCCTCCACCTTATTTCTTCTGAAAGCGCAATGTGACAGAAGGAATGGCGGGTGGGGGAATAGGCATTCCACTGAGTGGAGTGAGGGGTTTGATTAGCGCTGTTGTGTTCAGGGTGAAAGTCTATTTGATGGAGTGATTATAGGTGTTGTCTGAAACTGCCTTAGAAGACGGCAGCATGGTTTTAATGGGTAGTCCATGACGTCCCTTGGCATATCCATACAAGGAGACTTAATATGCATGTACACCCTAAATTTGCTTTCCAGAGTCTGGGTTGGGAGGTCAACACAAATGCCACATGAATATCAATTAATCATCTCCTTTATTGGTTGCAGGTGCTTCTGGTCAAGAAGGGTCAAGCAACCACCAATTTTTTACTCAATTAGTGGCAAGCGGCATGCATGCTGTAGCCTGTGGAGACCGGCTTGGGGATGGTTGGTATTTATTATAACCACTTTATTAGTTGGGTCTAGCCCTTACTTCCACATACTTCCTACATTTTGTTCGGGAGTCACTTCTTGGTCAAACCCTACCATGTGGTGGCCCAAAATGATTTCCCAACAGTAAATCTGTGAGCATGACTTGCTATCTCCATGCAGGCACACAGTGTGGTTAGTGGAGCTTAATGATGCTATTCTGCCAGGCTGTGTCAAGTCAATGGTGCTCCATTTCAAGGTGGATGGCTACCGTAAAAGGGTTAAAGCCCATGGAGCAAGGCACATACCCCCTGGGAGTCTCCACCAACCCCCAGGGAGGAGGCTTTGTCTCCTTGGGCAAACATTCCCACAGAAAAAGGGGAAAAAGCCATTTGGCTCCCCCAGCTAGTGCTCCTTTCACTGGTTGAGGAGGTCTTCCCTAGTCAACAGCTGGACATGACGTGACAAATTGGGGGCTTTGTCTTTCTGGGGAAGCAGAGGGGGTGGCAGAGGAGAGAATGTTGTGAAAGGGTTTGGGAGGGAGGGGGGTGCTCTGGACTTTGAAAGGATGCAGGGAAGCCATAGAATGCATTGTGAATCATTGCGACACAATGCAAATTGCACACTTTAAAGGGGAAATATGTCGGGGCTTTGTTTCAAATTGAAACGGTCCAGCTTATCGAGGGGAAAAGTGAAATACCAATTTTGCATGGGTCAGAAATGGATGGTTAGCCAAACAGTGGCAGTGACATGTAACTGGGAAGGCAGTGCACAGGAAGACAGTTTCCACCTGATTTATAAAAGCCAATTTCATTACAAACGAGTTTCAGCAAACCGTGTAAACTAACTTGGAATAGAAAAACATCTCATTGATGAAAGTATTGTCTGGATTGAGAAAGCCCATAACCTGAATTCAGCTTTTACAGGTACAGGTTAGAGTGGATCAGGAACAAAATGAAATCTTGGGCTTTGAAATCTTTTCCAAAAAGAAAAGCATAAACCAAAAAGTGAAGCCTCTGAGTTACAAAGTCACGGTGGGCTCCTAAGCCCTTCAACAGCCATTTTATGAAGCTGCTCCTCTCTCAGAATGAGAAAAGAGATCCCCCACAAATGACCCCCGGGTGAAAAAGCTCCGTATTTGACAGAGTCCGCCTCTTAACTTGTTAACTTGCTAATTGCCCGGCAGTCACTTCATGAGCTGAACAATGGACTGCTAGCTGAGCGATGGGGCTCTCTCTTTGAGAGGCTGGCCGAGGGGGCCAGGTGGCCGTACAGGGGGAGCAGAAAGGGGACGGCTAGCCTCAAGTGTTGTGTGTGAGGTCTGGTTTGGTTGCCAAGGGGATGGCAGCCTGATATATTATCTGGAGGAGTATTGGGCTGACCCAAGTAGATGGTGGGGCAGGTGGGGTACGATGATGCCCTGCAAACCCAATGACTAAACTACCACCCCCACTCCGCTTTTCTCTGCATTCTCTCTGTAACCTCCATCCGCACTTTGTGTTTGCCCAGTGGAGGCCTGGTAGTGTGTGTGTTAGGAGGGGATCTAAGTCTAACCAGGATTTAGACTCAGAACATGTTAGGTAATTAGGAAGAGCTTACAGAGCCATTTCCATGACAGCTGCTCCTACTGCAAACACAGCACCAGCCAGAGGGAGCCAGCACATTGTGATCTGTTTCGTGGGAATGATGTTGCCAAATACAATAGTCCAGCATGTGTGCTGGGTAGCAGTCAGAGTGCCAGGAGCTGGAAACTGCTCTGTCCATTGCTACACAAACACCCATTACTACATCCATTGAAAAACCAAAAGCATCCAGTGGATTTGACTACCCTGTTGCCTTTGTGCGGTTGTTATAAAGTGGCATTGCATTATCAGGAGCGTTTTATTTGGCTTTTAAATCTTTGTAGATATAGCCAACATATTGAGCAACAGCATCCTCCGGGGTTAAAATGAGATTCTATGGAAGGTAATATAGAGATTAAAAACCCCAGATAGATAAAAGATAAAGACACATAGAGATAAAAAAAGACCAGCTTTTTAGTTTGCTAGGTAAAAACCATATTGGTACTGTCCAAGCCTCAGGACTCATTGGATGGCTGAAGTTAAATGATTGGCTGTAGCATTGTTCCCATGTGTTAACCATGTTTGAATAACAGTCCTAGCATGGTCTGTTATTCCAGGTCTCTGGGTGACTCTACAGGGCCAAGGGCAAGTGGACTCATGCCTAACTGAGTGTTCATTCTATGGGCTGTCTGTTTTGGTGAAACCCATGTCTTGCTTCAGGCCATGTATATTTTCCTGGCTCCTGTGTTTTTATCCGCAGCCACTCTGTTTGGCATCCTATCAGAGGTAACTTATTCTCTCACTCGTTTATACCGCAAACCACCAAGATTGCAAGAAAAGGGAGGTGTAAGATTTTTCCCAGCCTCCCTGACTTCTTGTGCAAAGAGCTTTAAACAGTGTCTGCAGTGTGGGCTCATGTATGTCACCCCATTTCCAGCTCTCTGAAGTGTGTACACTTGTCTGCTCTGGGGACTCAGCTGTTCTGATGGGGCCATTGTTCAAGTCTTTGAGGATAACTGTATTATACTGTATCCATGTACCCCTCCTAAGAGTAACTGTATTATACTGTACCTCTGTACCCTTCCTGCCTATTCTGGCTATGGCTGTCTGTGCAAGCATCCACAGTCCTTAAATAGGGGTTTTACAAGCCAAATTGTTGTAAGCAGCCTTTTACATGGTTGAAGTAACAGAGGCTGTCCTAAGTCCCATACAGAACCCCTTCATTAGAGATGCCTAGCTCATTCTCTTGTTCTCTGGTAGGTTCCCTCTATGTACTGCTGTGCTCTGGACTTATGCCTCCTAACAACCCACTATTATTTTACTGCACCTCCTTAACTGCAACATGAGTAAATCATTACATCTATGAACCATCTAAAAAGGGGTGCAATTTAGTCACTGTAACTTGAAAAATCACTGTTTTTTAGAAATCTGGCACACATAAACAGCAATATCATTACATGCGCACACGTGCACAAACACACACATGCACACACCTCCTGGAGAGTGTGCGGCACTCCCCTAATGCCACAGCAGATGTTTTTCATGTGGTTCCTTGCTCTGCCTAATAGCCTTCCTGGTCTGTGGCCCTGATGCTGTGTGTGTTTTCCTAGCCCAAGCCAGGAAGGGGAGATGTGTGTGTGTGTGGGGGTGTGTGTGTGTCGGCAGGAGCAGTTTAAGAATTCCTTCAGGCCTCAGTGTCAAACAATACAAACATGATCTCTATATTTAGAGAGAAGCTGTGTACCGCATGATGTCGGCCAAAAAAGGGTGCTCGCCATGCTATAATTTAGAAGCACGGACTTGGAATGATAAATTAAAATCCTCTTGGTGTCTTGCCTCTCCTCTCAGTCATGGTCATTAGAGCGCAGGTCGTGGGTACCTCATCTCTCCTGGCTCGGTCCTGCCATGTGTGTGTGTATGGAGGGCTTGCACTTGATGGCTTCTGGTAGTGCCCCCACCCCTTTTCTGTCTCTTTCTCTGTGCTCCCCTCGCCCTCCCCCGGCTGCCCTTCTGCTTGGCATCTGTTAAGCTGCTAAAGAGAAAGCTGTGTGGTGAAACCGGTGCGTCTTGCTGGGTGGATTTGAACAAGCACATGCCTGTTCTACCTCGGTGGCCTATGAAATGAGAAAATCAGCCACTGTGATGCCGACGGGAGCAGGGCTTGGGTGATAAATCTGTGAGGAGGACTTTTTGCATGTGTGTGTGTGTGTCTTGTATGTGCATACTTGTATGTGTGTGTGAGAGAGAGAGAGAAAGAGAGATGCACAGAAGCCGTTCCAAGATTTAAGGATTTGATTTCACACCAGCAAAGATCTGTGTCTGGAAAGCCATCACCCTAAATGCACATCACATTAAAACATGTATGAGTTCATTCTTCCTCCTCCATCATCTGCCTTTCTGTCGTTCTTCAAATATTCAATAATTCATTACCTCCTGTGAAACAGAGAGGGTCAATTCAGACACGCAAACCTCTTGACTTCTGTTGCGGTGGCGTAGTAGAGGGAACAAAAAGATTTTCAAGTTTGCAAAGAGTTCACAAGAACGCAATCTCTATTAGATCAGCGAGATGTCAAGATCTGTATCTGCTCTTTAATGTCGCTGTTTAGACTGGGAGGTAATTTAATCTCATCCTTTGACATTGTTGTCTTTACGGGGAGAGCATTCCACCGGTTAATGACACCCAGAGCAACCGACCTCGTTTTGGTGCATCTGTTTGATGGAAGAAGACCAAAGCATTATATCAGCCCTCTTATTGAAGATGGCTACTGTTAAATGTCATGGTGGGGCTGATAGGATCTGATCTGTGGATAGGGGGAAGAGGAAGAGATGTTCTTTCATCTCCTTGCATCTGCTATCATCCTCAAAGCAGTGGGGCTGAGGCAGGGGGGAACACCTGTGTATGTAGTGCACTTTCTAAATCCTTTAGGTCCAAACATGAGGGTGATTGAAGGACAGGTGTGTGTGTGTGGACGCAGCGTTAAAGAGACAGCGTGCTAAAGAGGATTGTTAGATGAGAGGAATTCAGCCTCTTCTCAGTTCCGTTATAGCGTGCGTTAAGGTGAAACAAAGTCAAGCAGTCATAATTACAGAAAGCCAAAGGTCACCGGCAGAAACGATCTCTTGTGCGTGTGTTCGTTCCTATAGTGGATAGGTTTATGACATGTCGCTGGCTTCCTGCTCTCCACATTGTTAACCTCCAGCAGACAGCAGGCGTAGCTGTCACATGGCTCAAAGTATGTTCTCTCACCTACTTTCTTACACTGCCATACATGCCATGCTCTGCTCTGCTCTAAACCCTGGTCTAAAATCTTAGGACACAAAAATGAGAGATTATCTAAATTTATAATACGACGTATAATAAAAACAGATAAATAAATAAATAAATAAATAAGTAAGTAAGCATCTATGGTCACAGCTGCGTGAAGAGGATTAAAACCCTCAGAGGTGTTATAAGTCATGCTTGGAACCCACACATGCAGGAATGGGAGCTGTTTTAAGAGACTCGACCTTCCTGTTGCCCCTTACTCGTGTGCATTAGCCTGAACTCTGAGGAAGCACAACTTCCCAATATGCCTCATTCACAGGCCATGTGGGAGCCTGAACAAATCTAGGATGGGTAACCTCTGTCTAAACAGCCTGACATCAGCTATGGCCTGAACTCCATTCCGGCATCCATCTCTGCTTCCTTTCTTCCTCTTCCTGGCGCCCTCGTGTTGTGACTCGCGACAAATCCTCCAATTTGCTCAGCTGTGTGAAGAGCCAAGGGGGCATCGATATCATGCCATTTCCAACTGATCAGGCCCTGCTCTCGGGTTTCACAGGGGCTGGAGAGGAGCGCGGAAGGGAAGGGAAGGGAACAGTTTCACACTGCTCCAATCACACTGCTACACACCAATCCTATCCTGCTTATTGATTTAGGTCTGGCTAGTATTTAACACTTGTCTACCAGTGAGTGGCTCGTGTATATATGCGTATGCAATAATACTGATTTCCTTCATTTATTAGCCAGGATTGAAAGGATATCTTTGCCACAGTCTAAGAGGGCTAGGATAACATTCAATAGAAAATATTAAGAGCCTGGCACAGCCAATATATTAAAAAGCAAGCGACTCCACCCGTAATCAATGTGACGAGAGAAGAGGATGCTGTCTCAGCAGGAAAGGGATCTCACCATTGATTAGTTGAACTTCCTAGGTTAGCTCTCATGGCTTGGTGACAGGTGCAGCAGGAAGGCCTAACACACACACACACACACACACACACATCAGTCTGTTTGATTCAGCTTGGCTCAGTATTACAGTATCAGTATACTCTTTATTTATCTTCAAGCACTATTTCAAGAAGGCCAGTAGAAAAACATTCTCCCTTTTAAAAGTTCTCCGGTCACCGCTGTCCTTTTAAACATCGCCTCACCATCCCCACCATGGTGGATCCCTTAAAACCTGATCCTGGCTGATTTTCAGGCCTGCCTGATCGATTTCGCTGGGTGAAAATAAGAGGATACGAAAGCATGTTAGACTCTCTGGAATCAGATCCAATCCATTAGAGGGATCAATACGCTGAAGGCAAAAGGGAGAAAAAAGAGCCCTGAGTGTTGACAAAACCAAATAAATATAGATGTGCGAGAGAGCAGAAATTAGATTACTGTCAAAGAATCTAAGCACAACACTTTTAACCCCTAACCTAACAATCTGTGTTTACACCACAGTGCAAGAGCACGGGAGGGCACGCAGTAACACACACAAACATGCAGGCGGCATGCGGCCTCACACAGGGAAAACACACAGAGCAGGGCTTCAATAACTGGAACCACACAGGGGTGCTAACCTTTGACTGAACAATGAGAGAAATGCAGTGTGCAATGCCATTTCTTTTCCCCAGCTCTTCCAGCCAGTTAAATATATTATTTTGTATGATTTTGTATTTGCAGACTGATTTTTCTATAAACTAACGTAGACTGGCGTGACAGTATTTTGTCATTTTGTAAATCTGTTACGTAAAAATCTTTCAAACCCACTTACTAACATGTTTTCTCTTTGTCTTTTTCCATGCCTGCCTCATCCAAACATCATGGCTTCCTGGTTTTAGGTAAGTAATGTTTTTAACATTTTTCACCACAAGCGTAGGTTTATACATGTTTTAGTACAGATACTGTAAGAGACTGTAAAGCACTACCAGCCTTTTCATAAATATGAGGAGATTAATCAAACACAGCAGGTTCATTATTTCGCTGGTTGTTTCCTTGTCCAGACCACATGCTTTCACTGACATTCCACTGGCTCCACGTGCTTGGTGAAGCAGATCTGCCGATTATTACCGCGCTGGCGACAGCCATGCATAGCTACAGCGTGTAACATTTTTAAAGTGTTAGCAGTGGCAGAGAAAGCGACCTGTTGGAATGCAGACACCCTACCCACACCCCACAACTCCCATAATCCCCCTCATAATGGACTGGCAGCAATGCCCAAGGTCTGCTCTCCAGATGGAGGCCCTGTATGGTAAAGAACTGGCACTATCCTTGCCTAAACCCCCACCGCTCTTGCACTCCCAGACACATCCGCCCACAGATGGGGCACACACACACACACACACACACACACACAGATATATATGTATACACAAGCATACCTACCTCAGCCCCTATTTATAACAATAGTGGTTATGACATCTTAGTTAAGATCAGGAATCCTGGCCAGTTTGCCACAATGCATGAAACAGGCTGTGCGCTTTCTCTCATCACGCCACCTAATGCTTTCTTTACCCTTCACCTTCTAGCCAGGGAGAAGCTTCTCCATGCTGCTACTTTTCCTCCTCCTCCATCTCCTCCTCCTCCTCCTCCTCCTTCCTGGCTCTTTCTGGCTCTCCCCCTGATGCGGAGGAGGCCGAGGTGCCACTCAGGTGATTCCCATTGATTTCCGCTCCACGACCGTGTCCTATCCAGGTGTAAACGTGGCGGGTCGAGTCGATGGCACTTGACTGCTCAGACATCTGTGGCAGCAGGGCCACTCAATAGCCCTCTCTACAGAGGCAGGCGAGAGATCTATGGCTGGAAAAGAATGAAAGATTAAAAAGAGGCTTTTGCAGATTGCATTCGCAGCGTAGGTGCTGCTTAGCCACTTATCAGTTGGAATGGAATCCCCTTTTGGGAATGTCCTCGTCAAGCCTTTATTCTTTATTCTGTGGGGTGCAGCATGTGAATAGCGATCATACTGTATGTTCAGTATACTTGATGTTTCACAGGTATCAAAGTTATCATTTTATTTTATTCAGTTATTCTCCGAAAAAATAAATAAATAAATAAATAATAATAATAATAAAATAAATTTTAAAAAAAAATAAAATATAT
>JAOTRJ010000045.1:21564012-21575269 GCA_028564905.1 Leptodoras praelongus | reverse complement strand
TAAATAATCCTAGGGCGTTTTTGCACTGTTATGCAATAATATGCAGTTTACCGTTGGGTCTTCTAGCATTTCAAAATCGCTTCCTTCAAACAAATTAGACAGATAGAAATTTGAAGAGCATAATATGGTGAAATGTTACATCTTACAGTCCACTGAAGTGTGTTTGTCAAAGTGTAGAAGCGTACACACACATGAACTTGGCTGTCTTCGCCAGCGCCATGCCGTGTGCTTCGGCTGCACCCCTGCCCTCTTTTAACTGCTAATTGGTGTAAGGAAAACTCGCGAGAATGGAAGAAGGTGGGAGGCTATTCAGCGCTCGATAATCATTGAGCCAAGTAATAGTTCTCAGTGTTTTAGGAGCAATATTATTACCATGTAACGAAGGGCCTGATTACTTTATTAGCCCCTTCAAATCATTCTGCTATCTCTACCAAACCGACCTTAGAGAACCTACCCTCAGCGTCACCCCTCTGTGGCGCACCCCGTGAAGAAATCAAATTATGGGCACTGCATGTTTAAATCATGGACCCTGTACCCTGAGTGACATAAAAAATGACTACAGGGGTGGGTTACGCAGAGTTCAGGTCGGATAATGAAACGGCCATGGAGGTAATAGAGAGAGAAGAGGTGTTCTGAATGTAGGGGGAGGCAGCAGGAGGGGTTAATAAAAGGGGTTCATTTAGAGGGTATCTCCTTACTCTGACCCGCTTCGTAGCTTCTCCATTTTGCCTCCTCTTCTCTTCCTGGGTCCTACTTTCCCCAGTGATGGACAGTCCCAATGGATTGAAAGTGTACTTTTATTTAAGCCATCATTGTTAGGTTAGGGCAGGCACTGAGGTAGAGCCCATAAATTCAACACTATTTACCAGCTGCTCGGTGTCTGCGAATCCAAAAAAAAAGGACCCCCTCTATCTTCTGTTCTCCTAATCTATGTTGTTAGCAAAATAATACTTGTAATTTGACATCTTCATCCTGCTTGCTCGTGTTGGCATAGTTAGCTGGTGCTGACTGAGATTAAGCTAACTCTGATCAGATGGTGTGTTTCCAAAGAGCCTAATTCAAGTGTCAGTTTCAGTCATAACAGGCGTGCTTGAGTTTGGCTTTTGGAGACAGTTAATTCAGTCTGAATTCCTGCCATGGGAAAGCGCAGATGGTGCTGGAGGTTTCGCAGGTGCACTTCCCCATCTGACACCTGTCAAATGTTTACGGCTCAATCCAGCATGTTTGCAGCAAGTCTCCTTCTCATTACCAAATACCTCTGCCCTCTGTCTCTGGGTGATGGCTGCCACAGAAAGCAGGAACATATCACCTTTGACCTTAGGTCTGTCACCCTTCTACCTGTTTGCATTAACCTCATGGTCTGGCCAAAAGGAAGGTCAAAACCGCAGGACTGCCTCATTGTGTTTGACATCAACCAATTAGTTTCTTACAATGAATAAGGCAGAAAGCCATTTTGAAATAACTCATCTAGAAAAAGCATGAAATATTCATTATTATCCTATCAGCTGTCTACCCTCAAATATAGGTATTGTTTAGTTATTGAAAGTATTTTTTGCTAACTTACACCACTACAGAACATCATTTGTCATTTCTCTCACTCTGTCCTTTTGACCTTGAGCCTCACATCCTCCAAACACAAAAGTTGGAGCTTACATTCCTCCAGCATCTCTGACCCAGTGAGAAATAAAAAGCCTATTACAGGACGCTTCCAGCAAGCTGTTGTTGTCTGTATTTTACGAAGAATGCCACTGATGTCTTCATTTAGAGCCCATCCCTGTGGCGTAGCTCTGCTGGGGAGTCAGCAGCCCAAGCAGCAGCCGGGTGATTAGTAGTAAAATTTTAATGGGGATCCATACATATGTCTAGCTGTCATTTTTATGAGGACGTTTATACAGCAGCCTCTGTCATCATCGGGCCCAGTCGGCCAAGACCTGGGAGCGTGGCTGAGCACCGAGCACGCATCCTACTGACACACACATCTTACGGCCTGTCCTGGAGGGAGTAGGAAAGGGTGGAAGGGAGTGTAGGGGAGGGGAAGGGGGTGCTTTATGGTGTTAAAGAGCAGCTCTAGCTTTTAGAGTAATGGGATAGCAGGGATTTGGGTGCAGTTGGAGCCAGTCTGATATGATATTTATTGGCCCTGGTCCATTGGGAACACTGAGCTTAATGTGGCTCCCATAAGAGGGGTCCAAGGTTCCTTCCTCAGAAGTATTTACAGTAGGTCCCCAAGCCATTGCAATTAATACACTTAATCATGTAACCAACCCTTGACTTTTTTGGCATGTGCCATTACGGCTTGTGGTGAAACAGCACTGATGTGAAATAACTCACGCTGGTCTCCTGGTATCTATCCCTAGTATCAGAGATCTTTGAATATTAATTACTGTATGATAACAGGCACATCTAGAGGACTAGGTGGACATGCAGGATCTGTGGCGATTGTATCTGTATTTATAAAAGTGTTCCCTACTGATCAGAGATGGTAGAACATACAGACCTGTAGTTCATGGCATATCTGGCCTGGTTGGATGCTATCAGAGGTTACGTGAAGGTTCTCGCACCATATCCCCACATAGAGTAAATAAATACAGTCAGGGGGTCAGAAAGGCAAAGGGCTTAGAAAGGTGAGGCTACTATGGGAATCGATACACAGGCAGGCTGAGGGGTGAACATTTCCTCCACTAACAAGTGCACTAACATAGTTAGAGGCTGGTCACACCTGCGCCGGGCCGAGGAGTTGACTAATGTTTTATAACGAGAGAGGACGAGACCAAGGAGAGTCCTTTATCCCAACCAGAGAAGCAGACCTACCCATTACAAGGCTTCCATTTTGGCCTCTAACGCAATTAACACCACTAAGTGAGGGGTTAAGACAAGGTTGCCGCTGGTGTAGCTACAGCCCGGGGCCCGGGCATCAAGGGAGGGAAATCGTCCTGGAATTGAATCACGCGAGGGGACAGAGGTGATGGTTCCCTGAGGAGAGCCGAGCACAGGGAACTAGAGTAAGGCAGCCTAGGTCGTTGCCTGAAACACAGTTACCGCCACTGGACCTCCATCAGAACACAGCCCACACTAATACACATGGCCTCGTCGTAATTTACTGACTGCACTTAAATCCACATCACCGAGCACAGGCATCAACTAGATTTAGAAGTGTCCTATTAGTGTGACAGTAGTAACCATGTATAGTAACAGTAAGTGAAACCAACTGGACATTCAGATTGTCTTGAGTGATACAACAGTATGGTTTTCATATGCCTGATATAGCCACAACAGGGAGCCACAGTTGGGAAGGTGACAGATTTAGTAATTGTCACAATTGGCTTTTCTTTCAACTAGATTACAGTAAAAACGGCATAGTAGGTGATTAGATGGTGCATTCAATACAACCCCCTGCTATTACCCAATAATTCTTATCGCCACATTTCTCGAGCAGAGTCTTCACTGCGATAAGTGAACATTGGTCTGCTTTATGGCTGATAATCTCAGACAGCCAGATATGATCAGAGGCTTTGGGGGCCACTGACCACTTAAACCAGGCAAGGCCCTTTCAGCAGCGTAATAACCAACAATTGCGCAGCTCGCATCTATCAGCACACATATTGACCTGGCACGGCTCTGGCCACAGATGCTGGGACTATTAGCCCCCTTTTGTTTGTTTTGAATGAGAATAGAAAAGGAATTGGCTCATTTTTGATCTTATTGTCGGTAACTCGACCTCCCTGGTGGCCAAGACCAAAACCAATTCTAATCTGGTTAGGGAGGCATCGCTAGCGTTTCTAATGCTTTTTAAGAGACAAAAATATGGTGACAGATAATAACATAAATGGGGAAAGCTTTTGGGCCTGCCAACCGCAGCTATAGATCCCCTCCCATCCACCCCCACCCCCGTACCTCTGTGGCTCCATCCAGGGCATTAGAGTGACTAGGATCGGATTGGAATTTATGGCAGACATAAGTGCATTTGATTGATAGGACTGTTTAAGAGCAGTCTACATGGCCATTTATTTAATTTCTAAAGAGCAAACGAGTAGATCCGGAAACATGCTGCGTACAGCTAAGGACTTGGTGACAGAAAACCGACAGCTCCTCTTTCCTGCCAGAATGCACAGAAAGACAAATAAGCGGTAAATGCAACTTTCTGTTATTCCCCAGGGTGAGGCTGTTTGTTGGCAGTGTTGGCAGGTGATTTGATTTAAAATCATATTTTTAAATCCTCTGATCAATTTTTTGTTCTGGATTGTTTACCATGCCTGTTTGTTTATGCAAGTGTGTGTGGGGGGGTGTGTGTGTGATGTGTGTGAGGACAGTACACAACTGTACTCCAGCCTGTGGCTAGGAGAGAAACTCAATCTGCTTATAGCTACATCCTGTGTCCTTCATAACCCCATGTGAAATGAGGTGCTCTGACCTCTGTAATATCACTGGACTCTGATGACAGCTGTGTGTGTGTGTGTGTGTGTGTGTGCACGCATTCCTCTGTTGTGCCCCAAATATGCAGTTATATTTTGTGATTTGCAATGTAGGAAACATATTATTTCACCTTCAATTTGTTTCTCTCTTGCTCTCTCTCTCTCTCTCTCTCTCTCTCTCTCACACACACACACACACACACACACACACACACAGTGTTTGATAAGTAGCTATGAGTAATAGCCTCATTCTGGCAGGCAGCTGCTGGCTCTTGTTTACATGCTAAGTGATTACCCTAATTTTGCGAGCAGTCTGATAAATAGTCTGCCCCTGTGACAGCGTCCATGAGAGCCTTGGCGATAATACTGTTTTGATTATTCAATAAATAACCCATAATTTGACATTGATTGGGCTGTGAATGTGATGTTTAGGGGGTGGGGGGGTGTATATTGACCCTTGTGGTCGGTTCTGTACTGACCACTGGTCACTAAGGTCAGAGCGCTCCACTCGATGTCCACTCTTGTCCCTGCTGATCTGATTTGTAAAGGATGTACCCTTTCAGTTTCTCTTTTATTGACCAATCCAAGCGCCCCCCCTCCCCCTCCCCAATTACTGCTACTTAATACCTTTTACAATTTTAAATAACTTTACCAATCCCATGGCTAGTGATGAGCATATTAAGGTGGCAGGCTTAGCATGAGGTGTATCGGGATCAATGCAAACGGCTTTGTTGGCCTCTTGAATAATGGTTCGTTTTTGGAAGCCGCACTCACTGATCCACTTAGCATGGTCAGTCCTTTCCAATTGTGTATCATTTTTCCCTGCGCATAGCCATCGGTGGCCACTGATGCAGTTATTGGAGTCTTCCTGCTCCTGTTATTGGACTATTGATCCACGAATGTTTTGCCTTCTGTCCATTTGCTTTTCATTTATATGCAGATGCCCTTGCTTGGACCAGCTTTGAGTCCTCTCTTTCCCAGCTGTCTGTCAAACTCTCACTCCTCCTTCTTTGTGACATCACTAATCTTTGATAGTTCAGCCATGGGTGTCTGGGAGAAAGCGACAGGCTCATCCATCGACAAGAAAAACCTGGCCTGAAAGAAAAAAAAAAAAAAAAAGACGGCTTCTTTTTCAGCAAGCTGGCAAATGGCTTTTCCCCCAGCAGATACATTGCTGCGCTGGCTTTTGCCTATTAAATACCTAGCCTCAATTGCCCATTATTTCCCCCAATAAAACTGCTGCAGACTGTGCGATTTCTGTTCCCCCTGCCGCTCCCCTCCTCGTCTTTTGTTTCGGAAAACATGCTTCAGATGCGACTAAAAAAAGGGGGCCTTAATGAAGTGAACCGTTTGATGTTGCGAAATAAGAAGCAGACCTGGGGCCTCCGTGCTCGGCTCAGCAAACGCGGCGGTTGATCATAGGTGTGGAAAGCCAATCTTTTAAAAAGGCTGAAGGAGAAAAAATGTTGCTTGTCCTGCCAACAGGACCTAGTTGCCCCAACACCACCACAAACCACCCCTCCGCCCTTACCCCGGGCTATTGGCAGCACTCATATTATTCAATTACTGAGAGCTACAGGAAACACGGGATCACTTTGTAAGTTTCATGCCCCAATAAATAGGATTATATGGACAGAAAAGAAGTAAACCTGTGTTAGAAATCTCCTAACTGGTCAGACTGAAAGGACTGTGGACTCCTTCGGAATAGGGTATAGCTTGTATTTATCAGTAATTCACAGCCATATGTTATCTCATGCAGGTGTAACTGACTGGAAGAGCACTAGACACACTCTGCTGCTCTTTGTCTCTGTGCTAAGGAGAAGAAAAGCTAAAGAGTTAAATGAAGAGAGAGAGAGAGTGTGTAAATGTAGCTTGAGCGAGGGTCAAAATGATGATTTAGAGCCATGGTCATTATGCTTCACTTTTGTGTGTTAGGAGAAAATCATTCCATTCATAATTCATTCCCTCAATTACTATTAATAAAGAGGTATTTCTGCAAGGGAGAATGGCAGAGGACAATTACATGTAACATGGCATTAGCATTTCTATTTGAACACTGCCAACCCCAATTCCTCACCCGAGCAATAAGTGGGGATGATCCCGCCGGACTTTTTCACGGAATTATTGTATGGATATGATATTCTAATTTATTAGCTCCTGTGTAATGTATTCGCTCGGTTAATTGAGCACATTGGAGAGTAAAGACCAAGGGACAGAAAATGGACGAAGGGCTGACACTATTTAGAGTGCGAGTTATGAACGAGAGGCTGGATGTAAGTTTATGGGGATGAGAATATGTGTGGGGGTAATAATTACTGATCATGATGGGCTCCTTCATAAGTCAAGGAGAGGAGGGTGTTTTTCTGCTCATGAGAGACAGAGAGAGAGAGGGGCTGTATTTTCTAGCACTCACTTCCCAGCTCCTGCCTTACTGAAGGACTGGTACACTTGGCAAGCCTCGTATAGCTCCATGACATGCACACACACACACACACACTCACACACCTGGCTGCTGTGCCTGCACCTGGGCGTTCGGTCGCACCTCAGGGAGCCACCTCATTACAACAGTGCCGGGCTTTCTGAAAGACTGCCTTCCTACTGAGGGAGGAGAGGCATACCTCTTTCACAAAGAGTGATAATTGATTAAAGAAAGAAGGAGATTGTAAAGAGCTTGTAAATGCGCACAGCGTTTCAGCCACCGCTGCGATTATCAGGTATGGCGCCACGTGCCTTTTTTCCAAGCCTACAACTATAATAGGTGGTTTGCTCAAGCTTCTCCTTTATTTCTAGGGAAATGTTTTATAGCCTCTTTGTATGAAAAGGAAAAAAGAAATGTCGCTGATGCCCATAAAAGACAAAAGATTGACAGCTTTGTATACTAGATCAGAGATGATTTAAAAAAAAAAAAAAAAAAAAAAGAAAGGTTCTGGATCAATCTGCTGCCGGTGTGTGGTACATCCGGCAGCTCGTTCTAGCATGGTCTTGTTAGACGTTCTCTCATAGCTTACTCGCTCTCTCAACTCTTACTGAGATGGCCGACCGTGATGTAACTCCTGCTGTATTTCAATTTTCGCAAAAACAGTTTACACACACTATAAACTTTAGGCCATATATGAGCACCCAATTCTGATCAGTCATCCAGTGGCCGCCTTCTCTCTCTCTCTGTGTGTTTCTCTCTCTCTCTTTCTCTGTCTCTCTCTCTCTCTCTCCACTGGCATTCAGCTTTGCCAAGAAGGGGCTTATAAAAGCAGTCTTCAATGAATGAAGCCACAGCAGGGAGGCTTCATGCAGCACCCGCATATCTGGTTCGGTTTTAACAAAATGACCAAATTCCTGACTTTGGAAAGCGCTGTGGAACACGCTGGAGTACTGTTCAAATTTGGGTGGGGTTGAGCTGGGGTTTGAGGAGGGGAGCTGTGCGGTATCAGGTACGCCCACTCACATACCTAAACACATACAAAAGACTGTGGGTAAACAGCAATGCAGCCTCTTTGGCCATTCTGGATACTCACACCAAGTACTAAAATAGGCAAGCCATATATTTCAAAATGTTTCTAAAGCAATATAAATAATAATAGCAACATTTTGCGTATACACCTTCAAACTTTCCAACCTATAAAGCTCCAAATTCATCCGAACTCCGTAATGACCTGCTAGTGCATGTCATAGCCAGGTTATTACCGTCATCACTGTAACATTATAAACTGACGCACATCTCACCCCTTTAATGTGCGTGAGTCAGAACTGAGGGTCCTGGCATGAGAACTTTCATTTGACACATACCAGGCCAAAGTTCTCTCGCTGTCTCATTCACCAGTGCTCGGAGTCGCGTTCAATATTTTTAAGTGCTGCTTTACAAGACTTCTTGTATTCAGCCGGTTGGCAGAGATGGGTGCAGCGTGAGGGATACGATCTCGTAACAATGAAAAGAACAGAAGAATAAAGAAAGACCCTCTCCAGAAGCGACCCGAAATGTCGAGACGCGTTCGTATTATTTTCCAGCGCGGCACAGACTTTTCTCTGGCTAATTTCTACATGTGTAAGTGCAGACCATCCATCGTCCATGGACAGGTTTCATGGGAGTTCGGCTGCTTTGACCGTGATATAAAGCTGTCATAATTTATTTGAAATACTAAAGGAGAAGACCAACATTAATCACTCTTTCTTGTTTATTAAAGCAATAAAGATTTCACGAAGTGCTTTATCACCTTGTGCCAGATTGAGAAAAGACAGGCCCTTTGTATGGAGCTCACAAAGACAAGAGCCCATTACACCATCTGAGAGAGAGAGAGAGAGACAGGGTAGGACAGGAAGGCTCACTCAGACACAATCTTTATTGTGTTGTCAGGATGTATGACATCATGCTGACCTCTCACCTTGGGCGCCGCATAGTGCTGATTGGACAAGTCCCCCTCTATTGACTGCTCCTGAACTGCTGATGTAAGGCAGCATTACACCTGAGCTGACATGCACGGCTACTTCCAGATCAACCGAACACGTGTCATGCCATTCTTATACATGACTCTATCTGCCCTTCAGCTTCAGGCTATGACACATCATAAGCCTGACTCTATATGTGCCCTTATCTTCAGACAACAGCTCCATCAGGTGATCAATAATGTGATTAGGAATTAGGTGATCAGTGCCATCTCTTGTGTTGTTGGTTTATGTAAATATGGCCACCGGGATCGCTGGAGTCAAGGACACAGAGGAGCTCTGGAAGAAAGAGTACCTTTGACTTTGAGTGTATTATGAATGCTTTTGCAGAGAAGATGAAGAGTGTATTATGAGCGTGTGGACGGATGCTCTCGGACAGTGAACGCTACACACAAGAAGAAACTCTGGAACTGGAAAGCCAATCCGGTTCATGCCCAAGCTCTCATTATTACACCGTCTTTCCTTACCCTTTCTGCTTCAGGACAATCATAAATTTCCCTGAACCTCAGTTTGGCTTTGAATAATATAATCTTAATTATTATTTTTGGCCTGTATAACATAATTCTTGGGCATAATGATTTTTTATGCTCTTGACATATTGTTTGGAGGGTGACATAAAACTCTGATGACATGTGACATTTGGAAAAGGTCACCCCGCCCATCTTGGATCATGTCTGTCTTCATAACGCTGGCACTTGTCATATTGAAACTGGCATCGGCAATCTATGTCTCGCGCACGCAGAGCCCTGTCTGCTATTTTTTTTTCCATGCTGTTGCAGGGAACTCTTGTTTCAAGGATGTTTTTTTTTGCTACATAGCAGGGGAGGAGTGGAAGAAGAAAATTGTCACTTTAGGGGAAAATGTGCCAGATCACTCCGCCCTTGGGGGTCCTGTGGGGCCCAGGAAAGCGTGCGTGATCCGCAGAATGACAGAGACAGAGACTCATACTAATGTGATAAATATGTCAGAAATGACTTGGAGGAAGGGGGGGGTGTTCAGGACTAGGGTTAGGTGTATTCAGTGGGATGACAGACACACAGGGGATTTGACAAGCGCTGATCTGCTGGAATTAAATGAAATTGCGTGGCAGGGGTTCCTTTCTTATGGTTGTTTTTTTTTGGGTGGCAGCTGGTGAGAGGCTGTCAGTACGATTCATCTCAATCTCATCTGAGACCCACTTATGAAAATGTAAAAAGACTGTCTTTCTTCAGCGTTCAGATACAGCTTGAGTGGCTACTCTAACCTATCCACTTGTTAAATGTTGATTGCCTTGGCAATCAAGTGTTTAAAAGGAATCTTTTTGCAAAATACCTGTATGTCCGCCAAAAACAGAGAGGACAAAGTCTGCTTTTTTACTTTCTCAGCGTTTTCCTTGTTCTTGTCGGTTTGTTCTTTCAATTCTGTCTTCTTACCTTTAATTCACACTCCGGTATCATGCACCAATACCACCATAATATGATACTTGATCTCTCTTCATCCTATTCACTTCAAGGAAAAAAAGCTGTTGCATTACCAAAGATGTCATATAGCCTATAAAGATTTCTGCACAATTACCCCATATTTATACTTGTAATAAATTAGTCAGTGGTGTAGATCTAGATTTGCCTTATACAGCCACGTAGCACGTCTTACTTGTTGCTTGTGTGAGCTCAGATAAGAAACGATCCAATATCCAAAATGACCAGCGGGTCCAGTGTGTTTGATTTTGTTACAGTGGTGTAAATTATGACCCATTATTATTACTGTTGTTATGCCTATAAATAATGTCAGCAATAGTCTAATGAGAATTTAAATAATAATAATAATAATAATAATAATAATAATAATAATAATAATAATAATAATAATAATGAGGGAGTTTTTCCTTGCCACTGGCAACCCTGGATTGCTCATTAGGCAATTACAAGTTACAAGTTATGTCTGGATTTTAAATCTGCTTTGGGACAATGTCCCTTGTTAAAAATGCTTTAGAAATAGAATAGAATAGAATAGAATAGAATAGAATAATTGTAAACATCAGACATACCTTGGGATGGCATTGATAGAATGGTAGGTGGCTGTGCCAGCTCTGATAGGGCTAACTGCACCTCAGTGTGTGTGTGTGTGTGTGTGTGTGTGTGTGTGTGTGTGTGTGTGTGTGTGTGTGCGTGCACGCACATGTGTATATGGAATATCTGATATTTTTAACCTTGAGGGGACATTTTCCTGGTTCCCATAAGGATAGTGTTTTTTATGTAGATTTTAACAAAAAAACTGCCCCGGGTGGGGCGGTCTGGGTCCTTTCTGTGTGGAGTCTGCATGTCCTCCCCGTGTTCACGTGGGTTTACTCTGGTTCTCCGGATTCCTCCCACAGTCCAAAGACATGCACGTTAGGTTGATTGGTGTCTCTAAAGTGGCCCTAGTGTGTG
>JAOTRJ010000045.1:21534642-21548008 GCA_028564905.1 Leptodoras praelongus | reverse complement strand
ACACCATACTAATAAATTATTGTGGTCTAAAATGACAGGTGTTTCAGTTTCATTGTCTAACCTCTGTACATCCATGTTTAGTTTTTGTACAAAAAATGTGTTAGTCTCCTGCCTTTGAGGTGTTGATAGCTGTTTATACATTGTCTACTATAAGTACTTGCTGCACCTTCAGCTGTTTGCAAGTCAGTAATGAATAAATGTAACTGTAGATATCAAGGACTCTAAACTGCATGGAACTCATAAAAGTCATAATTGTGGTAGTTATTTTTTTCCTATCCACAGTGAAACATGGCCTGCCTGAGAGTTTTTGCCAACATGGCGGAGTCTCAGCATCTTGCTCTGGGTGGTGACCCTATGCCAGTCTGGCCACTAGTCTGAGCAGGCTTTGGTTGAAACGTTTCTCTGATACGCCCAAATCCATCCATATTTAAGTAGGCCCAATGCCCTCTCCTGCTCTAGCCAGCCTGGCAGGGAGTGTGCTCCGTAATGGCTCTTTCCCCCAGGGACGAGCTGAGAGCCAGGACCAAGACACACAGCACAGCTGGGACTACTGTGTCTAAGTGTGTGTGTGTGTGCATGTGTGAGCAAGAGAGAGAAAGAGAGAGAGAGATAAAGGAAGGGAAGCAGGCTAAGCTGGCAGATCTAACCCAGTAGTGTCAGACTCATTTCCTGGGTCAGCAGCTGGGTAATGCTCTATTAATTTGCTCCATTCTCCCCGTGAGGCAAAACTCAATCTCCAGCCGCGGCAAACTGCTGTACCAAGCGCGAGGTGATTGATTGAATAAACAGCTGTCACTACTGTGAGCACCCACACCCTCCAAACACAAGCACTCATCTCAACACCACCCTCTCAGTCCACATGCACACCCAATCCAACCTCCTGAGACAGCACTTCCAGGAAAGCCTGGCTGCACTCCGGCCTCGCCAAAAACAACGTCCTCCATTTTTAAATATAACCCCTCCGTTAACCTGTTACATGTGCTTCTGAATCTTGTTTGCACTGGAGTAGCGCCACTCTGCCGTAAAGTAGCGCCACTCGTCCCGATTACAGGGATCACACACACATCATCTTTAGCAAAACACTCCGCCCCTCGCGTTCACGGCTTCTTCTCCACTTGCCCCTTCACTCGCTGCTGCATGATTGCATCTGCCTATTTACACGTCCGAGAGAGCGTGTGTGATCAGCTTCGAGGCGGTGTGTGTGTGTGTGTGTGTGTGTGCGGCTGTTATTAAACAGCACAATGCATCACTGTCAGTGGCACGTGGCCTCGCTAGACCTGATGCTAACGCAGGCGTTCACTGGGCAAAACACGAGGTCGACCCCGTTCCATTTCATCAGACATTCCCTGGAAAGAGGAATAATGCCTTATTCCTTGCTGTTTCTATAGTTTTCTCATCCTTCCTCCTTTCTTTGCATGCTACATGATCCTTTTTTCCCTTTCATCCTCATCCTTCATTCCTCTCTATCCCAATTTGCTCTGATTTCCGTTTCTATGTTTCCATATTGACATTTTTCTGCTTCTGACTATTTCTGACTACTTACCTTTTTCCTTTTCTTTTCTCCCCATCCCTGCTTTTCTTCTATTTCCTTTTGACTTACTTTTTCCTTTCACTGCCTTTTCTCTTGTCTTTCCACCACTCGACTCTACTATTTCTTTCCTGGTGTCTTATTTTCTCCCATATTTATTCCAGCCTCCTTTTTCTCTTGCTCCTTTCTTCTATTATCTTTTACTATCCTCTTTTTTACTCATTTAATTTATTATTTCTTGCATGTTTTCCTCTTCCCTTCCTCTACTCTTTATAGTTACCCTAACTCTAACCTTAACCCTAACCCATTTTGCCCCTTTTCTCTTCCACACATTTCCTTTTGCCTCACTTCTTTCCTCTTCTCTTTTCCTTTAATTTCCTCCTCCTTTCTCTCCACTACCAGTATCCTCAGAGTCCAACCTCACATCCAGAGAATTTCTTTCTCTCACTTTCACACACATATACACACACATACACACACACACACATGCTCTAATTCCCTTCCTTTTGTGCCGAGCATTCTGATTTGGCGTTATGGAGATGACTTGTGGCGTCTCACCTTGAGTTGATTTAAGTAGGTGCCAAGCCAAAGAATGAAGGTTGACAGGCCTGCTGGATTTATTTGATTGTGCATATGAAGCAGTGTCATTTTAGCAGCAGAAGATGAGAGCAGAGAGGAGGAGGAGGAGGGTGTACAGCCTGAGGTGAGAAAAAGAAGAAGAAAGGAGAGGGTTTCTCTGAAGGAGAGGGGGGGGGGGAAGGAAGACGAAGAAGAAGAAGGCCATTCACGAATCAAATCAAATTGCTCTTATCGGGCGTTATTTGAAGACGTTATCGGGCAGGGTAATGCGGTTACGTGCGGTAAGGGGCTGAGAGATTTCACTGTTTACTGATGTTGGCATGTTTAAGGGCGGAGGAGAGGGAGAAAGGATGGAGAGAGGGAGGGAGGGATAAGCAGGGACAGGCAGGGAGGTGTAAACGCTGTATGCATGTCAAGAAAACCTATTTAGGATGAATAGAAAGCAGAAAGGAGATGCAACAGGGTACAGAAGAAGCGCCTGGCTTCTTCAAGGACACAATCAAGCGCTCCTTGCTCAGTGCTCAGGCGTTCAGATGTGATCGATAATAAAGTGTTGTCTGCATATGGCTGTGTAACCAGTCCTAAATGATTCATCTTGTAGCCTTCGAAGTCAGTAAATGTAGAGTCTGTAGAACTGATAGCTTTAACATACAAGGAAAATACAGAGAACATTTCCAGAAAAGTTGTGACACTTTCTAATAATGCAAAAAAAATGTTTTTTTTTATTTATTAATTCACTTGAAGATTTATTTAACAACAAAAAATGTCAACATTTTCAGTGACAAACTTACAAGACAACAAGCTGCTCAACAGTCCGTGGTCACTGTTGTCCAATTCTCCTCTTCACGATGCTCCATACATTTTCAATAATACACAAATCTGGACTGCAGGCAGGCTAGTCAAGCCATTCTGTTGTAACTCGTGCAGAATGCATTGTCCTGCTAAAATAGACATGGAGTTCCTGGGAAAAGACGCCGTCTTGATGGCAGCATATGGCTCTCCAAAACCCCCGGTACCTTCACATATATGCATATATCATGTATGGTATGTAGAATCCAACATCCATGATCACAGAACACGTTTCCACTGTCTTTTGGTCCATTTCAGATGAATTCAGGCCCAGAGAACTCGCTGGCATTTCTGCACCAAATTATATTATGGCTTCCTCTTTGCATAATACAGTTTCAGGTTGCATTTCTTGGTGTAGCGATGGACTGTGTTAAATGACAATGCATGCAGCATGACATTTCTCAAACAATACTACCTGAGAGTTTGATGGTTACAAGCATTCAGCCACAGATTCCACCCTTGGCCTTATTGCATCAAGATTTCCCCTGACTCCCTGAATCTTTTCATGATATTATGAACTGGACCCATCCTTATTTGCCTCTGTCCCAACTTGTTGCAGGCATCATGTTCTAATACTGTTTATTTTGTATTTTTATCAATAAATAAAAGTTCAAGTGATTTCAAAAATGACACTTTTTAGTTTTATTGCATTTGAGAAAGTGTCCCAATGTTTCTGGAAATGAGGTATGTATAATCAAAGGGGAAATATGTTTGAGGTTGAGTGTGTTTGGAAAACAGCAGGCTATTTCAGATATCAGGCAGCTTGGAAAAGTCTCTCCAAATGTCCAACGCTGGACAGCAGTGTATTATTTTACCTCTTTTCCTCAGTAACATCATTTGTTAAAACTCAATTAGCTTGTTATTAATAGTTAGCCTTGACAAACAGTGCTTTATTTTTGAATCTTTAATTCATCACATTTTTGCACAAGGCACTTTTTCCATTACGTTTTCCGTCAACGTTATGCTTTCTTACCAAGTCAGTGTTTCACCAGTTACTCCATCGTGTCTATGACACCTCCTACCTTGTTACCTTGTTGACAGCCTACAAATAGGTAGAACCCAGTATTTAACGGTCCAGGCTTTCAGAAGTCCAGTTCTCAGTAGCACTTCAAATCTGAAATCAAGAACAGAGCTGAAATCGCAATCAAAGTGTGTGTAGATAGACAGGCAATTAAACACAAAGTGTGCTTAGGGGTTGTTGAGACGGGTACATGTATCATGGAAGTCTAACATCCGAGAAAATATGAAATCTACAATCCTAGTACTAGTTTTTCACTCTGTGAAGTTACATATAACCTTTGGAATGATACTAGCAGGGAATGTGTGTAGATGTATGTAGCTGTGTGTGTGTGTGTGTGTGTATGTGTGCGTGTGTGTGTGCTTGCTTGCTTGCTTGCACATGTGTATACCTACGCAGCACAGCCACGCTGTTAACACAGAAAGATTTCAAAAGGCTCCTGCATCTCCCTCTGTGCCCATTAGCAGAGGCTTTGTTCTCTCGCCAGTGCGTTAAGAGTACCACTCGATTCTGCTTAGTGAACACACACCTGGCACACACACATACACACACACACACACACACACACCGCAAGCGCTTCCAAACAACCAAACCAGACGACGGCAGTAAAGTTACTGAGAGAATGAATTCACCGCATGTTATAAGCCTGCTATTTTAAAAGGCCATTAGCATCATCCTAAGGCCAAGCAGTGATATGCCATGAGATATTTCATAAATGATAAAATGATGCTTTCTTTAGTCCCCCCCACCCACCCAAAACACTGCGCTGCACATTTTTCTTTTACTTTTACATCAATTTTTCATCAAAACAGACAGTTTAGATGTACGGTGCACCATTTTTATGGACAGATATATTAGTGTATTTTTTTAAACAAACGGTTCGAGTTATGCTGCTAAATGAGCGTAGAGACAGACCGCTTACAGGCCCAGAGCTACTCGTGGCTGGCTGCCAGCCGCCTAGGAAGAGTGTGTTTGATTCAGCTTCTGTCAAGCAAGACTTTTTTTTTTTAACACAGCGGCTCATAAAACAACTTGTAAGGAGTGTAAGAGTGAGCTGGAGAGAAGTGCTACATCGTAGAACAGCTGGCAGCTGCTGGAAGCTGCACTTCCATCCAAAAGGACTAAAGCTTCCATAGCCAGAGAGAATATTAGCCAGCCAAGAATATTAGCATACACTACATTGTTCGTCCAGTATGTAATTGTGCTTCGAGCGAGGTTACGGAGAGGTTAGTGGTGATGAAAGTGCTTTTAATAATTAGGGAACATCTAAGGCGGAAAGCTGCGAGGCCCGCTCTGACCCTCATTAGCTGTGCTATCCAACTTGAGGTCCGGGTGAAGAGCCCCGATAAAGGGTCCCGATAAAGTCTCATCGTGGCCGAGATTAAAAAGAGAGGCGCTGCGAGGCAGTGGGAGACAGAGAGCGAGAGAGCAAGAGATGAGATGATCCATCTTTGCGCATTAGAGAAAATCAGGCTTGTACTCAGTCACAGCTGTCAAAAGCACATCTCTCTCTCTTCTCCGGCTCTCTCTCTTGCTCTCTCTCGCTCTCGTTTGCTGTCAGTGGGTCTCTCCCACCTGCTCTGTCTCTCTCCCTCAGCATGGCATTTAGGTGAGGAATCTCAGCACTAAAAAGTTCTGTCAGTCCTATTTCCTTGTTATTGGCCCTCTCTGCACGCCGGTCCCGGCGGTCCCGCAGATTAAACGGAGGCCCTGCCGCCATGCCGTGCAGGAGGGCATCCCACATTAATCATCTTTAAAGCGCTGACAAGCGCCGTGTGCCAGAATCCCCTCCTCTATTCCTCCGTCCGCCGGATTTATCTCTCCGTCTGCTACCGGCCATCAGTCACCTGGGAGAGAGAGAGAGAGAGAGAGAGAAAGCAAGCAAGAGGGGGAAAGGTAAGATGTCTGCTGAGGAGGAAGAATGATTAAAAGAAAGGGACAGGAGGAAAAAAGGAGGCAAGAGAAACAAAAGGTTTTACCTCAGAGGAACAGCTGAATGTTAGTCTAGTGCTGATAGCAAATTTGTCCACTGCCTAGCTGGTACTGCCTGACCTCATGAGTACTGTTCACTGCCTGAAATCTTCCACATGTTTCCTAATAATAATGTTGAAACAAGTTGAAAAAAATGATGGCTAATTGTTTGCTAAAGCTAGCTAGCTTGAGTTTAGATCAGCTGGCCAATCTTGCGCTGCATTCCATTTACCTCAGAAGTTGGAGCTGGGAAAATAAAGAAATAAATAAAAATAGGCATACCTATTAGCCAGGTTTGCCAGTGTTAGCCATTGTTGCCATGCGACTATAAGCCATTCTTAGCAGTACCACCTCATAACAGCACGTTACCATTACAGCAACGTGTGTTTCAGTGTATAGCCAGATAGCTAGTGTATGTAAAGCCTCCTAAAATAATTAGCATAGTACACCAAACCAAGGGGATGCCAACAGAGTAGCTAAACATTAAAAGCTAGCTTTGGAGCAAGGAATACTCTCACTGTAAAATTTTGTTTTCAGTTTATCAAGGTATTAAATAGTTACATGATGTTTGTAGAAGCGAAACATTACTAGATAACTAGCTAGTTTAGCACTTTAATTTAGGTCCTGTAGTAGGAATGGCACAGAGTAAAGAAGTTTGGCTAGTGAGGTGAGAGAGCTTTGACTGTACCTCTGTGTGTGTGTGTGTGTGTGTGTGTGTGTTAGCCTAATGCTTTTCCTATATACAGAGGTATTATGTGTGAGTGCTCCTGGTGTTCACAGCCTCCCCTGAGAGGATTGACTAATAGAGACAGCGAATGATTAATCATTTCTCCCCTGTGAGGAGCACACGCACACGCACACACACACACACACACACCTAACCCTTCCAAAAGAGTACGCAGACCCATGTACTGCTCCACACACACACACCATTAGTCTGCAGCTGACATTTCATCAGTCTGTGTATTGATGGATAGGTGAGTCAGCATATTTCTCTTTCAGTGCGGTGTTCTGATATCAGATTTGCCATGCGTGTTCTCACACACACTCACGATAATCACTATAATCACTATAATCACAGCAGACTCTCTAACTTTGGACTAGGGTTCAGAATTGGACTCAGGGATTCATGGACTGAATTTTAATCAATCAAATTTTCTTTGATTGTCGTTAAAACAGGACTGGTTAAAATAACAATGGGAGTGAACCATCAAGCCACCACAGTGTGTGATGAAATAGAGGAAATGAATAGGGAACTTGTCATTTAAAGTGCAAAAGTCTCCATTTACCTTGCGAATCCCACACCTTGTGGTGGGAATCGCATCACACCTGAGTTACAGCACAGCAAGTCAGAATACCAGAATACCATTGTTAGCAATACCAGTTGATAACTAGACATTCCACAGATAGAAGCTGGACAGTACTGTGACTGATTTAATGAGACCCAAATAAAACAGAAATACAAATAAACGGTATATTACTGCAGCTTTCAGTTACTGTTAATACATGGAGCAGCCATCTTGGATTTTGAAGTCAGGGTTGGTGAGTCGGAAACCTGACATCAGACTTCAACATTAATCTATCTATCTTCTCAGAGGCCAAAAAGAATAAATCATGATTGCATGTAATATATGGAAAATAATTTTCATAGCCCTGCTGTGGATCAAATTCAGCTCCAGCATGGCTTGTACTCAATTTCAATTCAATTCAGTATAGTACTTTTAGCAACAGACAAATCACCACTTTGTGACTCCAGTGCCTATAGTGTTTGCTTGTTTTTAACAATGCAATGGACATTTGTCCTCAGTGTGTGTGTGTGTGTGTGAGTGTGTATGTATATGGAGGGGTTTGTGTGTGTGTGTTCAGGGTGACAGGTGACAGGGAGGTGGTTAAGGGTGTGACAGTTGCTCGACCAAGCTATCAGGACTCCATTACTGAGCCTATTGATTGTGTACGGATGAATTAAAGAAACAGATTCAAGAGGCATTGCCTTCACATCTCACATACACACGTGAACTGGTAAGTCCATGAACATCACATCATTGCTATCAGTTCATCAAGCTGTCGACAGAGAAAAAGACGGGCAAAGCATGGGCATTAGGTGCGATTCTCTACATGCAAAACAGCCTGTAAAAACACCGGGACACCCTAAATGCAAAATCAAATGCTGTAATAAAAATATATACGATAGGTTGTGCTCCGAGAGGTAGATTGACCTCCTCTGTCCAGAATGTAAAGCGCTTCATCAGCTGCTGAGTTAGATTGGGCCCGGCCTTGTTTATTCTTGCAGACAGTGATTGCTTTGGCACGACTCACATTATCTTGTCAGGGCAATAAAGCTGACCACTGTGGAGCCTGAACATGAAACAAGAGCAGAGCTGAAGAAAGGGTGACATCAAAAGCCATAGGGGAGGAGGGAGGTGAGAACAAGAGAGAGAGAGAGAGAGAGAGAGAAGGCACAAAAGAGGGAGGTGACACAGATAAGATAAAAGGTCCGTACAATATAAAAGCTGGGCAGTATAAAGCTCAGCGCTTTTTTTTGGGACAGAAAAGCAAATAAGAAGAGTTATGAGATAAAGCTTTGGTAAATGAATAATAAGAATAAAGAGAGAAGATTAGACCTACATTGATATGCAGGGATACTGCAGGATGGAGTGAGAGAGAAAGAGAGTATGAGGGAGGGAGAAACAGAGAACAGAGGTGCATGGGATTGTAATCGATTACCTATTCTTCAAAGTCACTTAAAGTGTCCAGAGCACAGGACCGTTAAGTAGTAGTGCCGGGGAATAGGGTTTGAGTATGCGGCAGCACGACTGGAGAGCGCAAAGAGAGGGAGGGAGGGAGAGGGGGGGGTAAGATTATTGGGGCAAGTTGGCATGATAACATTGACCCTGCTTGCTTCTCACTGATGGATCTGTGCTCTTGCAGGAAATAGTTCTGACAGGCCAATATGTGTGCAGGGATATGTGCCCCCAGAGGCAGCCTGCCACGCATCTGTGTGTCTGCATGCATGTGTGTGTGTGTGTGTGTGTGTATGGACATGTGGGCATGTGGGAGGGGAGTGTTACTGATCCATCACCCACTCAAACAGTAAACACATCATGTGAAGACAAACACAACAATGCCCTCTGAAGTCAAGGACACGTTCAAACTGAGCCCTGGGCTTTATATAGAGAGTGGTTGGATTACAGATACTCGCCGTGGGTGTGTATGTGTGTGTGCCCATGTCCATGTGTGTGTGCATGTGTGTCTGTGAGAGAGAGAGAACTCCTCTCCTGGGTTATCTCATCATTTGAATAAAAAGTGACCTCTTTAACTGATAACCCTGATAGACGATAAGCTTCTGCTCATCTACAGTAGATTACACCCTTTACTTGGCATTCACACACACTTTCCATGGTCACGTGCCATTTTAAATTACATTTATCATTTTGCATTGATGTACTCTGCGAAAGTGCACCCGGTGTATTTCGCAGCTGTTATCTTTATATCCATTATAAACAAAGACGTATCGTGATCTGAGCTGGATCCAGACAAACACAATTAACTCCAGCCTTTCCGGTTATTCCATTGATTTATGGCAACGCATGTGAGCTGCAGGTGGCCACAAAAACAAGTCCTTTACTTCCTGTTTGTGGTTACGCAGGGTATGTATGGGATGAGGTAAGCACCTATCTGACTAGTACACTGCAGTCTGTTCATAATGTCCAGTCCATCCAGGATATCCTGTTTTGGGGGCAGACCCATTGTCCTGGCTGCCAAAAATAGCCGCTCTGATTGGCCGAGTCCAGATGTGAGAGGAGCGCGAGAGACAGCCGAGCGGGACCGGAAGTCTCCGAGTCATGCTCCGGGCTTTCAGGTTTATTTTTACGCTTTGAGCTCATGAACAGAGTTTTATATACAAGGTGTGAGTTCATACAGTGCACAAGCCGAGCCCACACAGGTGGCTATTTTATTTGTGCTATTCGAAATTTGAGCTTTTTAAACCGGATCATTTGTAATTCAGTTCGTTATAGTGGAGCTTCGGTAACTTCTCGTCCATCCTGTTATTTTTTGGAATTATTATATCATTCATTCATTTATTTCATCATATGCACTCAGAGTTATAGCACTTTCCATCACTAATAACATACTGTAGAATCATTCATCCTTTCTTAATTGTTTTTCATTTTACTGTACTGTACTTCTCTACTTCTCTTAATGACTCTGCTGCAGGTGCACATTTAAGATGGTTAAGTTTTTGTGGTGTTTTTTTTTTTTGGTCCAGAATGATTTTTTGGCACTGTCACAGCGTATTATTAAAAAAAACTGGAACGTAAGCCTTCGTTAAAATCAAAAATATTCCCACATCACACTCTCTTCCTGCCAGCTGCTATTTTCCACAATAAATTGTATGTTAAGTGTGTAAAAAACGAAAACGGAAATTGGTTCACATCTGCTTTATATTTTTTTTAATTTCAGGTTCCCAGTAACTACAGTAAATCTGGTTTATATAAGCAAACAAATGCATTCAAACACACAGACAGACATTATGATAAGAAAACAACACAGTTATTTATAATATTTATAACAGATTTGGTTTTATCTATTGGTGATGTGTGATAGGTTATCTGAATGCCAACCCAACACCAAACACATGCATATACAGTACATAATGAATACATACAGAGTAGATAAAGTATATATACAGTATAGAGTATAGGAATACAGTGTGAAAAGTGCATTTGCTCTTTTAGTTTGTCTTGTTTTGGAGTGGAAGTTCTCCAAAACTGAGCTTATGAAGTGAAGTGGAGATGCTGTAGAGAGTCGGTGAGGTGCAGTAAGTTAGCAGCTCCTCTGTGGCTGCTGGGCTGACTGAGCTCGCCTCTGCTCTAATGAGGGAACTGGAGACAGGAGGCCGAGGGTGACGGATTCTCCTGCTACTGAAATCCGAGCCACTTAATCCACAAGCTGCGCACACACATACACACACACACACACACACACACACACTACCCTGAACAAGCCACAGCGCTCACCCTTGCCCTTCAGCACACACACACACACACACACACTCACACAGAACTTTCACTTTTCCTCATCCTCAGTCTCCCTGTTGTGCAAATCAGATTCAAATACTGTGCTGCTTGACTGGTCTGGCAACGGAAAGAACAGTTCGAATATGTTTGAGAAGTTTTCATGTAGGTCACTTCACTGTTGTTGGATTTCACTCTTGACTCTCTCTCTCTCTCTCTCTCTTTCTCTCTCTCTTCCCTCTCAGGCAAGAAGAAGGTGTCTTTGTATGACAGCCAGGCTCCCATCTGCCCTATCTGCCAGGTCCTCCTGCGTCCTGGAGAGCTGCAGGAGCACATGGAGCAGGAGATGGAAAGGCTCACCCATTTGCACATCAGGTAGACACCCATCTCCCGTCCTGTACATTCTCGTATGATGGGAGCTTTCAGGTCTGACAGTGACGTCCCACCTGCTCTTGACCTAATGCCCTGGTGTTTGTTCAGCTAGTTCTGAAGCCCATCTCTCATAAATCAGCCTCCGTGTTGTCGCGGCGTTGGAGCCGGGCCAGGTTAAGCATGTGGAGTGGATCAGAGAGATCCATACGGTGGGCCATCACTCACCATGGTCGTCTCGTTGTCACAACATACCATTTACAATGAACTCTTAACTCCAGCTAACTCCAGGCTAAAACAATCTATGCAGCTGTTGGTGCTTCCTCTGCTGGACCGTTCCTTCTTTGTCAAACAGGAAGCCTCACAGGAGGCACAGTATAAACAGTATAGCTGATTATGATGATTATGTTGCATTCCTAGTTTTTATTTGTATGAACGCCAGCATGATATCCATCACATAGTTAGTGAGGAGTTAGGGTTGAATTGGCATCTTTGGGTAGGAGCGGTTATTTAGGGAAATGCCGTCATCACTCCTTGTTCATCAGAGGTGAGCTGTGATTTAGTCTGGCTTGCAATGAAGCTGGCATTAGATCATTTCTGTTGAACTGTTTTACATACACTGAAGTCCCAAAAAAACTGGTACTATGCAAAACACACACTAACGCCACCTATGAACGTCATTGGTTGCATCCGCCAGTGCATCTATAAAGCAATAGACATCTGTGGAAGCTTCTAGTGCTGTTTCTGCCAAGTTAGCACGATTTTGTGATTTTCAACACAGTTTAATAGATGGGTCATAGCATTTCGGACGTAGAAGCAAAGTTTGGATTTTCGCATAGGAGCGTTTAAAGGGTGTACCGTGACTACAAGAATTCCTGCAAAATCTGAGCGGTGTCGGCTGGCAAGTATCGTTTCACGTGATAGGCAACACTGCCTCAAGTAACATCGGAATTCAATGCCGGGGCCTCAACAAACATCAGCGTGAGGACCGTGCAATGTTCCCTCCAAGTATTAACCGGTATACCAGTTTTTCTGGTACTTCAGTGCATTTACACATTTAACGATTCATTTACAGACCATGTCCATTTAACAATATGTCGTTCCCACTGCCAGTTCTCAGGCACTAGAATTTCTTCCATATATTGCATGACAGCTTCCTGTTTGTAAGGTCAAATCCTGCATACTGTATTCTCTCTCTGAGACACATGCAGCAAGCCCCTTTATTTATTTTTTTTCTTTCAAACTGCTGCTCATGCACCACTATACGACAGATCCGTATACCCACGGCGTTCTTTGGATTCCCAGTAACCCAAGGCTTTGGTACTTGTGTGATCAGGATTCTGGGAATTTCAGGTTCTCCCGATGATAAAGTGAATGCTTTCACACATTTCTTTTATTGCACTATTGCAACAGAAGAACCTGTGGATAACTGCGCTGGTTATTGTCTTTCTTTTCTTATCATTCCTCCTCGTATGTATCGTATGTATTATTTTTGTTGGAAGCACTTCACATGGAGATTAGGATAGACTGTAGAACTCGGCACGACATTAAATTTAAAAAACAACAGAGATCCTTCGGCGTGTTGATCCAGACCCACAGACCCCTCCTCCTCCTCCTCCTCCTCCTCCTCCTCGCTTCCAGCAATGCAAGCCTGTGATACACACATACACACACCCATGCCCACACACGCTCACACAGATCATTGGAAGTGACACGGCAAATTTGTGGCAATTTGTAGTAAATCTGCCTTTAATGATACAGTTTCATTCAGCAGCAAATGAGAATGGAGTGCATGTAAAATGGAGAAGGCTATTTAAGATGTAGCATTAGGCAGATGTCTGGATAGATGTGGGTGAGCGTGTCTGAGATTGGGACTGCCAGCTTTCTCTATTTCTCTCTCTCATTCTCTCTCTTTCCCTCCTTCACTTTCACTGCATTACCTCTCTCTTTCCTTAGCATGTCCTCCACTTCCTCGTGTATGGAAATGAGAATCCATCATGGCCTTTACACATCCGCCATCTACTCACATAACAATCT
>JAOTRJ010000045.1:21507970-21520139 GCA_028564905.1 Leptodoras praelongus | reverse complement strand
CCCACCCGGGGATCGAACCCAGGTCCTTCTTGCTGTGAGGCGACAGCGCTATCCACTGCGCCACCGTGCCGCCCATTTACATAAATAATTCTGTATAAATAATATCCCTGTTATATCTTGCAATTGAGTTCTAATAGATCGATGTGTAAGTAGGGGACAGAACATGACAGTTTGTGTCAGATGTTGTTTGGTCCAGATGTTTGGCTGTGTCAGGGTTTGTTCAGCTCTGTTAGAAACACGTTCAGCGGTGCAGTTGACCCGCACGGCACTGTGGGAGAGAAATGGGTCGGTGACCCGCAGTCCAACATTGTGCAGCCATGCAGTTATAGCTCCCAGTCTGCCTCTGCTCACCTGGGAAACCTAGCCACACACACTTTACTTCCCGTTCCCAGTCTGCGCTGCCACTCTTTCAGAAAGTTTTTAAAGAATCCAGCTTAGTTTATAAAATATTCACCCCTTCTGATGAGTTTCTCACTCTGAGAGTGCTGCTCTGTATCCTTTAAGAGTTTGTTGTAGTGTTCAGTATGGTGTTGAAGCAGTTTTAAAGCCAGCTCTGTGTTCAGTGTTTCAGGTCACGCTTTTAAAGCATGCACAGCTTAGTTACGGTGCATAGATTTGTGCTTTGTTTACCGTAGCATCTAAACCCCAGTACTGCTTTATCCTCACGGACACAGTTGGTAAAGAGCCTCTCTTCCTCCTCAGGGGCCTTTTGTAAACTTCAGTGCTCTTAACAGAGGCAAGATGCTTCGATCGCAAGTGGAAGAAACTGAATAACAAAGCTGTGAGCGTGGCTAGAAGGGAAAACAGCTTAGCACCTTCCCTTCCCAGCTAGGCAGCCAGCATGGCTGAATCACTTGGGAATGTGACCAGCTTGGGGTCCGCGCTGGAGATTTTCAGCCTTTGAAATGACAGCGATGGAGAGCTGGAGACATGCCGAGAGAGAGCTCGCTGGCCTCCAGACCACTTGAAAGTCCCCTGTATTTACCTTGAAAGCACTCGGCTAAAGTCCTCAGGCGGCCAGCAAGCCCAAGTGGCGGAATCCCTGTAGCCCCCCAGAGAGGACACCAAGAGGAAAACGGGGAGGAGAGAAAGCAGATAGAGGGGTGTGAAGAGAGCCATCAATGGGATAAGAGGCCTCTCAGCTCTGAACCTCCAGCTCCGATGTCTCTATCTCTCTGAAGGTGCAGGAGGAAAGCCGAGGGGAAGCACTTTCAACTGAACAAAAGGTGAAAGAGAGGAGAGAAATCGAAGCGGATCAGTTTTGGGCGCTGGAGCTCCAGGCCTCCCGTGTCCCAGGCTTAGGAGAGCTGTAAGGCTGATAAACAGATAGAGATGGCAGCCACAGAGGACGGAGGGATAGATGTGGTGAGAGAGATAGAGGTTTAGTGCAAAGCACATGGGACGATTTAAGCCTTTGTAAATAATTTCTTTAAAGATGGGCTTTGTACTCGGCCTTCCCTTTTCCTAGTGGGACATGCTAAATGCCACTCTGATTAGGTGAACTTTGACCTCTGCTCTAAGCAAAGAGGAGTAGACTGCTGTGTGCAGGGCTGCATTATTTGTAGTTGTTTCTTTTAGCCTTCTTTTTGTCATCTCCTGCGGTGGCATATGTAGATTAGCATGTAATGTTCATTCGAGCAGGGCTACAACAGAGAAAGTGCGTGCATTATGCAGTTTCCAGGCGCCGTTCATGATGCTAAGCCACTGTCATTCGAGCTTTGTTTTGCGTCCGTGTTTGGGCAGGGAGACTAGTTTTTCCTTACATCACGTCCCTCCGTGCTGGTAGTAGAATGTGTTAACCAGTAAAGCTACATGTTATGTGTGGCTGAGATGTTTTATTGATTGGGTGTGTGTTGACAGGCTGGGAGGAGGACAGTGTCTAGGGGGGTGGGGTCGGGGACCTGAGCAGGCAGAGAGACGGTGCGGCAGCGTGCATAATGCAGCTGAAAGGCAGTTAGAGCGCCACTGACCTTTTCAGCACAGATTAGATTGCCTGCCAGGTCCAGTTAGTAGCAAACCAGCAACTCTTCCAACACCTCGCAGGTACAGAGGTCTGCACGCAGTGCTGTTTGCTTCAGCCTGCCTTTTAGGCAAATGTGAAATTTGTTTATATGTGCATCTGAATGGAAATGGTGCCAATTCAAAACACAGTTTGGTTGAACGTTTTTGAACTCACTGTGTCCCGTTACTTTTTGTTTAGTTGCGTTATCCTTATTTCATGGATGTGTTTTATATGTCTTTTGAATTTATTGTTCATAACAACCTTGAACTTTAGTGTTGGTGTTTAGTCATTTTTGTGTGTTTGTGCCAAGTGTCGTAAGAAAAAAAAATAAAGCTGATTCCCTGATGCAGTTTAATGAAACGTAACTCGTACAGATGTGCACTTGAGCTCAACTCCCAGGATAATTGTAGAGCAGAGGTTTACAGAGTTTCCTGGTTATCAGGAGGATGCAAGTATTGGACTATTGGCTGATACAGATGTTAGTGTTGCCTTGAATATCTTAATGTATTTGGGAACGTCGCTGTGACGTGTGTTTGCTCTTACATAGCACACATCATCTCCACATCGCTGGGCCTGTTCCGCAGCAGTGTCCTCATCCCTTTAGTATTTAGCATTCCAGGTTGTAGTGAAGCAAACAGTCTAGAAGAAGGGCCTGATTCAGCAAGCGTTCTTCAGAAGAAAATTCTTCTTCAAAGATTCAAAATTCTTCATCTTCATTGATTATGTTCAATTTACAAGGACAATGAGATCCATCATTACAAGAACACAGCTGTGAACAATTCTTCAGTTTAAAAACGTCTGAATCCCATATCGGCGCTTTCTCAAGAACCAATTTAAGACGGGAAGATATCGGTGAACGATGACCGTTATCCTCAGTCTGGCTGGCTCTGTAGTGCCCACTGGATCAGTATTGCTGCTTTGCCTTGACTCCAGCCATGCATTAGTAACAACCCGCACACAGGATCCACAGCTTAATCAATTGATTGGATTAGCAGTGATTTTTTTTTTTTTTGCTCCTTAAGGCCTGCCACATCTTCCCCAGGCCTCACTACCATTAGTGGTCAGGACAATCTATTTATTTGGCTGTTTTCCCCTTTCCGCTTGTGCTTGTTCCCACATCTTCACAGTGAATTAACGATTCAGCATCATTTGCAGGTTATTGAGGGATCGTGGGTGGGTGGGTTTGGTGGGAGGGTGAAGTGCTAGAGCGGTGTGCACATGCTAGTACAGCCATACCAAATAAAATGTTAAAATCTTCCTTTTATTTTGAACACGAAAAACCGTCACCAAAAAATAAGGAGCATTTGCAGCATCTTTTATCACCTTTCTGGCCCACTGGGCTCCCTTTAGAGAGCTATAATGGGGGGGTGTCGGCAGCGACGGCTACTCCTGCCACTCATTACTTTCATTCTCCAGCACCGCAGAATGGAGATCACTCCAGCATCACTCAGTGGGATGAGAGGAGGCAGGAGTCCCCTCTTTTCACTTACACGCAGACACCACACACACACACACACACACAGAGCCCAGCACTTCTGAATCTGTCAGGATGTTCCAGGAGCTTCCCTGTCCTAACTGGAGCTGAAGGCACGGGCTGGAGTGTGTGTGCGCACTCATCACCAGGTTTATAGAGGTGCCAGTCAGGTGCTGCGCTCCACTGCACCAGGCTTCTCTGTGTGACGGGTACATCACTCCATCCGGGACACTGCAGAGCGCAGGCACAGCCCTGTCGCCTTCCATCAGGCTGCGGCTCGGATCTTTTAATTGATGTTGCTCCGGTCACTGTAATGAGACTGGACTGAAAGTGGACACGGATTCATTGTAGGTCAGAAGCTGTATCGCAAGGCTTTAATGCTTGTTTATTTTATAATGTAAAAAATAAAAACAAGCTTGGATAACAGGAACGGATATGGGATCCAAAGGATGTTTAAGGAGCTTAATATCAGAATCAGAAGACTGGCTGATTTAACTTACAAGGCAAACACTAATACGTTCGGGCAAACAGGGTTTTACTGATACCTTCACAGCAATATAATATGAATGTTAGGATTTGTAATACATCAAATACATGCAGGTCAACTGAGAAATGTGTAACAGATTGTTAGTTAAAACTAACACAACAGCAAGAGACGAATTTGCATGTTAAGATCCTGATTATCGCACAGCCCTCCAAGAACATAATGCCTCATTTAACTTTGCGAATGAATTCCCTGACAAATAACTGTCTGAGGGTTGCTGAAGTCTGTTTGGTCGCTGCTCATAAATGTTTTAGAAAAGCATATTTTAAGCATATGCTTCTGGTCTTGCATCTATGTGGAAACCTGTTGTATTTTACCATGAAAAATATCTTTGTTTGTAACCGAACCCAAACGTGTCTGTCTGGAACAGGAACAGGCTTCGCCATGTGCAGCACAAAAGAGAGCCACGACAGCGACGCCGACCTGGATGTGGACGGAGACGACACACTGGAGTACGGCAAAGCGCAGTATCCTTGCCTAACCGCTCTGAGCTGTAGGGCGTTCGCAGAATCGCATGCATGTAGCGATGGAACCAAACGGCTTTGAGCTGGTTTTCCTTAACTTAGCGTTTGCAGGTACACTGAAGCGGATATCATTCCCTGTTCCGGAGAAGACCAAGGAGAGACCAAAGAACGCGAGGCACTCCGCGGAGCCGTCTTAAAGTATGTGCTCGCTGCCTTTTGACCGTTGTTGTACGATCATCTTCTTTCCAAGCTCTTCCTGTGCTAAGCTCAGTGATTTGAATGTCTTGAACGTCTTTGTTCCGTTAACAGTGGAGGCATGCCGTCTAACAGGATAACGCCGGAGTTCTCCAAGTGGGCGAGCGACGGTGAGTCGATGACATCACCTCTTGTTCTATTTTCTGTATTAACGAATGCCACAGCCGGTTGTTTGTAAGCAGTTGAAGGAAGTGTAACGTGATTACATGTGTCTGTAGAAATGCCGTCCACCAGCAACGGCGAGGGCAGCAAGCAGGAAGCCAGCTCTGCATCAACGTCCACCGTTCCCAGGACCTGCAAAAACAGTGAGATCGAGAAGTGAGTGTGGTTTTAAGTACTAACACACACACACACACACACATATGCGTAGACAGTCCTACCCCTTTGAGACCTGCCAGTAGCTGGTGTATTGGGGTGAGATGAGTTTGTGTTGGAGGTGATGGGTCATAAATGATGCATTTTATGTGCTCATCTCTCTAGTGCAGCCTCGATCACAGGGAGGAGCTCATGCTATTGATCCTGGGCAGCTGAGCCTCGTCCCTACTACCAAGATACCCTGGGAATGCTAATGCAACAGTTTTCCAGTGCTTGTCCAGCATCAGTTATTAGTCGTCCTGGGGCATGAAGTGTTTGTGAAGTAGTGGTGGAGGGCGGGACGCTAAAGACATCAGTGAGATCAGTTTATGGAAACATTTTAGGGGAAAGTGCAGCTTTAAAAATGTCAGAAGTCTTTGTAATTGATTTCAGCCTGCTGCTGAGGTATAGTGAGTGTTGCAGAACTTAACATAGCTTGACGTACCTTCCCACCCTGAATTGTTGACGTCCAGCAGGTAAGAGATTAATTAAACCCTGTTTATCCACAAACTCCACACAAATCCATAAACTGATCTCACTGATGCAACCCCCCCCCTTTCTACACCACTACTGCACAAACACTTCATACCCCAGTAGGACTAATAACTGCTGCCGGACAAGCACCGGAAAACTGTTGCATTAGCATTCCCTGGCTATCTTGGTGTGAACGTGAGTGCGGATTGGACATGAGACACAGATTCCCATCCCTGCGAGAGGCAGTCTGAGGGCCTCGGTGGGCTCTGGCTGCCCAGAGCAGAAGATGGATTTGAATAACCTGGCTCATGTGAAAAGGCCAACCCCTTTAATTCCCTCATCTCCACGTCCTCATCCATATTCTTCGACAAGTGCACCCGGAAAACAATTTCCCATTGCTAGTGGCTGAGAGCGCCAAAACCCACCCCCCACCACCCTGCATTGGTAATTGGGGTCGTATGTGTTTGATTCTCCTTGTCTCCATCTTTTACATTCTTTAATCCCATATATAGCTGCTCACTTCGCAGTCTTTTCTACAATTAAAGGCTAGTTCATAACAAAACAACCTACAGCATCTTACACAAGCGCCGTGTGCCACTTGTGTAAAATCATAATCTACAACCATGCCGGACAGCTTATAGATGCGCTAAGCAAAGTGTACAGCAATAATAAACCATTATGTCGCACGCTTAGCATCCGGATATCTTCACGCCAAGAACATTTACGCTTCTGGCGGCTATTTGCATCTCGCGCAAGTAAATAATTGCGAGATTTCCTCCACTCTGCAGCTCTAAGAGTGAAGTCAAGGCTCAAATTAGATTGCTGAGCGATCCTTATCCACACATAATTTTTTTCCTCGTATTAGACTCGTATTCTTTCCTTTCATTATTTTGCTCGTACTCTCCCCCTCTCTTTTGCGCTCTCGTTCCGAGTGCTCCTCTCATGGGAGAGCTGTCCAGTACGGCTGAATCAATCTGCCGTGCGTGGCTGCCCATCTCTGAGCCCCATATTAAATATCAGAGCCGAGAACTGGTGAATAGGCAGAGCAAAGCCAGCACAATTGATTTCTCCCATCAGCACGCTGGAAGCACGTCCCTGCCTCGTGTGTGTGTGTGTGTGTGTGTGAATGTGTGAGAGAGAGAGAGAGAGAAAGGGAATGGGTTTGTCTGATGCACATCTTCCATGACAGTTGCACATTGCCTGTTTAACCATGTTTGCCATTTGGGGAAGAGCTGCTGAAGTTATGTATTTTGTAGGGAAATTGCATTTTATGCATGTTCAATATGACAGACAATATGTGTGGAAATGAATGTGTTGGAGAGCGCTGTTGAGATCACTGTTCTCCTGTTTTGCATGTGTGTGAGGGAGAGAGAGACAGACTGTGTGGGTATGTGAGTGGGCGGATGAAGATGGACAGAACACTGCTCCTAAGTGGTGCAGCAGAAGCCTGACAGCTTAGATTGATTCATCACTTTCTCCACCGAGACCCTCTTGCTCTCTTTTGCGCACACAACCGCCCAGACGTTTAAACTAGACCTGGCATGTGCGTTTGGGGGGGGGGGGGGCGTTACGTGTTTTAGCCTGCTGGAGTATGAATCACGGCAGCTGTCTGAAGTTAAGGCAGAAGAAGAAGCAGAGAGCAGCCCTCCTCCAGTAACCTTTCTTTATTAGCTTAGCGCATAACTCTAGACACACACACACACACACACAGACACACGTGTTTATTTAATATCTCCCACAATATTTCTTTATGGCTGCACCTCGTCCCCATCTATCTATCTCCATGACAGTGAGCGTCTCTACACGGTGCTTCCTCAGTCTCGGCGCACCAGCTGTTACACCATATCACATTATGGAAAGAGCAGCACACACAACTCTGTGATGATGATGTCATTAATCAAGCACTGAGAGGTCATAAGAAGTGGGGTGGGGGGTGGGGGGTTTAGCAGAAAGATCAGGGGTTGCCTTTGCTTTTACTTCCTTTAGCATGGGTGTAATTGGTATCTTTGGTTTTCTGTGATGTATGTCCTGGAGTAGTAGAAGTGATTATATGCTTAGATTGAGACTTGTACAAACCATCGTGTTGATTAAACATGAAAGGATAGTGATCACGTTCCTGAAACTTTTCTTGCATTTGTTAAATCGTCTGCATCCTCAAGCCCCGAATTCAAAGATACGGGTCGAGCCGTGCGATGATGTTATTTCCAATTTCCTAAAGTGAAGGGCCTTAATCTGAGTGCACTTTAAAGATGCCAGACAAGGAGCTGAATGATTCCACTCCAGGAGAAAAAAAAACAAAACAATTCCCCCTCCCTACACTGTTTGCTAGACGCACGGGTTTCAATCTGCAATGAAAATGAGATTTGTCGAGTTTAGTTACAGTGATTCATCGCGAGCGGCAGAGGAGGGCCACGCATGGGTTTACATGGTGGGATTGTGTAGGTGCGTGCATGTGTGTGTCATGATTAGGGGTCAGACAGGGACATGTGATGAATTCTGTGCCTGCGGTGTCTCCGATTTTATAGAAGTGGCCTGCTACTACATTAAATCCAAGCCTGTTCTTCTTTTAGGCTTTCAAAGCCTTCGGAAGGTTAACACCATTTCCCAGTAGTGAGGTGTTGGCATCAGTGGGTCTGTTTTCAATCAGGTACTGTGTAAAGTGTTAAACTGTTTCAGTGCCCGAACAGTTCACGCTTTAGAAGTCCATTTTAGTCCATTCACAGAAGCTGATCTGAGGGCTGTACAGTGTGAGCAAGCTCTGTGCATGCTACTGTATGAGCTGCTCATCTCTAGTATGGATGTGATTTCCATCATGCACTTTTTTGTTGAATGCTTAGTTAAAAAAAAAAACAAACGTGCAGACTGTTTTGCCCTTTTGGAAAAGTGGGCATTACTAAATATTTGTATTCTAAATATACAGTACTGTGCAAAAGTCTTAGCCACTCTTTTGTTTTTAGGTACAACTTGTGTTATAGGTGTTTTATTTTTTAGGTCTGTGTTATTGAGTATTAAATATTAGACAGAAATGTTTGTATGTCAGTAACAAATGCATCACGTTACATAACAGACAAAAAAACGTAAGTGTGGCAGCCAAAGTCTCCAGCCAGAGCTGTGGCAGATTCTCTGAGACACTCAGTACAACTTAACAGCTAATTCCTGTACAGTACGACGCAGATGTCTTGGGCACATGCAAAGACGTTTCCGTAAATAATGATGTTTCTACATAAAAGAAAACACTATAAAGCGCAGTAAACAGATAATAAACTAAAGGAAGTCCATATTTGGTGCCTTTTTCTTAAACAGTGTTCCCAGGTGTTCACAGTGTGTGCAGTTTTATAAGAAAATTAGCTGGAAGTTTTACTGAGCGTCTCGGAGAATCAGCCACAGCTCTTCTGGAGACTTTGAATGTCGCACTTACTTCTTGTTTTGGATGCAAAACCCTAGGATAGGCTCTGAATCTATCGCCAGGACAAAGCAGTGTCTGAACATGAACAGATGAATGAATGATGTGTGAATATTGCGTTTCCTTCAAAGTACTAAAGCTGCATTGCTTTCTTTAAGAGTTCAGCTCTTATTCGTCAAGACAACACCACGGTGCTTATGGTATAAATCTAGTTCCTCTGTGGCGAGCGTCTTGTCTGTTAAGTGCCAGTTTCATGTCTCTGTTCAAACCCTCTTTTCCATTTTCTGCCTCCATGAGTGAGCTCATCTCGACCTGTGTATCGAGTGTGTGTCTGCACTTGTACTAAAGTTGAGCTCAGTGCTCCATCGACTCCACCTCTCTCAGCACATAAACAAAGATTAAAACCTTTTATTACCCAGAGGAATTAAATAACTTTTAGAATGCGGTTTATGGCTGAATATTCATGGTGATGTGGCCCTGTGTGAGAGGGGTTGGACTTTATTGGGGGAAAAAGTTCTGCTTGGAGAAGGCAGTGTGTGCCACAGCGATTTACAAAGCTGTTAAAGAAAACAGTGGGCATCGAGTGCAGCTCTTTCTCTCTCTCAAACACACACACACACACACACAGAGTCCTCTATCTGCTTTATAAGCAAGCACGCTAATCAAGGCTAAATGCTTTTTTACAAGCTGCCCACCAGTGAGAGGAGATTTTAAAGCTTTATGGTCCCTGCGCTGATTGTAGGTTAGCGAGTAGCTGACCGCCACTTTGCTGGGCCTGCCAGACGTACAGCAGGCTCTCCTTGCTCAAGGTCTTCATCCAGCCCTAGTGACTCTGGAGACTAATCTAGGCATGTGCTGATACTATGAAAATGTTTATACCCTACCCTTTCATTATGGTTTACAGTACCAGCAAGATATTGTTTTTTAAAAGAGCAAGCTGATGAGTTTACTTAAGGAGCCACTAAATGTGACTGTTTGCTAGCTAAATATAATCATACCGCGGCTTTTAGGAAAGTATTAAGTGCAGTACATTTTGTTAAGATTTTAACAGAATTGTCGGCATTGAAACAGTTCTGTCTTTAGTTTTGTCCAGAGTGAAATACTTTAGAAGATAGTTGCTCCTCTTCACTGCGTTAACGGTGATGCTTTGTTGTAGTTGCGTCTCTACTTATCTTATGTTGCACAGTGGTTTTCACATGATTATTCCAGAAAACCTCATTAAAGAAGTTGATCGATGTTGAGAGATTATTATTACACAGTATACACTGAGTACTGGTGTACTGGAGCCTATGCAAAATACACAACAAAGCCATCTATGCATGTCATTGGTTGCGTCCATTAGTGCATATATAAAGCGATAGACATCTATGGAAGCTTCTAGAGCTGTTTCTCCTGTAAGAACGGTAATTTATCATGATTTTGTGATTTTTCAACACAGTTTAATAGTTAGGGCTTGTGAGATGGGTCATAGCATGGAGGTAGAAGCAACGTTTGGATTTTCACGTATGAGCATTTCAAGGGTGTACCGGGACTACAAGAATTCCGTCAAAACCTCAAACTTAGACAGCACAAAGACTTGAACGTGACCAGCGTGGGCTGGCAAGAATCGTTTCATGTGAAGGAGTGCATCACTGCCTCAAGTAACATTGGAATTCAATGCTGCTGCCTCAACAGACATCAGTGTGAGGACTGTGCAACGTTCCCTCCAAGATCCCGTTGGGGACCTACCATGTATTTACTGTTATACCAGTTTTTCTGGTACTTCAGTGTATATCATTTGTCGCCTCAAAACATTTGGCAGCAGACACAGACCATAATGGAATACTGGCTCCTTCCACAAACATGCATTTTACAATATTTTACAAAAAGCATTTGTTTGTTAACTTGGTTAAAACCCGATGATTCCTTCCACCTGTGTAATCGTCACCCTTTCCATTTATTCTCGTAGGAGCGCTGCAGTCTATAATTGTGCTCCCCCTCTCACTCTTACTGCCCCTCACCTGATTTACATCTCGTATTCCATGTTTGTGTGGAAGGCAGACAAGTCCTCATTGAGGATTGGCGCATGCATGTAATAAATGGCGCTATTGGAAAAGGCAGCGGAACGGAACAGGCACTAATCGGGGGGAGAGTGCCGGAGAGAAAGCTAGCGCGATCGATACCGTAGATCAGCGCTCCATCTGGCTGGAAAATGAGCGGATCACCATAAACATCCCACCAAGCAAGGCGTCACCCAATCAATGGCACCCACATCGATTTAGTTATTGCGAGTTCATATGCTACGGACAGTGTTAAATGTACATTCACCAGCCCACGGGCATTCATCAGTGGATGAGTAGTGACGACCCGAGATGGAGAGGTGGAGGGGAGAGACGGGGAGTGGATTAAGACTCTGCCTTACTATGTGATCGTATGGTGATGCCGGATAGAGACAGTTCTACAGGATTTAAAGAAATTCTGGAAACATTAGGGATATGCTAAGCAGACATAACTGAAAATGAAAATCCATTGAGATATCTTTGCTTTAGGGTTTAATGTGTAGCATTTTTATTTTTTTAAAACCGCATGTTTTGATATTTACTTGATTTTCCTTGTATTGGATGTTAACAAGGAATTGGCTAGTGCTACATGTCTTTAGTGTGGCAAACGGATTGACCATAAGCTTTGCGTTTTTCTCTCCACAGAATCACAGAGGATTCCGCAGGCACCACACTGGACGCTCTGAAAGCTCGCATTCGAGATCTGGAGAAGCAGATCCTCAGAGGAGACAGATACAAGTGTCTGATCTGCATGGTATGAACACGCTGCATGTTGGACACCACATAGCAAACCATCTATGTTGAAGTGAGCTGGGAAGGAATGCACATGGGAAGGGATGCCTAGTAGGAGGTTGTGTTGCTCAATTATGATAAAACAAGACTTTATTAATCCAGAACGGAAATTGGATTGTTCCAGCAGCTTACATATACTGGTCAGGCATAACATTATATTATAAACTCCTTTTCTCTACACTTATTGTCCATTTTCTCAGTTCCACTTACCATATAAATGCACTTTATAGTTCTACGATTACAGTCTGTAGTCCATCTGTTTCTCTACATACTCCGTTAGTCTCCTTTACGCTGTTCTCTAATGGTCAGGACCAGCACAGATCAGGTATTATTTGGGTGGTGGATCATTCTCAGCACTGCAGTGACAC
>JAOTRJ010000045.1:21353686-21363936 GCA_028564905.1 Leptodoras praelongus | reverse complement strand
CTTGGTGGTGCTGGGGCTTGAACCCCTGACCTTCTACTCAATAACCCAACACCTTAACCACTGAGCCACCCCTGCCCTACTTTACTTAAATGTATGTGAAAGGATAAGCTGTGACAGAGGATTTGCTAGCCCCGGTAGTTCACACATTAGTTCACATTACATTTATAGTCTCCACTACAATTTTTGCCCAATTTAATCCAATGGTGATGATTCCTGATCTAGAGAATAGTAAAAAAAAAAAAGGAAAAAAATGCTCAATTTTGTTTTATTGGCTGTTTCTCAGGTGGTGTACTTCACAGCAACCTTCCCCTATGTGGTGCTGACCATTCTCTTCATTCGGGGCATCACGTTAGATGGTGCCATCAGTGGAATTCAATACTACCTCACTCCACAGTGGGAGAAAATCCTGGATGCCAAGGTCAGCACACCACTGACATGGAATGATGTTCAACGATAAGAAAGCGGATATGCACCAGTATAATGCATGTTGTGTTTTGTCTCCTGTAGGTGTGGGGTGATGCTGCTTCTCAGATTTTCTACTCTCTGGGCTGTGCCTGGGGAGGGCTCATCACCATGGCTTCTTATAACAAATTTCACAACAACTGTTTCAGGTACTGGTGTACTGTGATTCACTCAAATTGTTCTGAAGAGAGTACACAACATGTTTATACAAGCTTGCTTATGAATAAGTACATGGCAAGCTGTTATTGATATTTTGGGAGGAAAAGTATTATTGTCACATATCCAAAGACAGGACAGTGAAATGATTCTCTTTATGGGTGTCTTGTATAATATTGAACATTTCCTGGTTCCAAATTTTACAAAATTCTTGCTTAAGCAGTTCTTGAGATGTAGAAATGATCCCTGAGCTGCAGTACACCGTATAGACAAAATTTCACAAAATGTGACATGCATCTAAAGGGTGTGACATTTTAGGAAGTTTGAGCCTTACATCACAAGATGTTGGTTAGTGAAATGCTAGGTATTCACTAGGTGGCTCTACTCTACAAATGAATCATATTGAGCTGTCCATACAGAATTCTTAATGCCCAAAAAGTGCTTTTGAGTCTACCCCAATTCAGGGGTCACTAGTGTAAAGCACAACACATACCAAGAAATACAAACCTTATATTCCATACCAGACATGTAGGACTACAACCATACCAAGTTTACCATACCATGAAGAATGGTGAAGTCAAATTCCTCTGTGTGCAAGCACAGAAGGCCAATACTTCACTTTCAGCCATAAACAGTATATAAATAATGATAATAGGGCATGCTTTATATTATTACACATTATGAAATGCAGCCTAAGGTGATTTACAGTACAATACATGAAAACATCAAAACATGATCAAGAATAAAACTTATAAAACATCTAATCAAATGAAATCAATGGCTACATTGATAATAAGCCTTCACTTTATGCCTTAAGCTTGGGTTAGTGTATGAATTTTCAGAAGCACACTAAAATTCCAGTTATATGCTCCCGAGTGGTGCAACGGCAAAAGATTCACCCTGTCATCCGGATATCGCTAGTTTGAGTCCCGATGATGCCATAGCTTCCCATGGCCGTGCTGTTAGGGTGGGGAGGGGCAGCATACGGTCTTCCTATGTCAATTTGAGTAACACTGGCCATTCATGGTGACTGGAGGAAAAAGAAAAAAAAACCTTATATAGTTATACCTGTGACCTTAGCTGGATTTCTGACACTTTATTTTGATTTTGCTGAACAGAGACAGTATCATTATCAGCGTGACGAACTGTGCAACAAGTGTGTACGCCGGCTTTGTCATCTTTTCCATCCTGGGCTTCATGGCTAAGCACCTGGGCGTGGACGTGTCCGAGGTGGCTGACCACGGGCCAGGCCTGGCCTTTGTCGCCTACCCCGAAGCCCTGACACTGCTGCCCATCTCGCCTCTCTGGTCGCTGCTTTTCTTCTTCATGCTCATCCTGCTGGGTCTCGGCACACAGGTAAACTCAGACTGTCTTTATTGTCTCGAGAAATTCAGCCTGGATTTCAGAATATAAAGAAATTCCATTTGCAGTATTACCTTAGTGTGTGTGTGTGTGTGTTGGGGCAGTTCTGTCTTTTGGAGACGTTGGTGACAGCCGTAGTGGACGAGATCGGCACAGACTGGATCATCCGGAACAAAACCGTCATCACACTCGGAGTGGCCGTCCTCGGGTTTCTCTTGGGAGTGCCGCTGACCACACGGGTGAGTTGAGCCCTCGACTGAGTATAAAACTCTGTGAGCCATGCAGTACCTCACGTTGCGTTGCCCTCTTGTGGTTGCAGGCAGGAATATACTGGCTGCTGCTGATGGATAACTACGCTGCCAGCTTCTCACTTGTCATCATCTCCTGCATCATGTGCATCTGCATCATGTATGTTTACGGTAAGTCACTCGCCCGATCTTCCTGTTTTTACTGAAGTGTATCTGTTGCTGTGTGGATAGGACCACATCACACAGTGTGTTTGACTCTTTTAGGCCACAGAAACTACTTTAAGGATGTGGAGATGATGCTGGGCTTCCCTCCACCGTTGTTCTTCAGGGTGTGTTGGAGGTTCATCTCTCCGCTTATTATCACGGTGAGCGTTAGTCTCCGCTGTGCCAGGTTGCCATGCAGTAATTTGTGAATTTGTACTTAATTGGAAGGAGGAAGAAATAAAAATTGTGTTTTTCTACGTAATGCGTTGTCAGCTAAGTTAAATGCATTGTAGTGAAACACGTTTCTCAGCTTGCATTAACGCTCGGTCCTCCTCTGTGTGTCCAGTTCATCCTGATCTTCACGGTGATCCAGTACAAACCCATCACTTACAATGATTACGTGTACCCAGAGTGGTCTCTGGTCATTGGCTTCTGCATGGCCCTCTCCTCGGTCATCTGCATTCCCGTCTACGCCCTTTTCAAGATTTCCATGTCGGATGGAACCACGATTTTGGAGGTGAGATGTCATGCATTGAGCCAGTGATTTGTTAAAGTGTTCATGTAATTAAGGACGAGGACCATGCGTCATCCCTACCTAGAGAATGAAACAGTATCATTGCTATGAAATGTAGCATATCTCTGCTGTTCTGCATGCATTCATGGTTCCTTCTGGTTCCAACACCTTCCAAAAGCAAGCCAGTAGGTAGATTACACTAAAGTAGCCCATGAATTACCATTAGGTGTCACTGAATTAGTTCAAATCAATTCAATTCAGTTTTATTTCTAAAGTGCGTTTAACAATGGACATTGTCCTAAAGCAGCTTTAGGAAAATCCAGACATGACCTTTTAATTAAAATGTGTATGCATGATGTCCTGAAATGGTCAAGAATCCCATCCAGAGTGTATTTCTGCCTGGTAGGCAGTGTTCCTGGGATAGGCTCTAGAACAGGGGTCTCAAACTCAATCCACAAAGGGCCGTGTGGGTGTAGGTTTTCCTTCCAACCAAGCAGAAGCCACACCTCATTCCACCTGTGCTTAATCAATTAATCTAATCAATGGATCTTGACTTTCAGTGGTGTGAGGTTTCTGCTTGGTTGGAAAGAAAACCTGGACCCACACGGCCCGTTGTGGATTGAGTTTGAGATCCCTGCTCTAGAAGCTCCATGACTCCACCACTAGCATGACACGACTGTGCAAGTAACCAGAAGGTTGAGAGAAATATGGAGAGGAATACGTGCCAAACTGAAAAGCAATCGCTGCAGTGCCAAAACGTGAATTGTATTGTTTGTCCAAAGTGACATGCAGAATAAATGCCAAAATGCAAAGCAAAACCGCTATTACATTGTATTTCACATCGCTTGACGTCTTCACTGAAAAGCAATGCACAAGGATTTGTGTTTGCTGAAATGTAATCAAGGCACAACTGTACTGCTTTCCGTTCTGTGGTACTTTTAAACATAAACGCCTCGTTGAAATGCAAAATCAAAATGCAAATCCTCGTGCGTTGTTTTTCAGTAAAGAGGTCAAGGGATGTGAAAAACATGGTAATAGGTTTGCTTTTCAGTTTGGCACATATCCTGCATGTCACTATGGGAAAGAGATGCATTGTGTTCATTGCTTGTCACATTTTGAATTCCTCTCCATAGAGAAAGGCTTTAAACCCTCGTCTGGAAAGTCATGTTACGTCATGTTTTAAGACATCATGCTGCAGTTAATGACATTTAAATTGACCAACAAAACGTGTAGGAAAGTTGGAAAAAAAAAAAAAAAGAAATGAAATGGGAAAAAAAGCAATATTTCCACAGAGAAAGGGCAAGAACGCCTGAGCTATATGTGTTGGATAAAAGAGTTGCAGGAATGCATTTAATCTAGACTGTTCCTTTAAAACGAGCAAGTCTTCTGTTACTTATCTACATCAGCACGCGCTCATTTAAAATTGCTCCGTCGTTTTGGCTTACTCAGCTCTTTCTGCAGGATTCTACCCACCCTGTAAGCCCGATAAGCGCGCGGTTTGAAAAGAAACGTCTGTCTGTGAGTTCATAATTTCATTCCGATCTCTCCGCTTTGCTGCAGCGATTAAAGAACTCGATGAAGCCACATCCCAGCTGGGGTCCGGCGCTGCAAGAGCACCGCAAGGGCCGCTACGCCATGGCCGGCCCCGAATCCGTGGAGGTGCGTTCTCTTAAAGATGAAGAGAAAGATCAGGATAAAGAGAAGAAGGAAGAGATCGGGCTCACCATAAAGGGTAGCAACGGCTCCATGCTCAACCCGACACCCAGCGTATAGACGCCAGGCTACAACCTGCTGAACCTTTACATATTGTAAGGGCTTTATTACTCCTAACCTCTAGAGAGAATCGGTTCTCATCCCAACTCCCTCCCCCCCTTCCAGTATTTTTTTTTTCTTTTTAATTTAATAATGCTGTTTTTGTAAGTACAAAAATGTGTTCATATGCATACAGTACACATGAAGTCTTTTCTGCATCCCTACAGTGTGTATATATAGTGCAGCATGGGATATATTGGTTTCTTTGTCCTTCCATGTAAAATTTATCTGGAGATGTGACTACTGTTGCTGCGGCTGTAGGTTCCAGCTGGTTGTGCGTACAGTGGCGACAGCGCTGGTCGGGTTCAAAGCTGAAGACCAAATGTTCTTTGACTATAGTGAACATACAACCTCTAATCTTTATTTTTCACCCACTGTCCCTGCCTGTAGCGTTTCATCAGTGGTTGTGAACCCCACAGTTTTTACTCGGGTAAACTAGAGAGGCACAAGACAAAGCACAAAGGATATTTTGCCTTCAGCTTTTCGAACAGCTCCTGAAGGAAACTCCATCAATCTAAGCACATTAACTTCCCAAACCCATTCTCAGGGTTGTACACAATTTGCTTGTTTTTAATTCTTTTCTTTTTTTTTTTTCCAACAGCTTGTGATCATTGCTAACATTTTTAACTTTTATTCTTCAGCTCTGACTAGTCTTCCATTTTGAACGTAAAATATACACGGTGTGTGGACAGATCATTTGAGAGCTGGCAGGAGTGATGTTGCCATAGACTCAGTACTGTAGTGTGTGTGCACACACACAAGGATGGTCATGGAGGTAGTGGCATCCTGCCTAAAACCTCCTACATCCTAGGGGCATTGCTGGATTGTCTGTATGTGTCTTTTTTTTTTTTTCTTTTTTTTTTTTAATATTTGTGGTATATTAGTATCATCTTTTTATAATCTGTCGTCACCACAGTGAAGATCAAGAGATGCAGTAAGGTGGAGGCAGAGAGTTATTGCTGGAGATTATGGAAGAGAATTCATCGTTACTGACCTCACTGAATTGCGTGGTGTGTGTAATACATAGAGTAGAGCTTTACCGACATTCTTCATTGTATAGTACGGTACTAAATCGTGCGTTTATTTTGTAAAGACGCTAAAGGATCATGTGTAACAAATCTTTCAGTGTTTACCATTACTCCTCCGTGAGCTGATTTTTGTGTTTTATTTTCCTGAAAGAGACATTGCAGCGTTTTTGGGTCTTGAGCTGTTCTCTGGAATTGTTGTTTTACAGTCATTCCAGTCATGAGTCAAAGTCACCAACGCCTGTCTGTTAGTGTTACACTGACCCACGTTCTCGGTGTTAGCAGGATGTTGGATGTGTGTATATGTTAGGGATATTGCCAGACAGTGGAAGGCGAAGGCAGTGGTCTAAGCAATGTAGCTGCTATAAGGGCATTTTATCAAGCATTTGATGATTTGATCCTGGGTTATATTTCTTCTTTTTTAATTTCTTAACACTACATCACTGTCTTATTTGGCAATACAAGTCTTTTGTATTCTGTTTGTAGGTTTCCTTTTTGCTTACTAACCTCTTGATGAAAGTTTTATGATCATACCTTTTCTCCCCCAGCCCCAGAAAGTGTAGACAAAAGGGTACAAACTAACAAACAGCAATAGAAAAGAAAATAGTGGAAGGTGGGAGGTATCACATCCTTGATGCGAGTCATTTAAGGAAATAAGGAATAAGCACAAGCTTAAATCTGGTCAGTGCAATGATTTTACATTACTTGACTTCACAGTGAAAAGAGCACAGCACTTTTCGTACATGCTGAACACATTAGCCATCTTGTATCCATAGTTGTTTCCACTGTATATTGCAATAAGCCACATCATGTAAAATATTGACACTATCAAGCCATTTATAGAAATTCTGCTGTTTCACCTGGACTTGCACATGCTCATTATGTCTGAGGGTTATTTATTACAAAGATAACAGAGATGATTTTGGACATCTGACAGTCTTTTAGATTTTTTCTTTATCCAGTTGTCTCCTAAAGAGTTGTCTCCAATTCCCACCCACTAGCCATTTTTCCCTCTTTCACAACATGCCTTCCAATGACACATGTGCAGCTTTACCACCACATGTTAGAGAAAAGTGCTAGCTCTTATACAGTATACAAATTAGTGTTGTTCTGATTGACAGCAGAGAGAGTAATGCATCTCTGCCAACCTGGGAGCACGGTCAGTTTTGCCCTCTTGTATTCCCAGGCCACAGATGACTATAGCATCATCAAGATTCCAAAAAGCAATATACCCATCCTAACCGCAATAATACAAACCATTCTGTCAGTGTGGCAGGAATGCATTACTCTGTCTGATTGACAGAAGAGAGAGTAAGGCATCCCTCCCAGACTGGGAGCACGGTCAGTTTTGCCCTCTTGTATTTCCAGGCAACAGATGGCTATAACATCATCAAGATTCAAAATCGCAATATCCCAATGATAGGAATAGGAACAGGAGCACTTCTTTTGTCACAAAAAAGCTTTGGAATGATGTTGCGAATGGACAATGCCGTTTACTCACTATTGTTTAGAAAAATTCTTTACTAACTTAATGACCATGACTATATTTTGCCATGTTACTGTGTTTCCAATTGGAAACCAGTTTACAGAATCGTGGTGGCCAGTCAGCTTGAAGCTTTCATGATTCCGAAATGGCATCAGACTCTCGATCAGGACGTGAGCAGGGCATCTTGAGCCTTCACTTGATTGGTAGCTGGCAACTGCCGGAGACTAAACTGCTTAACGCTTATCATGATATGAAAGAGCATTAGCGCGTGCAAGCTTTCCTGTGTGAGTAATAATTTCTTATATGCATGAAGGAAACGTTCATACGGTGCATCATACAGTAACCCGCGAACTGTATCTGTTTTAGCAATTACCTTGATGTTCTGAACCTCCTCCACTGAAATGAATATTTTACTAGTGTGTAGCATTCAGTTCATTCTTGTATATGCTAGTGATGACAAGACTTGGTCTGATGCAAATGGTCCTGTACTGTTTATTTTTTCCAGAGACGTCAGAAATAATAATGAAGTCACTAAACTGGAGTGTATGTACATTGTTAATTGATTTTTATCAGATTGGGGAACATATTGTAGCTCTTTTGTTTTTGTTTTCTGTGTACTCAGTGTTCTGTGTAGTGAAAATCTTTCAGTAGGGAGTTTCCATAGTACAATATGAATAATATCAGTATCGACGTATGTAAGTAGCCATGTGGTCATTTAACAGAAAGAGTTTACCTTTTTAAGAGAGTCGCATTTGTTTTATTTTTATAGTACTAAAACTGTGTTTAAATCTTAAAGATAAAGTTGTATCTTTTTTTTTGTATCTATATGCAGTCACACTTTATTTTGTCTCAAGCTCCTTAAACCAGCTGATATCAAAAATGTTGCCAAACTAACACTCTGGACTGAAACTTGAAGCACAGAGGAATGATTTTCACAGTGCTTAACTAAGAAAGAATAGTCACCTCGTTTTACAACGATCGCACAGTACAAGCACAGGATTAAAGGCTTATTCCTCCACCACAGTGTAATACATTCTGCCTGAGCACAGTGTAGTGTGCTTTAGGAAAACCTGACTCTATACAACCCTGGTCCAACTGAAGCCGTATTCCAAACTCTTTAAATAGAAGTGTTTGATAGAAGAGTTCTTATTAGAGTTTAACAGTGGAGAAAACTGTCAGTGTGTACTTTCGTTCAGGAGTACTGAAACAAAGGAGAGGAATTTGGAATTTGAGAACATAGCCTAATCAGAAGTAAGCTAATACTAATTAAAGATGTTTGGTGAGATAGCCTATCATGCATCAACAGCTGAATATATGAAATGTATGGGGCCATCTGGGGGCTTCACATGATAACATTTTCTACTACTGTATATACAACTTAGACTACTGTCTACCTATATACAGTATATATGTCTACCATGTATATATACAGCATTGTGCAAAAGTCTTAGGCACCCTATTGTTTTTAGGTGCCAATTTTGTTCTTTCATTCATTTTATTCCTTTTCAGGGTCACGGAAGAGCCGGTGCCTAGCCGGCAGCATAGGACGCAAAGCAGGAACAACCCTAGACAGGGCGCCAATCTATTGTAGGGCGATCGAAACCGGGGCAATTACATAACAGAGCACTTTTCAGACAAAAAACATAATGAAGGCTGCTGGGTTTTGCAAGTAAGTGCGACGGTCAAAGTCTCCAGAAGAGCTGTAGCAGATTCTTCAAGACACACAAAAAAAAAACCCCAGATGCAGAAGTCTTAGGCACATATAAAGACTCACTGTAAAGCAAAGATGCCTTTGAAAATAATGAAGGTGCTTCTACATAAAAGAAAACACTATAAAGTGCAGAAAACAGATAATAAACTAAAGGAAGTCCATATTTGGTGCATTTTTATTAAACAGTGTTCCCAGGTGTTCACAATGTGTGCAGTTTTATAAAGAAATTAGCTTTTAAAGTTTTACTGAGTGTAAAGATTGGAGAATCTGCCACAGCTCTTCTGGAGACGTTGACCATCACACTTACTTCGTTTTTTATGTATTTTGTCTGAAAAGTGCTCTGTTATGTGTTGCTTTCATTACTGACAAAAACTATGTGTAACATTTAATATTTTTGTTGGAAAAGTAATGTTTGGAAATATAAATTCTTTTTGTACAGACTCAATAATGCAGAACTAAAAAAAAAACATTCATTACAAAAGCTAAACCTAAAAACAATAGGGTGCCTAAGACTTTTGCACAGTACTGTATATAGTTATATATTCAGACCCTTACCATATACAGTTATGAAAAGTGCAGAATTGAAATTGAATTGAAATTTTCCTAATATTTTTGAAGTGTTTCTAATATTTTCAAATCCATTTAAGCAGCAAAAGTGAAGACAGAAAAAAAACTGTAGGGAGTTTAAGGAGTGCAGCACAGGGTAATTAAACAGCCTGTATATGATTACAATCTGAATTGATTGCTGAAGCGTATGTCCATTTTGCTGTTGCACCTAATAAACTGTCCACTTCATGATGCTGGTTGTGTAAGGGAAACACACTTCAGACATGTTTCTGTAGACCAGCTGTGTTTACCACCACATCTGTTAAACCGACTCCTAATCCACCACAATGTTTCCAGGAAGAAAGCCCTTGTAAGATTAAAATGTATTCACCAAAAAGGTATTTTGGTGAAATATAATTATTGTTTCAAAGAATATTATAGGCAGGAAGAAAAAAAACTCAGCCACAGTGACATCCGACATCACACACACATATACTAGTGCATCTCAAAAACTTACAATATAGTGGAAAAAGTTACTTTTTCATAATTTAATTTATTTAATTAGTTAAATTTTTAAATGTAGTAACTAGACCATGAGATACATGGTGCATATATATATATGTATATATATATATAGATATATATAGATATATATATATATATATATATAGAGAGAGAGAGAGAGAGAGAGAGAGAGAGAGAGAGAGAGAGAGAGAGAGAGAGA
>JAOTRJ010000045.1:20875370-20888948 GCA_028564905.1 Leptodoras praelongus | reverse complement strand
ATATCTTGTCTTTGTAGTGTATTCAATTGAATATGGGTTGAAAAGGATTTGCAAATCATCGTATTCGGTTTTTATTTGTTTTACACAACGTCCCAACTTCATTGGAATTGGGGTTGTACTACAACAAAAAGACCAGTTTGTACTGTTTGTACTCGGCGTTTCTCAATATTAAGAAAAGATATGAAAAGAGCTGTGTTTCTAGGATCCTATATCATTATATGGTGACGAAGGCCTGCACTGAAGTCTAGGATCCTATGAAGTTGACCAAGAACCACGTCGTTTTTGAGAGAATTCATGTAACTGAACGTTACTCACAATCCTATGGACTTTGGACTGAATCTCAATTCCAGTTGCGAAACACACCACACAACTGTACAGGTAATCAAAGATCCTTTATAGTTTTAGGATAAATTATTTAATGTGTCTTTGGAATCCCTGCGCATGGACAAAATGAATGTTGAAGACAACACACAAAAAGGAGAGGCACACTTTAACATAAGAAAGGAGGGTCAGATGAAATACAGATCCAACCGCAGGTTAAGTAATGAAACTATAAGTAGATAAAGAACACCGGGATCTCCAACATATAGAACAATAAACAAAAACCACATGGATCTCTGGCTCAAGCTTTGGGAGCTATACGTATATTCGTCATCCCTGGGCTTTATATGTGGTATGGTGCTCGCTGCAGTACCTGGCTGCCCTCCACATGGCTCTCTTCTCTGCCTCCAGGGCCCGTTTCTCTGCAGGAGAAAGATCCTTGTCTGAAGCCACGCTGAGCTCTGGGCTCTGCACACGCATCCTTTCCTGGTGCCGGCGCTCAGCCTTGGCAGTACGGATGGGAGCTGCAGACTCGCCGGTGTACACCGGGATCAGACTGTGGACGCATAATGAGCATGTCAAAGAAAAGAAATATGTAAGAATGATAGAAAGATAAAATATAAAATAAAAATGCAAGTTTAATTAATTACCCAGTCATGGAGTTGGGTCTCTGATCCAGTCGGAAGCTATCCTCCATAGAGTTGCGCTGAGAATCTCCCCTACCATCGACAGAGGAGGTCCTACAAAACATACCAGTTGAAATGTTACACAAGATATTATCTTGTTAAAACTGATAAGGAAAATCTATTATTGTTTCAGAGGTGAGATATTACTCTATAATGTGATGGTCCTGAGAAACTTGAGTCAACTTTAGGCATGAAAGAGTTCTGACTACACAGTGACTGGCAGGAGCCACAGCCAGCGAGTGTGAAAGTATTCCAGTGGTACATGATCACTGTTGTACACTTAAAATGAACACATGAGTAAACAATGCTATATTAATTGTTCAATTAAGAAGTGAAAGAAGAGGCCTACCCTGAGCTGCCACAGTAGCTAGGAGGCGTGGCACTGTAGTTTGGAGGTGTGGTACATTGCCAGGGAGGAGTAGAAGAGTGGCCACTGACAGGCTCGACCTTGTACTCTACTCCATCCAGAATAACCTTGCCCTGGGCCTTCATCTGTGCCACCTGCTTTGCCAAATCTTCCTCTTCGTCCTCCTCATCCTCATCCAGCAGGTACTCCCTTGCTCTCTGCTCAATTCTCTTGGCTGAGGGATTAAAACGGATGCCACACTTATATAAAACAAATTCAAAGCTAAGATAATATATTCTGCTCATGGGCTGTCCAAGACACTCCCCCTTAACATTTCTTCATTTGCATATATGCAATTTCTAGCTTATAGTTTTATGTTAGCTAGATTTGCTGTTATTGTTAGTATGGTGTTATATAGTCATATAGTATTTTATTTGGAAGGAACAATATTATTTAAATTGCAGTGTCCATGAGCTGTGATATCTAAGCTTGGTTATAACTATAGCACCATGGTGGAGGTTTTTTGTCGATTGGGGAAGTGGCAGCACCACATTATCCACTGGTCAATACAGACAGGTGCATGTCACTACAGTCACAATGTAACCACAGTAATAATAATAATAATAATAATAATAACAGATCATTCTTCCCAGTCACCGCTCTATACTCACACAGACCTGGGATGCACTCCCTAAAAAGAAGAAAAGAGACGAGCAGCAATCGAGACAAACACTAACCTTCTTCCTCCTTCATTTTTTTCAAATCATCCTCTCCTACAAGTGACACACGAGGTTTAGGTTTGTTGTCTGGCGTCTGGTGTTTCACATCAATCTCAAAGTATTTCTGTCTGTCTCGGAACGAACGCTGCTCTGGGGTCCCTCTATTGCCAGATGTGGGGGGCTGTAACAAAAAAAAGGATCCCATAATCCCAAGTCAGTGGTGCAAAGGCTAACACATACAGCAAACATACAAACATACCCCGAGTTGTTTACTGCACTTAGCATTATTATATATATATAAGCATTATTAAATGTCTTAAAGTAAAATCCATCCATAGTCATGTCTCGCTCTACAATGCAAGATTGTACAATGCAAAAGAAGACAATGAAAGCAGAGATACAAAAGCACAGCATGATGAGCATGATTATATCTTCAAGGCTTTTAAATTGGCAAGTCATGAGAGAACTAAATCATACAGAATATAATTATTGTCATGCAAAAGTGAAACATGCTTAGATCTTGATGTGGTTTCCACCCAGCACCTACAACAATATTTTATGCATGCCACCAATCTAATAACAGCTGTTCTGAATTAACCTGCAGAATGATTAATCAAGAATCCCCCAGTTAGGAAAGGTCTTACAGTCCTTGGACACTTTGTTTGAGGCGATACGAACGCCTGCCCCACCACCGCTGAAGTAAAAAAGAGCATGTCATTTAGTATAGCTGTAAGTGAGAGGGCAGGAGCGGAGGGCGGCCCCTGTCAAGACGTATACCTCGATATCCAGGGAGGGGCGAGACAGGCGTGGCACAGCTGCCAGATTCCTGTACTCACGACGGTCAGATGTGAGGGAGGGGCGAGGGCCGAGGCCCACTCCTTCACCCTCACCTATAAACACTTCGTTAGACTCCTCTGGCTGAAAGAGCCATTAGAGGCAGACCATCAGTACCACAATTGTACATGCCCTCTCTGCTTAACACTTCAGTGCACCATACAATGTGGATAATGATCCTCAGAAAAACATTGAACGTTCATTTATAATAATGTGGGGTTCAGCAGCACACGATCAGAGACTGAACTGTATTAAAACACAACAGGAGACCGAATCATACCTCTGGTAATGTCTGCTTTGGGTGAAAGTTGTTCCTCTGACCGTAGAGATCCTGAAAAAAGGACAAAGTGGAACAGGTAAGGAGGTTGGAAGACTTTCCACAAACCAAATAGACGATAAAAAGGAACAGTTATAAGACAACAACGTAGATTAGTAAGTGGGAAATATCTATGGCTTTACTTAGGGTTTCTCTGTGAACACTGCACACTGTCAAGTACCACAACAAACCAGCAACAACACTGATGGATAGATGGACAGTAGTATTCCATGCAAAAGAGCCCAGATACACTCCACAATGTGAATGTAAATGACTCATGCAAGACTCGGACCAACAGCAGAATGGGAACAATGAGAAGGCTTTGTTGCCAGCAAACGGATGTCGGAACAACCATGACCATGACATGCTCAGGACCAACCGCAAGGAGCTTCTACCCTACCTGTGGGGGCTCCAGCACAGCCATGGAGTGGGGCACAGCAGCAAACGCCTTATATGCCTGCTTGACATTGATGGGAAATTCGGTGAAAGTATCTGGGGATGGGGCACGAGGCTGCACAGAGGGTTCAAATGCCAAGGAGTCGAGAATAAAAGGGTCAGAGGACCGAACAGAATGGGACAGAAAAAAAAAAAAAAAGAGACTGAGAAAAGCAGTAATGCATGGCTAGAAAGCATGTGGTGGATATGTGTTCTGAAAAAAAGTTAAGAGGAGGATTGTGAAGGCGACTGCATAATCTATGGAACTGGATTGAAATGTATAGACAACTCTACGGCACTGCGTCTACGGCACTGCGTCTACGGCACTGCGTCTACGGCACTGCGTCTACGGCACTGCGTCTACGGCACTGCGTCTACGACACTGCCTCTACGACACTGCCTCTACGACACTGCCTCTACGACACTGCCTCTACGACACTGCCTCTACGACACTGCCTCGTGAGTGATTGAAATGATGTGAAGTTTTGTGATCAAAACTGAGACGCGATATGACAACCGACAGGTGACGACAGATGTGTCTTTTAGTTAAGCGGATACTTAAGGACAGGTGGTGGAGGACTGGTGAGCAGAGTCTCTGGAATGTAGTCTAGACTGTTGTGAGGAATCTTACAGTGGTCTGCGAGTTGAAGGGGGAAGGGCCATGCTGGAAAGGGTTGGGACTTCTTTGACCATCCTGATTGACTGGAGAGGCAGGAGGCCGCACTCGTGAGACAGGCTGGATGGCACCAGGCTTGGTCTAGAAGGAGAACAGAAAAATGCACCGAAGTGAAGCGGCACCACAATCGCCATGAAGAACACCACATACAGGTGATTTATGATCACTAAAGTAGCCAATCGCATTAAATAAACTAAATCTGTCTTCGCTTTTTTCGACACTCACAGCTGAATTGTCCTTGGCAGTCACATTGGAGGACAAATGAATGAAGCAAAATTACGTGTCATCTAAAACACGTTCCAAAGCAGGATCAACTTTCCATGGACAAGCAAACCTAAGCATGAAACCAGCATTACACAGGCTAGACACAATGTCAAGAGCAGTGACATCTAGTAGAGCCCAACAGAAATGAAAGTACCAAAAATCCCAGCAGAGATTTTAATACCCTATCTAGTCACCCTGGTCTTGATTTACAGTCCTGCCCATCATAGGCAAAAAAAAAAAAAAGCAAAGTTTTTCTGACATCGCATGTCATGAATTAGCACAACAGATAAAGTTTGTTAAGCCTCATACAACAGTAAGAGATCTCAGATTATCCACAGAGCAACAGTTCAGCTTGTCAGTCAACTTGTCAGGCAAATTTTGCGAGCCGTTTAGTTTCATTAACCGTGATGAGAAATAGCAGAGAAAGCCGTAAGTAGCAGGTCGTGCTCAGACAGCCCACTTACGAATCTGGTCTCCCTGCCTTGTGTGGCAGGGCCTGAGGATGAGCACTGGTGAACTGATGGCTAGGAAAGGAGGTGTCGGTCAATGAAGGCATGAGATGCGTTGTGTATCTCTATCATTTGTTTTAAGTGGTGACAAAAGCTATCCTTTATGGAAAAGGACAGCAAATACAAAAGTGATGAGATGATTATGACAAGTGTGTCCTGAGCATTTATGGACTCACCAATTGAGAACCTGGGGAATACAGTGGCTCCCGGACAGGACTGTCGATTCTTGAAGGCTCGGCTGACGGACCCTGCTGGAAAATATTGCGAAAAAGTAGTGACATGCTGAGTAACATACGTGAATAAATAAACAGTTCCATCACACCTGTGGTGATATTCATTACAGCCATGCAGCCTTCAATATTATTATTTGCTGCAAAGTGTTATAGTAAATGTGAGAAGGATAATGCAGACCTCTCTAGATGTCTCCCATCTTGATTTAAAACCATTACATGATTATAGACTTTATATATCCTGTCATGAAGATTCAATAAGCTGATTAACATGATTTTAACATAGAACAGTTTATGTTTTTGCTTTACAAATTTAAAAATACTTACAATAAGCATTTGCAGAACTATGTGGCAGGCTATATGTATATAATATCTGCCTTGTTTTGAGTCATTTTTAAATTACTACTACTAAATTTAGATATCAAAGGCTGACGGGCCCCTCTTGCCCATTTTTCACCGACAGCTGTTGATTTCACATTTCAAATATTTCCGATCGCCTAAAGCGAACATACAAATGGCAGTGGCTTCAAAGATTTGGCTTTGCCCCAAATGAGTAACTACCCATCATCAGTCATACCAGCAGCCAATAGTACAATCACACAGTGTGCAAAAAATAACTACCCCTACAACTTTTTCTTGATGTCCCCCAAAATAAATGCATTAACAGCCAATGCAAAGCATGCTTCTGTCTCAAATTAGTGTTAGTGTGTCTGGGTGGCTTCATTTCTTACGATGTTGCCTAGTTCAAATCCAGATTTGCTCATCTGAACATGTGAACAGTATTTGTACGAAATCTGATTTTAAAAAGGGACAGGCCATGCTGCGTCTAAAAAAAAAAAAGAAAAGAAAAAAAAGAACACTCCACCACAAACACAATGCCTAAGGGCTTGCCTTATTATACAAACAGGTCTGAAGCTGCCCCTGCCTGCCATAGCCTGTGGGTGGCCCTGAAAGGATGCGCTCCTCCAAGGGGCAGCCCTTACTCTTACGATTAGCTACCAGGAAGGGATTTTCTTTGAAACAGATTGGCTGAGAGTCCACAAGACACTCCTCTTCCTGTGTTTCCTGTGTGACTGCGGGTGCCAGACTGGTGTCCTGAAGCATAGCTGTGGTTTGTTTAGGTGCTGCTGAGGTCGTAATTGGGCACAGTGAGGATGAGGGAAGGACAGGGGCATCTACATGGTACAGGGTTGCGTGAGCTTTCTCAAAGCACAAGGGTTCTATAGTGGCAGATGGCCTGGCCTGAAGAGCAGTCTCCATGGGACAGGATTCAGTAAAGGAAGAGGACAGCTGAAGAGTGAGAGAGGAATGAAAAAGGGGTTTAAGAGTGAAAATAATACAGGTGCAGAAAAGCAAAATAAAAAATAAAAAGACGCATATGCTGTGAGTCAACAGCCAATCAAATTAAGATCTATATACAGCTATGACTTCCTGGAGAGATGCATCACGGATTACAAATCCCACAACAATTCCACACAGCATGTCTCACTATGGGTCAGTATGACGCAGCAGAGTGAGAACACTTAACCTAATGCTGGTGGTCAAACTGGATCAACAGTCATTATGTCTGGACGTAGAGATCTCTCAGCTGTACAATACTTATGACTGCTATATTTGAGACTTCCAAATCCAGCTTGGGCAAGACCACTCTACTGAAAATAGTCACCTTGATAACAGTGGCACTGTAATGCATGGGGGGTTGGTACTTTATGCTGAGAGAACAAGGTCAGTGGACAGGAATGCAACCCAAAGACCTTTGACTAAAGACAGCTGCACACCGTCACACTCCATGATATGGCACTACAGCCATAACTTCATTTATCAATACACACTCGGCTCAAATTGCCCGTTCTGTCTTCTGTCTGTATATTCCTGTTACAACCTCACTGGTTGTAAAATAGTTCAATACAGTAACAGTCTATACATTAATATCGAGAAACATCCTTGAACTCTAAAAAGACAAAACTGTACTACAGCTATGTTAAGATCCCAGAAGCAAACTTCCCTTTCCTTCTTCTTCCACTATCTCCCTCTCCTTGAATAACTTCGCCAACAGCTGCATGCCCAAAGTAGCCTAAATGCTTATAAATGCAAAGACGCTCAATGTGCAAAGTGGAAATAGATTTAAAACACATTATATTTAAAAGCCTTCCATCATCAAAGACGCCAGATTAATTCTTTATAAAGTAATAAGCAAATAAAATGGCATATGCAAACCAAGTTAACAGTATTACCTTTAAAGATCTAAGCATTAATACAACATGTATAAAAAAAATAGATGATATTCCTGCTACATGAAAATAACACCCATGTCCATATCACAGCCAATATAAGTACAGCTTGTAAATACCTCTGACAATATAAAATTACACTAGCAAATGACAAACAGAGAAGCAAAGAAAGACAAGAGTGAAGAAAGATTTTGAAAAGAAATAGCAAAGAAACTCACTTGAAAGAGAATGACAGGTTCAGAGAGTTCTGGTTTGCTCTTGCTCTTTGGATAGAAAATGCTTAGAGGAGTGATTAAGTTCTATCATGGGAACCTTCCTCCTTAATGACCCACCCACCCATGACTAGCGTGTCCAACCAGTCACTCACATACTTTTTTTTAAAATAACCTCTGAGCTCTTGTCAGCTGTCATCCCAATACCTCTGTACAGTTTACTCCTGAGAATGAGGAACCAGTTACACCGTTCTGTCTGAGGTAAAGAAGCGTTGAGTTCTTTACTACATTTCTGCAACTTGGCAAGAATGTAAATTAAGATCACAGATCAAGAAATTGTTCTTCAGAGTAAAGAGAAGCAGACGGCGCATTCATTTTAACGACATGGTGACAGCGAAGCAAAAACAGTGCTTCACAGTACTTCACAAAACACAGCTGCTACCAACCACAACACCACATCTGTATACTCCTTAATTTAGACATATTTCAGGAAACTGAATGTTAGATGCCACAAAAACTATTTTAGGATATCTAATATTAATTTAGCTTTTTTATTGTTATTAAATGCACATCAACCAGAATGATTGATCATTTGACCAAATAATGAGAATGAACAAGCAGATTTAAATTCAGATTCATAAAAGCTTTATATAATTGATCTATCTATCCATCTATCCATCCATCTCTCCCTCTATCTATCTATCTATCTATCTATCTATCCATCCATCCATCTCCCCCTCTATCTATCTCTCCCTCTATCTATCTATCCATCTATCCATCCATCTCTCTATCCATCTCTCCCTCTATCTATCTATCTATCTATCTATCTATCTATCCATCCATCTCCCTATCCATCTCCCCCTCTATCTATCTATCTATCTATCTATCTATCTATCCATCTATCCATCCATCTCTCTATCCATCTCTCCCTCTATCTATCTATCTATCTATCCATCTCCCCCTCTATCTATCTCTCCCTCTATCTATCTATCCATCTATCCATCCATCTCTCCCTCTATCTATCTATCCATCTATCTATCCATCTATCCATCCATCTCTCCCTCTATCTATCTATCTATCCATCCATCCATCTCTCTATCCATCTCTCCCTCTATCTATCTATCTATCTATCCATCTATCTATCCATCTATCCACCCATCTATCCATCCATCTCTCTATCCATCTCTGCCTCTATCTATCTATCTATCTATCTATCTATCTATCCATCCATCTCTCTATCCATCTCTCCCTCTATCTATCCATCCATCTCTCCCTCTATCTATCTATCTATCTATCTATCCATCCATCTCCCTATCCATCTCCCCCTCTATCTATCTATCTATCTATCCATCCATCTCTCTATCCATCTCTCTATCTATCCATCTCCCCCTCTATCTATCTCTCCCTCTATCTATCCATCTATCCATCCATCTCTCCCTCTATCTATCTATCTATCCATCCATCTCCCTATCCATCTCCCCCTCTATCTATCTCTCTATTTATCCATCTATCCATCCATCCCCCTATCCATCTCTCCCTCTATCTATCCATCCATCCATCCATCCATCTCTCCATCTCTCTCTCTCTCTCTATGTGTGTGTGTGTGTGTGTGTATATATAAAAGGTGGAGGGGGTGTTAACAATTGTTCTAATACTAACTTCCATAATATCCGTACATGGGGAGACCAGAGGCATACTAACTTAAACACATATGATTAGATTAGTCTAGCTTTTGTTTACCTTTTATTTCTGCAAATATGTCCACAAGGACGTCTTATTAATAATGCAAACACCTATTTCAAATAACATTCGCCGATGTTCCTTTACTAATATAACTGTGTAAAGTCATTTACACAGAGATGCAGCAGTTCACAGGGATTTGATCAGGAAACACGTCCAGTATGGGAAAAGGCCCAGACTCACCCGACTGACCCTCTGTAGGCTGGTTGTGGGAAGAGCTGCCAGTGTTTTGTAGTCCAGTTTCAGAGGTCCAGTGCTCATGCTCTGCAGAAATATTACAATAAAACATCATCATATTAAACTGCTAATTCAGTGGTACAATAAAAGTGGTCCAACACCGTTACTGCTTGCTTTTTTTTTTCTTTCTAATTTTTGGAAAAAAAAGGAACAAGTGGGAACGCAGATGCAGTCCAAGTCCAGAGCAAAGTGCTGCCCTCAGATGGCCAGGGCTATCGTAAAGCAGCAGGGGCATAAAGCCTCACCTCAGTCTCCTCCTCCAGCAGACGAGTAGCCGCTTCACGCTCCAAGCGCATACGCTCCTTCAGTGAAAAAGGAGGGGGAAGGGGCGTAAAGGAGGAGAGGAGGGGGTGCCCAGTCACACACACGAAATCACGGACCAAACAGAAATGGCCAGTGGGCACACGCACGCGTCCATTCAAATGATGAGGAAAGAAATGATGGTGGGCGCGGATGAATGATACAATGACAAACCGATATTAATAAAATGAAGGAATGAAAGGGTGAGAGTGAGTTAGAATGACACCCAAATCCATTCAGGAAGAGGTGGGGAAAAGAGGGGATAAGAGAGGGGGGGAAAAAAAAGGACAGAACCCACACACATTAACACAGGCCATAAGCGAAGCTTATGTTGTCAGGAATTTGGAAAAGCTATTGCTTTTGTCCTGAACACACATCCTCTATGCCAAACCTACGAGAACCCTACATCTCTGAGTTCACTCACCACTTTCTCCATCTCCTCCCGCTCCCACTGTGACGTCTCTCTCACCATCTCAACCTCCTTTGGAAGAAAACGGCAACATGGTTCCATGCCTCTGACTTCCCCTAAGCAATGTTCTACAGCCTGATGTATAAACCCCTCACCTTCTGGATGATGTCCATCTCTTCTGGGCTCAGATCTCTGTCTATTGAGGAGATGCTCTCCATGCTGTTCTTTCGAACAATTCCAGCAGCGAAAGGGTTGGCGATGACACCTGGAGATGCCTGAACAAATAGAACAAAGAGGAAAAAACATCTGAGCGTTTGGCGTTTCATTCTTGCGTGCCGCTACGGTTTCGGATCGACGTTTACCTCCACGCCTGCGACGCTTCTGGGGTCGAAGCCATCACACACCAGCATGACCAAGGTGTCTCCTGTGGCACGCAAGACCCTGACTGCTTCCGTATGAGTCATACCGAGGAGACTGTGATTGCCCACCTCTAGGATTCTCATCCCTACGTTCAGGCGACCATCTCGGGCCGCAGCACCGTTCGAGCTCACCTAAACAGCAGACAAACATTACGTTCTTTCATACCATATCTAGTAAACTAAGAAATCTCTCGGTACAAACACAACACTGTTACCTTGGAGATGAAGATGCCCTCATCTGTTGGATCAAAAGGGTTTCCTGCATGCCCTCTGGCTCCTCCTCGGATGCTGATGCCAAGCTTCTCTCCAGGATGCTTGTGAATGGCGATTTCCTGCACGTGTTCAGATGAGAGGATTAGTTTCTACAGCGTATCCAAACCCAACAAGAAGTTTACGTGTGCGTGGACAAGTATGTACCTGCATGCCAGGTGGTGAGGGGTCTCTGCGCACCAGCATGCGGATCTCTTTGTTGTTAGAGAGCAGGGCTTTGACGGCTTCCTGGTGGGTGGCGTGTCGCAGGTCGATGGAGTTTACCTCCAGGATGCGGTCACCTACACGTAATCCACTTTCACTGGCTAAACCATGAGGGATCACCTATTCACACGTGTGTCAGGAAGTGGTCAGAACATGTCGACAAACATTTAATCTTTGTCTGCTGATAAAGTGTGGCGACAGAATTACCTTTGAAATAAACACTCCTGGTTCACTGATGCCAAACGGATGGCTGGCGTGGTCACTGCCACCCACGATGCTCAGACCCAGAGGGCCACCGGTTTTGACCAGTGTCACTTCCTGTTAGGGCAAGATATGTCAAAGTACTGAATGAAATGTTTCAAACTTTCACTTCACACGAATCAAATGCAGTCAATGCTTTTAAAATGATTCCGTACACTAAGACAAGACATCCACAAACAGGTGTTCATACCGTGCACCATTTTCTCTGGGATGCATTTATGTTCGGTTTCAAGAAAAAGAGGTGACAATAATAAGAAAAGTGGCTTTAGGAAGCATTTCAGAACCCTAAAACTGCCAATCAATCCCAAACAAATCACTACAGTGACTATGACTACTACCGACTACTGTGTTTGCTGAATACTTCTGATTCTCACCTCTATGGGGTACTCATCCTCCATGGGACAGCTGAGATGGTTCCCCAGGCGCTCATCTCCTGCCTCTTCTTGCTCGGGTGAGTCTGAGGGCTCCGGAGGCGGAGGCGAGTGGGAGCGTGCTCGGCCCGAGGAGCCGCCCGCGCTCGCTTGTTCGCGCTCCACTAGCAGCGAGATGGTGGGTGAGGTGCCGGTAAGCAGCGCTACTGCTTGGTCATGTCTGGCTTCTGTCATGTCTACACCATTGATCTAAAGCAACAGTCACACACCACAGTGCGTGAGCGGAAAGTGAGGTGAGTCTTGAACATCTTGAACTGGACGGAAGCAGCAGGTCATGCTTAGGAGCTAATCATCACCATCGTCATCATCATTATCATATCTTACACTCTAACGGGTACAAGTACTTTCTGTTAGATAAACACACACATTTCCTTTCATTCAGGCTGATGTTAGTTACAGTGTTACCGGGCTTCCAGACATAATAAAATAAACAGCCATTAAGGCACACGCGGTTAGAAAGTTTGTTATTTGTTATACATGCATTCTCATGTTTATAGTGTAATTAATAGAACAAAGTTAAAGATTTGGTCTTTCAGTCATAAGCATGCATGCAGGGTTTGTTTGAGCAGGAGGTTGCCCTGATTAAGGGTGGAAAAATAAAGAAAGAAAACCGAGGAAAAAGTGAGAGAGAGAATGCAAGCTGGAAAAGCATAACCATTGCAGCGATCTTCTCAAAACCCAGCTCAAAATGTAACCATGCTCATTCATCCCATGACCTTATCCCTACAACTTTCCTAACAGTGTGCATAGCTTAAACTGAACCAGAACCAGCTTAACTAACTGCCTAGTTAACATGTCAAATTATTAATACATTAAAACCAGTAGTTTTGCCTTTACCAATTTTAAACACAAGATTATTGAAAATGTGTGGCCTGAAATTGACAAAGGCAATGAACTAAAATTCTAAACACTGACTGCATTAGTAACTTTTTTACTTGGTTACACCTGAACTGACCTACTAATTGGTGCCTTCACAATAGTGACAGAGACCAGCACTGACCATTCAGTATCGACACTTACCACTGGCTGCTGCTATGGTAACCAGGCAGCCAGTTACCCACTGACCCACAGAACCCAGCTTTACCCCCCGATTGACAGTGGCCACCACCAGGCAAGCAAGAAGTGTGTTAGTGTGTCCATGCGAGGACAGTGAAAGAGCAAGAACTCAAAAAGATATAAGGAGAGATTAAGAGCAGCTGATAATCGATCTACATGAAATAATCTTTGGCAGGATGGGGTGGGGCTAGTTTATGCACAATTGCACACTTACAACACAACCATTTGTCGTCTTCAGCAAAACAGGAGGAAAAAAGGCAGAAGGTTGAGAGCATGCAGGAGGATCATTTTAGCAGAACAGACTCGAGTACTTTAGTACAGAAGACCACACTAAATTTTCGCATGGTTCATTTACAGTGCTGACTTTAATTCTGAAATGCCCATTTTTGTACCATCACACACACACACACACACACACACACACACACACACACACACACACACACACACACACACACACACACAGAGCTTA
>JAOTRJ010000045.1:19741918-19752770 GCA_028564905.1 Leptodoras praelongus | reverse complement strand
TATATATACACACGTGCTCACTCATATTTTCTCTGCTCTCTCTCAGATTCACTGCGCTGATACAAAACTGCTGTCTAACACCTAGATATATCCTGCTCTCGCACAAACTTGCTCTTCTTTCCTTTTGTGAAGCGCGCGTGCTCACCCAAACACAACCCGTGAATCTTTGTATGCTCTTGCGCTCGGATTTTCACGGCAACAACGCTTTATATTTATATCTAGGGGGAAAAAGTCAATACACCCTACATAGAACATTATTTCTTGCAATACATTAAACTCAGTTAATAAATAGATATTGTGCTCTAAACTGTCATGTGTTAAGCAGCAGGAACAATTTCATTGGTCAAATTTGGTCCGATACTTCTGTTGATATACGGCTTTCGCTTTGCATGGTATGGAGTTTTAACTTGTAGATGGAGCGATGAACTGTGTTCACTGACTGAGCCCATGTGGTAATATCCGTTACAGAATGATGTCTGCTTTTAACGCAGTGCCGCCTGAGGGATCGAAGGTCACGGGCATTCGATGTTGGTTTTCGGCCTTGACGCTTACTTGCAGAGATTTCTCCAGATTCTCTGAATCTTTTGATGATATTAAACTGTTGGACTATTTGCTCATGCAGTTGTTCACAAAGTGGTGAACCTCAGACTGATCCTTGCTTGTGACCGACTGAGCCTTTTGGTGTTGTGTCATTATATTATACCCCATCATGACACTCACCTGCCTCCAATTATCCTGTTCACCTGTGGAATGTTCCAAACAGGTGTTTTTTTCCTCAACTTTCCCAGTCTTTTGTTAGCGCTGTCCCAACGTGTTGCAGGTATCACATTCAAAATGCATTTTTGCAAAAAAAAACCAATAAAGTTTATCCGTTTTAACTTTAAATATCTTGTCTTTGTAGTGTATTCCATTGAATGTGCGTCGAAAAGGATTTGCAAATCATCATATTCTGTTTTTACTTATGTTTAACACAACATCCCAACTTCAGTGGAATTGGGGTTGTAGTTGGCTGGCTTCATATATCTCTAGCCTCACACCCCTACCTGAGCAGTGGCTGTCGTATGATATAATATAGATGCACTAGGACATATTTTCAGGACTTTATCCACTACATTTGATAGCAGAAGGAGACATGCCTTTGGAGCGGGTCTAACAGGTCAACCTTACAAAGAAAAGGCCAAATATTGCACATGAGTATTATAAGTAGTGTATAATGATACGTGTATGCCATAGTGGAGACGGCCATCTGTTGCCATCGGAATAACAATAACCAGTCATGACCATCATGCATTCAGAAAAGGGCAGACAGCACTTTTCTTCAGAGTGTGTTCAGTTCAAAAAGATGTAGTAGGTGGCAAGTGGTTGGAGTTCCCAAATAACCAAAGTGGGAAAATATGGAAACTTCTTGGAAATCTATTTTGTTATTTATTTTGTAGAACCTGTAAAAGAGAGTTACATAGTGTACGCAAACGTTTGCCTTCAGCTGTATGGCTGCCCATGACATTTCATTGACCTTTGTATTTGTGGGTAATGGTTGAGTCCTGACCTATGAATAGAATTCCAACCCCTTAGAAAATGATTTAGCGTGGACTCAATTGTTTGTATAAACACTGGGCAGTTATTGTTTTGGCCTTTGCGTCACATCCAGCCACAAAAAAGGTCAAATTCTGACCTTGCTGTTGTAAGCACATAGCTGGGCGGAAACACCACAAAAGCGAAGAACACAGCTGTATACAAATCTGCTCCAGCAGTGGCAGTAGTGGAGAGACAGGGCATTACGGGATTCCTGGCTAATCCCTGAACTGCTACGGCTTCCTGCTTTAAGTGTGGGCCCACAGGAAGCCCAGTAAATCAGCAAAGCCATGCATATTAACGGCTGTGCTGAAGCTGACAATCAACTGCAGTCTACTGGGAGCAGGAGATAAAGAAGGAGACGGACAGAGAATATCCAGGCAAGCAGAAAGCAAGCCGAGTTTAAAATGGAGCAAGTGAAAACGCTGACATGAAGCTAACACCTGCACAAGCACCAGCAACATAAAAAAGATGGTACGTTATGAGGAAATGTGAAGTGAACTGAGCAAAGCTGTAAAATTTCCACCAGGAATAATACATTGGTTAGGGAACAGACTCTCAGTGGAACTGCAGCCTCATCTGGGAGCCATCCTCGCTTGCTCAGCGTGAGCCCGACCCTCAGCAAAACCACACGATTAGATCACCCGCCTTGTGAAGAGAAAGCAGGGCCAAGCTTCTAAAACCCAGGAACGTCCAGCAGAGGGCTGTTTAATGAGAGAAATTCAGCGTGCTTGCTGAGGAAACAGCGGCTCGATAAGGCACTAGATCAACAGCATTGAGGTCAACGATCCTCTGAGCATCACTGAGTGCAATACCACTGCTTAAGTACTTATATTATATCTTGAGCACTTCTATTAGAAGGCCAGCTCTCTTAATAAGTACTAAATACAACATGAGGCTGATTTTCAACCAAGTCAGTGGAGGACAGCTAGGAACGAATTGCTTTATTACATGTATAATAATTTTAGTTTATTCAGCCACACGTAGATCCAGGATTTAAGATTCAATGCACTTTTTTAATGCCTAATCAAGTAAAATCATGGCAACCGAAGCAGACAGTGCTACACAGTAGTATTGTGCAGTATAACCATTTAATCACATCTACATGATATTAGACTGTTATCATATGATGCCAGAAAAACTGGTATACCAGTTACTATATTTGTTGAGACTCCAGCAATGAATTCCGATGTTACCTGAGGCAGTGTTGCACGTCAATCACGTGAAACGACTCTTGCCAGCCAACGCTGGTCACGTTCTGTCATAGGTTTGAGGTTTTGCCGGAATTCTTGTAGTCCTGGTACACCCTCGAAATGCTCATACTTGAAAATCCAAACTTTTCATCTACCTCTGAAATGCTGTGACCCATCTCACCAACTCTTCTCCAACTATTAAACCATGTTGTAATTCACAAAATCGTGATAATTTGATATCACGATAATTTCTCATGACGGAAACAGCTCTAGAAGCTTCTATAGATGTCTATTGCTTTATATACACACTGGCAGCACAACCAATGATGTGCATAGGTGGCCTGGCTATGTATTTTGCATAGGCTCATAGTACCAGTTTTTTTGGTACTTCAATGTAAACAGAACGGCCTTTACATACCAAATCATGCAGATGAACCTACTATTGAATCTAGAATGATTTATGCAGGTGTGCTGAACTCTGATATTAACAGACATGGCCTGGAAGCCCCTCCCACTTTCCAGATTGCTTTTCTCTGTCCTCAGAAATGGGGAATGTTTGGATTTCATTCATTTGAAACAGAATCTATCAATATATATTTGAATTAGCTAACTTTAGACAAGTACATATTAGCTAACTATACTAATACAGATGCAAACATGATTAAATACATTCTCTTTAGAACTCTTGTTCTAGTCAGCACGCAGATGCATTCAAACTAATCGTCACTATGTGGACACAAGACAACTGATTTGTTATGTTTCATTTTTTTGCACTGCATCACCATCCAGCTGAGCTGTCACCGTGATTGCCAGTGATTGCCACTGCCAGCCAGCAGTTCCTGACTGCACTTGCAGATATTATTATTACACCATATGATATTCCAAACCTGAAGTGGTGGAAATTATTTTGTTTATTAAATTAAATTGTTTATTGCAATTTTTTAAAATGGTAAATCACTAGCTGCGAAAAATCTATATCACACAAGCTATCACTACAACACAGATATGCACCTTTTAACAACTTTTCAACTGGAGTAACGCACAACCATCATGCTGTCTGCCATGACAAAGACCTAGAACTGCACGGCTTCATCCGAGAGCACAGTGGAAACGTAAATAAAGTGCCTGGGTGAAAGTGGAGTGTCTTAGGTTATTTGCTGACTCTGCTGATTCTGCACCGGAGGGTCAAAAAGTAACAGCAGTAAGGTCAGAGCAGGGTCAGGTCAGAAATCTGGACACTACAGCACATATAAATAAGACTGACATGTTTACATGGCACTGGATAATCTTCTAGCATCAAAAATCCCTTGACATATACCTCCCAAAAAGCAATACGTAAGGAATAACACCTAGCAGGATGTACTGTTATAGGAAAATGCAGCCTAGCATGACGCAGCGTTACGGGTACCACCCTAAAGTTGATCATTTTCCTATATCACAATGAACAAACAAAGTGTTTTACTCCCACTATACACCAGCAATGTGACTAAGATTACATCTTTTCATTTATTGAATATCACCTCATGCTAGTATTTTTTTTATAGTTCTTATTCTTTTGCAGCTGAAATGTTGAGTACAATGACAATTTCAGCGTCCAAGTGTTCAAAGAGTGACGTAACGTTTTTGTGCGACGGAACAAAATGTATAATTTATTAAAGCAGCAAGCCGTTACATGCCAAATATACATAATGGACACCGTAACAAATCAGCGTATAATCACATCACGGCACGGTGAATGGAAATCAGATGCAGTCCTGAGAGATTCACACCCCTACACAGCAAACCAAAGGACATGGACTAACGCCCAGATTTAATTAGCGTTTCTTTTTTGGGTTTTTGAGCTTACCGAGTCTCTCCCTGGATTTTTTGCAGAAGAAATGCCATCTGGGATTTACGCTCCAACAAACTGCACTGTGCTCCGTATCAGCAATCTCTGTGCTTATTTCCACTGAGCTGCACATGACCAAGTGCAATGAATTAAAAAAATAATAATTTATACATTTTAACCCAAAACTGAATTAATAGTTTTATCAAATTATCACTTTCTAAGCTTGGCTCAACTTGTTCCAGTCACATGACCGCCAGATGACTACAAATCTGCTTTCAAAACCAAATCGAAGCATACATTTTTTCCATAAAGACAGTTTATAGTACTAGTAGAAGAAGTAATAGTAATTTATATTAAAAATTATTATGACCATATTTTAAATTAATATTTAAATATTATATATATATATATATATATATACATTTTTATTGTTATTATTATTGTTGTTTTTACTATTGTTATTATTATTGTTATAAGTATTATTGTTATTTTTATTATATAATACCAGTAATATTGGCAACTATAAAATAAAGTCAAAATATTATTGTTATTAATATTATTTATATTATTGTTGTTATTATTGTTATTATTATTATTGTTATTATTATTATTGTTATTATTATTATTTTTATTATTTTTATTACTATTGTTATTTTTTTATTCTTGTTGTTGTTGTGGTTGTTATTATTATCATTATCATTTTTATTATATAATACCAGTGATATTGGCAACTATAAAATAAAATCAAAATATTATTGTTATTAATATTATTTATATTATTGTTGTTATTATTATTATTATTATTATTTTTATTACTATTGTTATTTTTTTATTCTTGTTTTATTATTATCATTGAGCCCTCATCCTGGTTAGAGATAAAGTGCTGTAGTCATAGCTTCTCACTGTAACACGATCCTCTGGAGTCATCCTCCCTTTGCAGTCGAAACTGTTTAAAAATATATGATCTGGTCCTCTAGTTTATCACTAAAGAGCCAGATCCCAGGTTTGGATATCGGCTGGTCTGAATCAGCCGTGACTTATGAAGCTGAAATAGAAGACTGCTGGCTGGAGGGTGTTTAGGTTTCTCTACTGGACCCTTGATCACTGTTTGCACTTGTAGCTTGTCTTAACCGAGTCTTTATTTTCAGGACCTGAATGAGTGTATATAGCAGATAGTCCTGGTCAAATGGCAGATTTAGTCGATTTTTAAATAAAAAGAAGTAAGCACAGCCTTGGAAGCTAATTTGGTTTTTAAAATAACATTGCAATAACTGCAATTGTTTTAAGATCCTACATATTCAATCATGCTCACGTCAGCAGAGACTGAGCAATTCCAAAAGCTTCAGTTTGCATTTCTTGACGTATTTCATGGTGGATTCTGAGGATGGGTTTCCTGTTGTAAAACACAAGTTCTTTTCATCTTCAGATTCTTGACTGGCTGGGTCGCATTGGCTTTCAGAATTTACTGATATTTGCTGGAATCCATTCTTCCATCTGCCTGCTGTGAAGTGTTTCCTGTGACTCCCACTCCAACCAATCCCTAAGCATCACACAGCCACCCCTCCATGTTTAAGAGCTGGCAACGCGTTCATTTCATCAAACGTTACTCCTTTATTCCTCCAAATACACATTTGGTGATTAGAGTTCCATTTTTACTTCATCAGCTCTCAGCACTTGTTTGCAAAATGCGTTTGACTGATCTAAATCTAAAGGAAGCTGCATGTCAGGTTTCCTTCTGATGACTCTTCCATGCTGATCGTGTTTGTGCAAGCAACACTGTAGAGTACAAGGGTGCATCAATACTCCAGTGTCAGCTAAGCCTTACTGCATCCTTAAGGCCCAGACATACTTCCTTGAGGACACACACACACACACACACACACACACAGCTGCAGACACTACTGACATGTAGATGCTCTTATTATACTACTTTCTAGAGTCCACTGACCACACATACACAGAAATGGGTGTCTATAATGACTCTTTATTCTGTTTTTTTTTTTAATGGGGGAGTGGTTTGGTTTTCCAGCACATATGCAGTTGAGTATACCCTTGTAGTTTTCACCAAATTAGCCTCTGTTTTGACCTTGGATTATGAATTTAGAACCGTCTCAATAGATTGCGTTGCCTTGGAGACACAGAGATAAGAAGAGGAAGATCCACGCTGAGCGCCTGCACTGAGTAGTGTATTTTCATTTCCATTGCACTCACTGAATGAACAGATATACTCTATGTGAATCTGTGTTCAGTCAATAGCGGTATTATTGCTTATAGAAGGACCCATCAGGAAATAAGCCACAGCACCGTTTCCAAATCTGATTGATGTCAGCCCGGTGGAGGACACAGTGCAGATATTTTCTATGAATTCAAAACAGGATTACTCAGCAACACTTTGTCACACAGAGAAATAACTAGTATCGTCGGAAAGGGTGTGTTCTGTTGTTTATTTGTGCTATGCGGTAAATTGTGAAGCCACAGGGACCTCGAGGCTTATTCAACAGAGTTTCAGGTGTGAATTTTAGCCGCGCAGCACTTCGTCTCATAGTCAAGCAGCTCAGCCTGTTTTATTTGCTGTGCATGTTCGCTTGCTGCAATAAACACTTCATGAGCAATTCAACTGAGAGTAAGGGACGTCAATCCGGCTTGTGCAGTGCATCCGTCAGATTTAAATTTGATGTAAATCCTAAATTTGTTTTGCTCACCAACACCAACCGCTAGCATCGTTGAAAAGGTCAAGTGCCACCTCACTAAACTAAAAACTTGCATGACAAATTCATCTAATGAATCTGATGCAAAATAGGTCGTAGGGTTAAGCTTATAATATATACGCGATCAGCAACAATACAGTGAAGGACCAGAAAAACTGGTACTGGAGCCTATGCAAAATATATAGCAACGGCACCTAGGCACTTCATTGGGTGTGTCCACCAGTGCATATATTAAGCGATAGACATCTATGGAAGCTTCTAGAGCTGTTTCTGCCATGAGAAGTGAGAAGGCGAGTTATCACGAGTTTGTGATTTTCAATGTGGTTTAATAGTTGGAGCTTGTGATATATGGTCATAGCATTGGATTTTCACGTATGAGCATTTCAAGGGTGTACCGTGACTTCAAGAATTCTGGCCAAACCTTGAACTTATGACAGCAGTGTGGCCGTAAAAAAACTCTGGGTGAACGTGATGTAAGACGTGCAACACTGCCTCAAGTAACATCGGAATTCAATGCTGGGGCCTCAACAAACATCAGCATGAGGACTGTGCAATGTTCCCTCCAAGATCCTATATTAAATGCTATACCAGTTTTTCTGGTGTATGGAGATGTGGGATAAACAAACTACATATAAAACAGCTGTCCAGATTTGAACATTTATTAATGCATCGCAAAATAAAATAGTTTCACACCTTCCAAATAATCAGGAACTTATAAGCTACTGTCCAAGACTGCTTCATGGACAGACTGTCACTACTGCATTCTTCAACCATCACAGCAGCACGGTTGAAGTGCGGTCAGTTTCTGCCACTCTTCACCGCAGAGCTGGCCGTCCTGTTCAGACGTTCAGGCCGCTCTTCTGGGTGAACGTGACCAGCGTCGAGTCGTTTCATGACGTGAAACGTGCAACACTGCCTCAAGTAACATCGGAATTCAATGCTGCGGCCTCAAGAAACATCAGCGTGAGGACATGTGCAACGTTCCCTCCAAGATCCTGTGGAGGGTCTACCCGTTTTTCTGGTACTTCAGTGTGCTTAGATGGGTTCTTGCACTTAAACAGTGCTCAGCTGCTATCAGTGTGTGCCAAAAACAATCCTCACACCACCACATCCCCACCACCACCAACCTTAACTGCTGAAACAGGCAAGTTGGATCTGCTGCTGATGTCAAACTCTGACCATACTATTTGCATCTTGCAGCATAAAGCAAGATTTATTATGCCAGGTACTGTTTTGTGAACTGAAGTGTGAACTATCCAGTGTATGTGTATGCATGAAAATGTCAATTGTCCAAACTCCCTGTGCGAGTGTGTACGCGTGATTAAATTTCACAAAAATCTGGCGCATTTCTTATAGGCAACTTATGAAACTGAAATCAATTTTGGAGCCTGCTGTACAGACTGAGGAACTGAGATGCAGCTCTTACCTTGCCCCGAGTTGTAGATCGCTTTGACTGACTTCTTCACCTTCTGCAGAGCTGTTCGGTCCTGATCCAACGCCTGCCGAGAAAAGAGAAAATGCAGAAGAAAAGCTGAAATATGTTTTTTTTTTTTTTAACAGTGCATTAGTACACATCCCAAATCTTATCCGTTTTCCATAGACAACTGATTAATGTAACTGTTCGTTCATTCAGGCTGCACATGAAAACGTGAAACGAAAGCACAGGGGATTCCGTCTTTCACTGTATCCATAGCAACAGGGCAAGACGTCTGTGTTGGACAGCTTTTTTGGCCCAGATAGGTGAACAGGCAGCAAGGCAGAAACTCAGAGAGAGCAAAGGCTTCTGTATTACCTACAGTTTCCATTAGACCTCCAATACTGAAAGGACTGGAGAAAAAGAAAAACGTGGCTCTAATTACCAACTAAATGATTAAAGGAGAGACAGAAAGTGCAATGTCAGAAGGAAAAAAAAAAATTCCCCCAATCTTTTAGTGCGAGTAAATATATACGCAACACCAAACTTTAATTCTCACGGGCTAAATTACTTGGCATAGCAGCAATGCAGCCGTGGCACACAGCTGCTTAGCAACAAAGTCAACGAGACGACCTAAATCCACACAGGGTCTTGTTCATCACGTGAGATGAAAAATCCACATTTAACCATTCTCATTTTAAAGCTTTAAAAAGTAAAAGATATCCCAATGTGACATAGTATGTACTTGCCTAATGACTTATAATGATATATGATATATTATGAATGATGATCCTAATGATATATATCATAGGAAATAAAAGATATATGATATCAAAAGTGACTCTGGGCACAGACACATCCTTTCAAGCCCTTATTTATGTTCTGTCTCCCTCCATCTCTCTCCCTCTCTCTTTCTCTCTCTCTCTCACACACACACACGTTTTGTCGTGCTTTTCTTGTGAGGACCTTCCACTGACATCATTATTAATGGAGCTTATTAATGCTGCGCTTAAACCGAACCCTAACCTTAACCTCAGTAATAAAAAGGTAAACAACAACAATTACATAACCAGGTTATAACATTTAAAGGGCTCTTTAGTAGCTTTCAAAGGACACCAGCCCCACATATTCCACAGTGGCCAAGAAGGATGCAGAGGTTGGCCATTTTAGCCAACTTTGGAGCTCTAGTTACGGTTAATATGACACCTCATGCCAAGTTCTCTGTATATGATTTTACTTGATTTTAGTCCTACACACTACATTAATTTGTTACAAACAATGCACCTGGTTTCATTATAAAAGAAGCTGAGATAGGGTTGAATAATTTCCCTTAACAAGTAACAATCAAGGCGAGGGATTTTCTTAAAATTCTCAACATTCTTAACATAGAAAAAGCTACAGAGCCATCACAAAGAGCGTAAACATCCCTGTTAGTCCAACTGATTTAATAATATGCAGATGCAAAGTTCATGGAAGCACACGTAATCTTCCCTGGAGACATAAGCCATGCAAGATTTCACAACACACTCTCAGACTAATGAAAAGGAAAATGAGAGAAAAGCCAGCAGTCACTGGAGATGAGTTGCAGGATGACCGGAAAGCAGCAGGAACAGCAGTTACACCGAGAATAATGAGCACTGAACTGCAGCACAATCATCTTTGTTCTTACACCCTGTAAGGTAAGGAAGTTAAAACAAATTGCCAAGGGGAATAGCAACACCGCCTATGCAAATCATTGGCTGCATCCGCCAGTGCGTATATCAAGTGATAGACATCTATGGAAGCTTCTAGAGCTGTTTCTGCCATGTGATTTTAACGTTTGAGCATTTCAAGGGTGTACCGTGACTACAAGAATTCTGGCAAAACCTTGAACTTATGACAGCAGCGTGGCCATAAAAAGACTCTGGGTGAACATGACCAACGTCGGCTCTAAAGAATTGTTTCATGAGATAGGCGTGCGATACTGCCTCACGTAACATCAGCATTCAATGCTGGGGCCTCGAAAAACATCAGCATGGTGACTGTGCAACGTTCCCTCCAAGATCCTTGTGGGGTGTCTACCAAGTTTTTCTGGTACTTCAGTGTAAATACAGTACAGGCCAAAAGTTTGGACACACCTTCTCATTCAATGCGTTTT
>JAOTRJ010000045.1:19659593-19671383 GCA_028564905.1 Leptodoras praelongus | reverse complement strand
GCTGGGCACCGGCTCCCCCGTGACCCCGTAACTGGGAATAAGCGGTATAGAAAATGACTGACTGACTGACTGTTGGACTTGTCTGACCACAGAACATGTTTCTACTGTCTTTCAATTCATCTCAGATGACTTTAGGCCCAGAGAATAACAACTTTGGTGTTTCTGTGCAAAATTAATACATGGCTTCCTCTTTGCATATTACAGTTTTGGGTTGCATTTCTTGATGTAGTGGTGGACTGTGTTAAGTGACAATGATTTTTTAAATCCCATGTGGCTATGTCCATCACGGTAGCATGAAGGTTTCTCAAACAATACTACCCGAGAGCTTGATGGTCACGCATATTCAGGAGCAGTTTCCACCCTTGGCCTTCATGCACCAAGATTTCCCCTGACTCCCTGAATCCCTTCATGATATTATTAACTATAGGTGGTGAAAGCCCTAAATCCTTTGCAATCATGCCCTGAGAAACATTGTATTCAAACTCACTGACAATTCTCTCATGAAGTTTGGCACAAAGTGTTGAACCACGACTCATCCTTGCTTGCAAAGACTAAGCCTTTGGTAGATGCTCCTTTTATACTCTATCTTGATGACCTCACCTTCCAGTGTTACTTGTAAAACCTTAAAAAAAAATTTGTTCATATTTAATAAACAGAATTAAGTTTGTCATTGAAAACACTGAAAATCTTTTCTTTGTCCATTTATCTGTGAAATAAAGGTTTTTAAACTTTTTTCAGTTTTTATTGCATTTCAGGAAAGTGTCCCAACTTTTCTGGAAATCGGTTGTATGTACATAGCTGCAAATGTTTTCATTGTGCATCAGCAGCTATACATATTACCAAACATCAGAAAACTGCACACTGTAGATACCAGATAACTGTCTAGAGCTGTCTTTTCTTTTGGGAATTGAATCAATTTTTCTCCTGTTTATGGTTAGGTAGAGTGAAACATGAGGTTTGAATAAGAAAGTTAGTTTTGTTTATTATTTCACAGAGGCTAATCTTCCACTAGCAAGTTTCTTTTCCTATTCATATTGTCCATACTCTTTAAATCTGACATATGTTTGACATCTCTTCGACATATGTTACAACCCTTACTTGGCCCAATGAGCCTGATGGGAGTTGGGTCAGTGAGTTGGGCCAGCCTTGCTGTTAGATCCTGCAAGGGCTCAGTCATAATGTACACTTCAGTGTGTGTGTGTGTGTGTGTGTGTGTGCTCACTTACTCAGTTGTAGTGGCATCCTCAGGGCTAGTGCTGCTCTTGTGCACAGCTGACTCTGGGACAATAGACAGCTGGCGAGCTGGAATACCCTGGTTATTTTTGACCACAGTGGTCCCGTTAGCGTCTTCATCACACACAAAGAACTGTGGAGGAGACGCAATGAGAGATTGGAGGACACTCTGTAGGAGTTGCTACCTGTGTGTGTGCATGTGTGTGAGTGTGTGTGGATACCTGTACTGGCTCTGGGTGAGCATCTGCATCGTTGTCAGGTGTAGGTGTGGTGGTGTTGCATTCTCCATCCTGTGGGCTGCAGTGGTCCTCCTCTAATTCCTCCTCTTGTTCATCTTCCTCTATAGTGGGAGCTCCGCCGCTGCTGGCCGAGCCCCGCCTCCTCCCGCTCTTCCTCTTGCGCCCGCTCTTTTTCCCCCGGCTCTCAGAGGGCAGCCGTTTGGACAGTGGATGATGGATATGCAGGGGCAAGTGGCGGTGGCCTGGAAATGGCACGAGCACCAAAATGAGCACACAAAAAAGTGGAAAACAGGTAATTGTTTATAAAGTTAAAATAACATGCAAGAAATTATGATATCGTAGCGATAGTTTTGTTCTGGAGGAGGAATCGCTGGTTCGTGCTGGTGATCTTACCCTCCAAGTCCTCCTGGTTGAAGGTGCGGTGCTGCTCGGCAGGGAGCCGTGGTGCAGGGGAGAGGATGTGCTGGAAGCGCTGCACTCCCAGAGTCTTATTCAGGTCCCCGTCATCTTCGTCGTCCATGTCGTCGCCATGCCGACGGGGAGAAAGGGGCACTGCAGCTGGCTGAGGACGGAGTTGAGATGAGAAATCAGGCTGCGTTTCCATACAGGTTCTGCAGGTTCTATTTAAGCGTTACAATCCATGACACTAATTAATATATACACATCTAACTGAAATCTCCACAGATAAAAATGATGCAGTAGCCAGACACCGAGACTAGAGGGAGACAAAATGCTCACAGGAGTCAAAAACAAGTGCATTCCAGCAATTCTTTAACAGTGAAAACACTCATATTTCATGAGCAAAGTAACATCTGGGAAACAGTAAGCATCCAGGAAAACATTATTCATCACTCATCATATTGCAGTTTCTCTCCGTGTCCTAATACAACAGAATTACAATACCATCACTCAGTGGATACGTTTATAGCTGTATATACAGGACAGCTGAACCTGACTCAGTGCAGTTTAAGGAGAAAACTGTCTTTCTGTGAACACTGCTTCACACTGTCCTTCACATGTTATTTTAGGACTTTGACAGGATGTCCCCAAGGACGAGTCCCAAAGTCTGCCCCGTCGACAGTCCAGACACAGTGTGTGACTCAGCGTACGGACTGCAACTCAGTCGTGCATAGCTCATTCCTAAAATATTCAGTCATGACACTTGAAATGACTTGGATTTCTTTCCTTTAGGCTATAAAAGAGCTGACTGTAGTGGGGAAGCTGTATTTACACTGTAGGTGCAGTTTATTGATGAATGCCCCATGAATTCATTAGCCAGCTGTAAACAGATGCGTAATGATGCTTTGGAGGTGCCTCCAATTACTCTTAAGGACATTAGGAAGCTTGTGAAAAAAACAGATCTTTGTTATTCATGGACAGCCGATCGTGATAAAGAGATGCGAGGTCGAAAATGTAATACTGATCAGTAGCCTGACAATGAAACATTTAGTGCTGAGCAATGCTCACAAGGTCTCATTGCTGACATGATAAAAACAATGTAGGACAAACTGTCTCTCTCACACACACACACACACACACACACACACACACACACACACACAGGCAGATAAGATGCTGTTTTCCTAATGCCCTATTGGGTTCACGCCATGTTCCCTTCAAAAAGCAAACATAATAAATAAGAAAGCTTTCTCAAACCAAAAACAGTAAGTTCAATCATTTGGCCTTTGAGTTTAATTTGTGCTTTCATAACGTCTGCTCAGTTTCTCCTCCAAAAGGCTTTTTTTTTTCTTTTTTTTCCCCATTTTCTCCCATTCTTGGGGTCACCATGTCACCATGCAGGTTTTTATGCTGAATGCCATTCCTGATGCAACCCTCCCAACCCTCCGGGCTAGGCATCAGGGGCAGCCCTGATGTTGGGGCTCAAACCCCTGACCTTACAAACAACAAGCAAATAGTCCCCCTTGTTTCTGTTCATTACATCCACAACTATATATTTCTATATACATTTCTACGTCTACCGTCTCAATTACTGCTAATGATGTGTTAAAGATGTGTCCGGAAAGTAGGCTCAAAACGAAAAGAAATCTAATGGCGTTACTCTAAACGTTTTACTCTGTGTGATCACCTGAGTGTCACCGAGCGTCACAGGATGCACGACTCTACAGTCTGGGCTAAAGAGAAATCAGCCCCAGCCTCATTTCGACATACCACTCTGATGGTGAGGCTGTTCAGCTAGGTTCCGCAAAAATCCAAAATAATCCGCTTTAAGACATTCGTTTATAGCAAATAACCTGATGTGGATACTAATAACGCTTCAAGCAATTTGTCCAGCAGAGATTCTGTTTCTTTGGTTTGGCTTAAGCTGAAAGCTTCTGAAAAAGTACATAAATCACAGCAGACGGTCTGAAAGGACAGACAGACAAACCCAAACAAACCTGCTCGGCTTTATGGACATAAATCAGACAAACTGATGTGGCCATGCTTTGTTTCATGTTAACACTTGACTTGTGCCATGAGACAAATCTGTTCCGAATTGGTTGCAGAGAAGAAGATGAAGAAGAAGCGCATACATCATTGCCCATTCATTTAGAAACATTCTGTTTGCCTTGCCTTTTTTCCAGACACATTTTTAAGTAGACAAAAGAGGATAGTCACTGGTCCAACGAGGTACCTTCAGCTATACGATTTAGACAAACACATGATGAGATCAACTACAATAGAAGATCTGCTGCAGAAGCTGGTTCATGAAATGTGTTTTTCATAATGTATATTGCAGTATATTTTCTAGTATTCAGTTCAGTCTGCTGATAAACGTTGCTGGTTCAGACCACAGTCCGGCAGTTGATGATCCCTGGTGTTGTAAAGAAAATAAACCCGGCATTGAGCAGCAATTGTTCTCATGGCTAGGTTCAGAGATGTTTTTCAAAAGGTTCCCCCACCTTCGCACCCCAATCCAATCCAAACGCACAAAGCTCATGTATTGGGTTACTCTTTCCCACAGAAACTGTGCTGCTTCACTATAGTTTTGGACACTATTTTAATATTGGCTACAAAGCTGACCATAATAGATGTCAGATCATGTAGCAGGCTCTGTGCAAAAAGGTGCTGCTGAAGCCTTTTCTTTCCTTTATTGGAGCTACTGACCTTCAGAGTAATCTTCTAAAGATCTTTAAAAATTAAATTACATCAGTCAGGACGTCCTAACAGCCCAAAGTGATTAAAGCACAAGGTTGTCTCCTCAAAACCCCAGGCACTTTTTACAACAAATAAGGCATCTGAGATAAGGAAACCATGACCTTATTCCGAAAATTAGGAAAAAATGAGAGATCCTGATGCTAATGATGGAAGAGCCTCACAAAAAAGCATGCGATATGCTGAAAATGTGACAATGGGTAAATCATTTTATATATGGAAGATTTTTTTTTTTCATAAATATTAACTTTTTCCATTGCATTTAATGTTTGCTTGTTTGTTCATCTTTGGTTAACACTCAAGCTGGATCTGTGGTGCATCTCAGGAACACAAGGGCATGAATATACCCTGGACGGGACACCGGGTCATCACAGGGCACCACACACATTCACACACAGGGGCAGTTTAGCCCCCATCAATCCACAGGGAGAACATGAGAATCTCAACAATGACAGTAACCTGAGCTCGGGATCAACCCAAGAGCTGGAACTGTGAGGAGGCAACACTATCCACTGTGCCATTGTGCTGCCCCCACCCAAATATTTGTCCAAAGACTGTCCAAAAATAATGTCCATTCACTACAATGCATGGAAGATTCTCAGATAAGTACACAGACGCTATAGTAAACAGGAAGCAGTCTTGATTATTCCTAGCAAAATGCGCAGTTCTGCTGTGAAATTACGGCTGATCTGGCCGAGACACCTGCCACTTCGAGATTACATCATGGCTTCGTGGGTTGACCCTATGGTTGACTTTTTACACCAACACCACCATAATACTCACCTTGAATCTGAGCGAGTGCATGATGCCACGCCAAAATTCTCAAACCGCGGAACACCTACATGGTTTCTGAGCTTAATTAACAGGGAGTGTTTAATGAGCTGAAAGAGAGTCAGTAAAACATGCTCATCTATATCTACATATGAGCGACGTATTATAATGCTCTCTCGGCCCATTCAGAGAACATGGAGAACATATATTATTGGACATCAAGGCAGATACGTTATGTCTCTATGGCAAAGAACCCCACCAACTGGTTTGGGTCATAATAATCCATCACATAATGGTAAAACACTACTTTTTTTTTTTTCAATCCCCCAGCTGCATATGCTTTATCAGAGCAGCATATCTGACAGAACATATCGTCAGTCCTTCAGTAGGACACTGATGTCTGGGAAATGTGTGTAATAGTGACAAGAAGCGTTTTTAACCAGTTGTTTCAGAGTGATCAAAAGACCAAAAGACCACTTCAGGCTGTTTTTAAAAGAGGAAAAACACACACCTACAAGCTCGCACACTCCCGTGCTACGCCCAGTGATTATACAGGCTAAACCAAAGCGGGTTTTAATAAGTAAAGCTGCGCTGGAATGCTTGGGTGTAGCAGTTGTACCACTGAATGTCACCCATAGCAGAGGACCAATGTAACACAAAACATAAACCAGACTTGACCTGCTGCCCTTGCCCTAGACAAAACACCACCACACGCACAAATGTTTGTCGGTAGGGCAGTACCTTTGTGAAGCAAGTGACACAAATACAGGTTTTGTGTCCACACAAGCTTAAAAAAAAAAGCAGACCCGATCTAAAAATCAGACCGGATGGAAACATGCAGCATGTGGCTCATGACCATAGATATTGGTGGGGCAATATAATAACAACAACGTTGTCCGAGTCTAAGACAGTAGAGTTATCCTATAAGCTATTCTATTATCTATTGAATTTTGAGAGCCAACAACATGCACAGTCATCCAGCACACATACAAACAGTGATTTTAGATAACATCATGAATATCATTAACCACTGCTGCTTACAGATTTCTTCCCATTACATCTCAAAAACAACAGAAGTCCTGAACCTATCCAAAAAACTTGACACTTGAGAATTTGACGTCTTGACACTGCACCAATTATTTCAGACACATTTCTGATAAAAGGACATCTTCCATCTCATAATCCCGCTTTCCCTCTTCAATTCTTTGCACTATACCTATATTACAATTAAACTTCTCCCTGTACATCATGCACACACTTCCCTTTTTTGACAAAAATGTATTGCGTTTCCTTTCTGATGGTTTGCTTTAAAACAAGATCTTGGCTGCCGTAGAGTATTTTTAATCTAGCTCAATCTGGCAACCCGGTCATTAACTGTCCTGTCCCCTGCTCCTCATTCACTGAAACACGTGCATATGGCAGAGGAAATCCTGCCCCTATGGGCCTACGTTAGCACTTAATTCTCCACTAACAACCCCAGGGAAGCTAAATGGAGCCTTAGAAAGACGAGCAAACATCAGAGCATCCTTGAATATCATTTTTTAACTCACTGTTCACTCAAAATGGGTACTTAGCATTGAACAGAAATACAAATGTATGGAGTTGTGAACAAGGAGGAAGATTTATTAAATGGCTATGAAAAACTGGCGCTCTTCCCCACCTGCCCCCTATAAACAAGCCACCAATGGATACAGTCGCCATGAGGCATTAATAAGAATTAATATGGCTTTTTCACAATGTGCATGCGTATATCACTGTTTCTGACAAAATAAAAAAGCAACAGCACCGACCCTTCATTGGATGAAAGATGTGAAAAATCTAATGTGATGATCTACTTGTGATATTTAGGGACTTGATTAAAGCGAACCTGGGAAGAACCTACAAAAAGCAAGCGGCGTTTGAAAAAAACTGTCCCTGAAATTGATGTGTGCATGCAAGGCGATTTGAGGAACAGCAGCTGTATGATAAAACACATATGGGTTATCTGGGTTGAAAGGATATGATCTGAGCAAAAAGTCTGAGATGCTTGTAATATGTACTTAGTTAGTCTTAGTGAGAAGAACATGAACGCAGGCAAATATCATTAGGAGTACTGCATGTTTTAGAGTACGGTTACAACCTTCTGACTCCATCCCATATAATAATGTTAAATACTAAATGGAAATATGCTGACATGGCTTGCAATTGGTGCAACAGATAAGTATTTGACTTATTGTCAGGAGTCCGTGAGTTCAAATTCCGACTATGCAAGAACAGCCATCCAGGGCTGGGAGCCAAGGAAGCAACACTGAACTGCTTTCTGGCTGGGAGGGAAAGCATTCTCTCTCCCTCTGTCTCTCTGTCTGTGTGTGTCTCTCTCTCTTTCCTGCCAATCACAGGAATCTGTGTATGTGTATTCTCTTGTATAAGGAAGAGGGTAGATAGCACTTTCCTCCCAGAGAGTTGCACTGAAAACAACTATTTTGACATCACCAACTTACCGAATTCAACCAGTAATTTGCATGATTTCTCAGAGTTATTTCAAGATACAAAAATCCGTGGTTGGAACAATTAAAGAGGCAATTTCCTGTTTAAACAGCTGAATCCACAAGCACCCTTGAACGGCTGCTATGCTACCATCAATACACTCTTCAAAATGACAAATGACCAAAACAGATGGTCAGTGTTTTTTGGTTACGTTCAGTACCACGTTCGGTGAAGCTCATCTCAAGTTAAACAATCAATTCAGGATACTGACAACATACGACTGCGGATACTTACAAAGTGTCCAGCCAGCCCTGCAGTGCCAATGGTGTCTCCAAGGTCCTGAGAGTCGCTCATGGCTTGGCGTGCTGTGTGCGTTCGTGTCTCTGTGATTGTGCGTTAGCCTTTTTCTCTTTTGCTCAGACTCAGTTGGGAGCTTTCGGACAGCATAACCTGAAAGGACAATAACACGCAATTTAAATCATTTCTCACAGGTACATTTATATTTGTCGGATCTGTGCAAAGAAAAATCTGTGTCTGTACAGCAAAAAGAAAAAGAACATCGTTAGAGAGAAAACAAAGTTGCCTAAAACCCAAAAAGAGAGCCTGGAGGTTACACTTTTTTTTGTTGCATTCTGGGTAACAGGGTGGTTTGGAATCTTATATTAAGCTTTCTATTCATTGAAGCCTGTCCAAACAAGTTTTTAATCAAACTGCTTATAAAGGGCAAAATGATTCCAATATGGCTTGGAGAAAAGAAAAAAATATTTGGCTGAAGGTAGCTAAATCCACCCAAACTCTACAAGTGGTAACATACAGCACCACATGCCTCAGCATTTATGTCTTTGTTGCAGAGCAAATGATCAAACCTGCCCCAAGCCCATTACTAAGAAAACTGCCCCAACAAAGGGAAAGCTGAAAAATGGGCATTGGCAAAATCCCTGGGTGCTCTCTTACAGTAGCTTACTAACACAATAGAGGTCAATGGAGCACCTAAAGCCAGAAATTACAAACAGACACAAAGATGATTAGTCTCCATGTTTAACATAAGATCTAAATTGATTATATTTCTTTTTTTTTCCTATATATCCACAGGGCAGGGCTGAGAGAACAGTTAATTATACACCCCATGTCTCAGTGTTAAATGGTTAAAAAAACACGAGTTAGTGGAAAATTTGAGGATGTACTGTACAGCATGAAAAGCGTGGCATCATATAATCCCTGGAGACTTGTTCAGACATAAACTGGCAGGTAAGACATCATAATCGCACCGATTAATAATCAAACTGCTTAGCTCAGCAAAACACAGTTATTATGTGAAATTAAGAAGAGCCTTTACAACCAGTTCTGTTTTCACCACTTTGGAAATCTCCAGCCTGCCAGCCAGGGGTTTCTACACCGTGCTTTTTTTTTTTTTTTTTTTTTTTTAAAAGCTTAATCCGCTTCCTCTAACACTTCGTGTTCGTGCTTTGGTCCCTCAAGGTGGACAGTGCGTAATATCCAGAACTCCGAAGAATGAAGTTTCATTTCTTGGGTTTCATAACAAGCCTATGTAATGTCCTATGTAAACCAGTCCCTTTTTTGTCATGGAATCTACTTTATTAGTTTCGCTTCCTCATTGTTGGTTTTTTTGAACAAAGCATCATTATGAATATGTATCTATAGAGAGAAACGTGCAATGAAAGAGATTTTGTTCATCTGATAGGAAGAGGAAAAAGATTAAAGGTACAGAGTTTAGAAATCAAGCCCTTAAAGTACATTTGAGTATATCCTATCAAAAGTACCAATATCAAATATCAATATCAAAAGTATATTGCAATAGTTAGTGTGTATGGTGTAAGTTAAAAAGAATAAAAATCACCCATCAGCAATACTAACAGTTTGGTATAAGTATGCTGGCACTCATGTCAGCCAAGAACAGGAACCTGAGGCTACAGTCGGCACAGGCTGAATCCAAACAGTTATAGTCTTTAAAAAGTCCAAGTTAGCATCTTCAACTGTCTAGCTTCAGTGAGCCTGTGCCCACTGTAGGCTCAGAATTTTGTTCTTGGCTGAACGGAGTGTCAGCATATTTATACCAAACTATGAGTATTGCTGATGGGTGATTTGTATCCTCTTTAACTCTTTCTCGCTGTTGAAAAGCTTTTCCTCTCTGGTTATGCAATGTGGTCATCTGCTGTTCTACCCCATTCACCTCAGGATTTGCTTTTTGCGAATGCCGAGATACTTTTCTGCTCACCGTGGTTGTAACGAGTGTTTATTTGGGTTACTGTAGCTCTCCTGTCTGCTCAAACCAGTCTGGCCATTCTCCTCTGACCTCATTTAATTTATTAACATTTATCATCAACACTACATTTATTAAATGAATGTAATTTAATGAACTGCAGTTACTTTGGATAACTGCCCTGAAATATGGTCATGTCCATTCCTAGTGGACTGACAGACAGAATGTCATCTGAGGCAGTTATATGAACCACACACTGTAGACAAGCCAGGATCTACATATTAATGAACAACTTCTGACACATCTCCACCTCTCTACTTCAATTCTTTTATCCGTTACGAGTGATGATACTGTATCAAAAGTTACAAAGTAAATACAACGCTGCATTTGTATGTTACATCAAGGGCACGTCGGACAAAACAAAGAGCTGAATCATGCAGAATTCTCAGTACGAGTCGGCGTTATGGTGATATCCTGCGTAACGGCCGAGCTTATTCTCTGGGATCTGCAATGTGATAGAGGACGAGAGTGCCACATTCCTTGCACTCACAGCCCCGAATCAAAGCTGCCTTAACCCGGTGAAGCAGTCCGACCTGAGATGCGGCTGCAGCCGCTTGCACGTTTTTGTCAGCGGCTTTTGCGGGCAGAATAAGCATAATTCATGTTCGAGTTGAACAGGAAAACATTTTCTAAGGCAGGAAGGGATGATAATGTTTCTCAGGCAAACAGAAAAAAAAAAGCTATAAAGCTGAACGGTTGAAAGAAGCCGAAAGCAGAAATATAGACTAAGATCAAATTGACAATACAGAAGCACACAGCAGATAAGTTTGTAGAAAAATGTAATGTAATGACAGTGACAGCGACGGAGACAGTATGGTCTGTCAAACCGAGATCAGGACAGAAGTCAACAGTCATACAGAAAGATGAAAAATGGTTACACTCACCTTTAAGTGCTTACTGCAGGGAGCCTACAGCCACAGCGGTCATTGTAGTGCGATGGCAAGCCTACTGTAATCCCGTCCCGGGCATGGAGCAAGGGAGGAAAAAGCAAGAGAGAGAGAGAGAGGGTGGGGCAGACAGAGAGGAGAAAAGAACATGATTGGAGAAGAGTGGTGTTTTCCCGTCTTGTGTCATGTCCCACCCCTACACCTAATCCCCGCATTCCCACACTCAACCCCTACTGCTCAGATACACATGTACATACATACTATTCATGCCGCCCACACACACACACACACACACAGGCTTCCTTCTTCTGACAGACATGTGACTACATGACTTGGCTCCAGGCTTTAAAATCTTAAAAGCTCCTCACACCCACACATAAAACACACAATACCAGCGTCCTGATGTCAAGTCTAATCCTTAAGACCCCATCCACGCATGTACGCACCCATTCGCTGAACCTTGCACAAAAGGCAAGATGGCACAAAGTATAACTATTCACACAAAGCACTGAACTTGATCCTCCCTACATTAAAGTTAGCTAAATGGACCAAGAAGTGTGAATACTTCTTGGATTGTACTTCAGTTTGTTCAAGTGGATATGCATGGACAAAATAAAGCCTAACTTTTATTTTACAGCTCTCAATTTCCAGGTTACACAGTTTAAAACAAATTCAATTCAATTTTCAATTCAATTCAATTTTATTTCTAAAGCGCTTTTAACAAAGGACGTTGCCTCAAAGCAGCTTTACAAAGACAAGA
>JAOTRJ010000045.1:19221508-19232407 GCA_028564905.1 Leptodoras praelongus | reverse complement strand
TGGGTTAAATGCAGAGGTTGCATTTCACTGTGTGCAAGCACAAGTGACAAATATGTCTCACTTTGTCTTTGTCTTTGAAATAAGATAAATGTAACTCAGCCAAATGCCATAAATGTAAGTTGGCTTCTAGGAGATGCATTACCCTAGCTCAGTATGATTCATTGTGGAGTAGTGCCACCTACTGAATAATATTCAAAACAAAATCTAGCATTTACTAACCAATATCATGTGATGTAAAGGCTCAAACCTTATGAAATTTCATTTTCCGCATCACTATCACGTTCTTTAGATGCACACCAATGTTTGTGAAATTTCGTCCGTAGGGGGCGCTGCAACCAACACATTCCTTTTCACTTGATTCTTGCTATTTCTCTCACTTTATGCAGAGGGCATATTATGCATTGTTCTGTGGTATGTCTAGTTTTAAACAGAGATCTGGTACTATTTGTTCAAGAGAATGTGTAGGTATCGGGTCAGGTACAAAAGCTAATGATTCTGTGAAGAAGATGAGTGGAATTAATTTAGTCTATTGGATTGGGGTTAAAGATTCTAATCACTGCACTGATGTGGGTATATTAGTCTCTAATTAGTTTAATCAGGTATCAAATTATAAGCTATGTTCTGCTTCCATTTTGCCTCAGTAGTGCTCTTATTCCTAGTTAACTTTTCTAGTGGCACTTTGGTGCAATTTGGAATGCTACAAAGTTATTTACTTTAACTTTTGAGTGGTTGTTTTAAAGTAGTGAGCCCAAGGTCAATGTAATTTTATGTTACCACTTCATTAATATTGAATAGAGTAAGTATGTAGAATTTCATTTTTTCAGGTCAGCCTGAAAGAGTCTTCATTAAATAGCCATGTCAGTTATGTGTGAAGTATGGTATTAGTTCTAGCTAAGAAATTAACCTCTTGATTTGGTATTTGATGTGCTTTTCTGATCTCTTATATCATTCCATCATTTAATCAACTGCCTCAACCCATTCTTCTCTTTTTATTATGTGGCTGCAATAACATTTATTTTACTAAGACTAAACCCAGTTTCTCCTAATGACCCCATTGTCACTTAATAATTGCTAATATAGGGAGTAGAAAATTCAAAGCATGTCTAAGCTTTACAGGCAACTATATTGAAAAACGGGTTGTTTCTCAAGAACTCAAGTACCCATTGAGGCCTATAGTGGTAAACAAATAAATTAAAGCCTGTGTACAATGTGTGTTTTTGACTGATCACAGCATTGTGAGACCAAAAAAAACCCCAACTTGTAAGCAATGTCAAATAGAGAAAGCGTATTGTTAAAAATGTGTTAATGGTATATGTTCTTTATCAACCGCTAAAATGCATCCACTGAGACCTCTTTTCATCAGCTGGGCTGTTTGTTTGCATGAATAGTGAGATATGTGTTCATCTCTCAGCTGTATGAGGCAAGTGCATTAGGTGAGCAGTTATCATGACAGATGGAAATGAGTCCTCTTAATGAAGCACAGATACATCAAGCACAATAACATTATACGAGGTTGCTGAATGTATTAGTCATTAGTCAGTTTACATTTGGCTCTTGTAGCACCTTGCTGATTAATTATTTAAATACACTCTGCAAATTTGATAGGCAGAATGTGTGATAATGTTATGTTATCAAACAGTTTCAGGCATTGGTTTGCAAAAAGAAGAACAATCACTGGTCAAAATGTCTCAAGGTTTGTCTGGTTTAAAAAAAAAACAGCAATGAGCCGTTTGGGAGTCAAAAGAGTTGACTCCTGTTGGTGACCCGAATAAGATGACTCACTGAAAAAAAGTCAGAATTCCCATAACTGCTATAAAATCGGTGTTCGGTCATTGTGATGTGTCATTTCTTTAAGATTAAAATCCATGAAAGAATTTCAAAAAGAGGGATTTGAATAACTACTATTACAACAACTATTACTACTACTACTACTACTGCTACTGGTACTACTGCTACTACTACTGCTACTACTACTGCTACTACTACTCTTACTACTGCTACTAGTACTACTACTACTGCTACTACTACTGCTGCTACTTCTGTTACTACTACTACTAGTACTATTACTACTACTACTGCTACTACTATTTCTATTACTACTACTACTACTACTACTGCTACTACTACTACTACTACTGCTACTACTACTACTGCTATTGCTACTCCTGCTATTACTACTGCTACTACTACTATTACTGCTACTACTTCTGCTACTACAACTACTACTGCTACTACTACTGCTACTACTGCTACTGGTACTGGTACTGCTACTGCTACTGCTACTGCTACTACTACTACCACTACTGATACTAATACTACTACCACTACTGATACTAATACTACTACCACTACCACTACTACTACTGCTACTACTAGTACTACTACTGCTACTACTACTACTACTACTGCTACTGCTACTACTATTACCACTGCTACTACTATTACCACTGCTACTACTACTACTACTGTCTTTTGTCTGAATGTACAAAAAATAATAATTTGTGAACCAGTAACACAAATTAATTCCACAAAACACCTTTACTAATGTGTGAATGCAGAATGTGTCATGCGATCTACACGATATGTCAAAGTCACAATATTGTCAAGGTTCAGCGTTTGTTTGTGCGTTCCGAGATGCTTTTCAGCTCACCGCGTTTGTAAAGAGTGGTTCTTTGAGTTCCACCAGCAGGGTGTTTTTTTATAGTTGTTTTTTTTTTCACTATTCTGAGTTAAAATTCCAGAAGATTACTGAAAAACACAAAAGTAGCCCATCTGGCACCACCAACCATACCAGGTCACTGAGATCACTGAGATCCCCCCCCCCCCATTCTGACATACAGTATGATCTGTACTTTAACTGTGACTGTGAATATACAGGTGTACGGTTGTTCCTAATAAAGTGGACAGTGAGTGTACATAATGGATTCTTCATTTAAAGCATTTAAAGTGATTTGCCGTGCAAAACAAATCTATTTGTCAATATTTTCCTTATTATATATATATATCCTTATTATAATAATACATTGGCATTCATTTGGCAGACTACTATATTACATTTATTATGCATAATGGAACAACCATCCAAAGTAAAATCTATAAATCTTTTTCATGCCAACAGAAATCCAATACAAAGGAGCATTGCAGTATTACAAATCACAGTCAAGTTAATCTTATTAAACTCTCAAAAAAACGATCCTGACAGAATTGTGCTTGGAAGCATTGGAATGTGGCAATTATCTGAGTTAAACCTTGAATATTGAGCTGTAATTCATGGACGTGGCGTAAGTTCAATGCACGGGATAGATCATTTATTTCTCTGCTTCTTTCTTGCACTTAGTTAGTGTATACAAAGCACGCCAACGTCCCTACTGGCTATTAGATTATTATGAAAACGTGTTACCGTTGGATGTAATCAAATAAAGTTAATTAATTCAGGGAGACTTTCACTTCTACGCTCAGCAGCACCTTCATACAGTTTAATGAATTTTAATGGAGGTGAGGTGAAAATGCACGCTGCTGCCATATGACTAACGGCTGCAATATGGCATGTTTAGATTATAATTATCATAAATATTGCGTTTTGTAGTTTTATGCCTTTAATAAGCTTGCGCTTGATGGAAGAAATCTCCTTTGTGTGCTCGTCAACTGGGCAGTGTGACTCATCTGGTGTGAAAGGAGCCTTAATGCTTGCTACATGTTCGTCATTTCACTACCATTACCATAATGTTTTTGCCGTACTATTACCGTCCATGCGAAAATACTTCTCATCCTTGTTTCCACTTTTAGCACAGATTTTGAAATAATCTGTCCAGACGATATCAGTACTGAAGCTCATTCTGAATGTGAATGACAGAGTGAAAATGTGAGTTATATTAAATTCTGTTATATTCCGTATCAGACATGTAAGTTTACATCCATAAAAGTTTCAAATGGATTATTGACGTCTATGATATTGTAGATAAAATACAAAAACGACATGACTGCCAGCACTAGCTACAGCGGACATAAATAGCAAAATGGTAAAGGGTTGTTGCACAATTGCATGTATGGAATGGGACTTGGAATATTGTGTCCTTTTTTTGCTAGTTTACAACAAAGCAGCAATAGTTATTCATTCGTAATGGTCATGTTCATGGTACACCATATGGACAAAGAGTTGGCACACCTACACGTTATACCTACAGGAGCTTTTAGGACATCCCATTCTAAATCCATAGGCATCCATTGGAGTTTGTCCCCCCTTTGCACCTATAACATCTTCCACTATTTGGGAAGGCTTTGGAGTGTGTCTTTGCCCTTTCATCCAGAAGAGCATTTGTGAGACCAGACACTTATGTTGGATGTGCAATCTCCATTCTAGTTTTAATTCTAACTCTAGTTACATTAGGCAGGTAAAATTCTCCTGGCATTCACCAAACCCAGGCTGCCAAATAGACCAGAGAAGACATTTCCACTGTTTCAGTGAGTCCAGTGACAGCATGCTTTACATCACTCTATCTGACACTTGGCATTTAGCTGGCATTTAGCTGTAAAGTGTTGGGGCACCAACACTTTACACTTACAGGAGCTTTCAGGACAACCAATTCTAAATCCATAGGCACTGGTCCCCTCTTTGCAGCTATAACATCTTCCACTATTCTGAGAAGGCTTTCTACAAGATGTTGGAGTGTGTCTGTGGGAATTTTTGCCCATTCATCCAGAAGAGCATTTGATGTTGGATGAGAAGACCTGGTTCACATCTCCATTCTAGTTCATCCCAAAAGTTTTTAATGGGGTTGAGGTCAGGGCTCTGTATGGGTCAGTCAAATCCTTTTTCAAAATGTCTGGTAAGATTTCCCTTCACAGGAACTAATGGGCCTGAAAAACAACCCCATTGCATTATCCCACCTCCATCAAACTTTACATCTGGCACCATGCAGTCAGGCAGGTAACATTCTCCAGGCATTCACCAAACCCAGACTGCCAAATAGAGAAGCATGATTCGTCACTCCAGAGAACACATTTCCACTGTTTCAGTGAGTCCAGTGACAGCATGCTTTACATCACTCTATCTGACACTTGGCATCTGGCATTTAGCTGGTCATGTAAAGCTTGCATGTAGGTGCTTGGCCATGGAAACCTGTGCCATGAAACACCTGGCTCACAGTTTCCCTGCTGATGTTAATGGCACAGGAGGTTTGGAACTCTGCAGTTACTGAGTCAACATAGTGTTGGCATTGTTTATGCACTATGCACCTCAGAACTTGGTGATCCTGCTTTACGTGGTTCCTTGAGGCTTCCAAATGTAAAGAATACCGCATACAGTTGATTGTGGAATATTTAGAACGACCCATGATTAAATACTTTTATCCATATTGTGTACATCCAGAGTCTGGATGGAGGGGACACACATGGCATAGGATAGCAGTTTTATGGATAGGATACCACCGCATGGGTAGAGTGAGACATTAGTCTTACAGATTGCAGATTATTACACTTTTCATTCATTTTCCCAAAAACAAGCTGAAACCTGAACCCGCCTGACCACAGAGTATGATTCCACTGTCATTCGATCCATCTTAGATGCCTTTGGGCCCAGAGAACTCAGCGGTGTTTCTGCACAAATTGAATATACAGCTTCCTCTTTGCATAATACAGTTTCAGGTTGCATTTCTTGATGCAGCGACAGACTGTGTAAAGTAACAATGATTTTTCAAAGTACTCCTGAGCCCATGTGGCTCAATGGTCATGCACATTCAGCAGCAGTTTCCGCCCTTGACCTTTACACACCCAGATTTCACCCTGAATCCTTTCATGATATTCTGAATTGTGGATGCTGTAAGACCTAAATTCTTTGCACTCTTGTGCTCAAAAACATTGTATTTGAACTGACTGAAGTTACAAAGCTTGGCACAAAGTTGTGAACCACGACTCATTATTGCTTGCAAAGGCTATGACCTTATCCGTTCCCTGTTAAACTGTAGAACCTTCCAGAACAGTTTTACTTGTATTACTTGTCTTATTTTGCCTCTGCCCCTCTTTTTTTAGTGTGTTGCAAACAACGCATTCAATGTACCCTAAAACTGACATGACGGGATCAAATATAAAGAGAAGTCTTGAAGAAATAGCTTTACGACTGAAGCCAGGGATCACTGCATGGATCACGCGCTTTCCAAGTTAGATGGAGGAGCTATGCAGCTGTGAGGTTTAAAATTCATGAAGCATGATGTGGTAGGGGGCATAGCAGGTAGAGAGAAAACAGATGGGTCAGCCATCTGCTTGAATCAGAAAAGCAGAAGAAATGAAAAGAGGAGCACTGGAGATGAGGAAGACGGGGAAAGATGAACGGTTGAGGTGAAAGTGCAACATTCATAACTGATGCCAGATGCTGACTCAAGCATTTCACTCCATTTATCCATCTATCCACAAGCTGCTGTATACTTGGGCATAGAATATTTAAGTCTTACTATGGTATAATTACTACTCACTATGTTGAAGATGATTCAGAATGAATTCTTAACAACAGCAAAGTAGCCCTAAGCTGAGTCACAAACCACACCTAATTGATTAAAAAAAAGGTATGCGATTTAATTATTATTATGTTGAATATTTGTACATATACAATTTATTGCCAAAGGTATTCTCTCACCCATCCAAATCATTGAATTCAGGTATTACAATCACTTCCATGGCCACAGATGTATAAAATCACCTAGTACCTAGGCATGCAGACTGCTTCTACAAACATTTGGGAAAGAATGGGTAGCTCTCAGGAGCTCAGTGAATTCCAGCATGGTACTGTGATAGGATGCCACCTGTGCAACAAGTCCAGTCGTGAAATTTCCTGACTACTTAATAGTCCACTGTCAACTGTCAGTGTTATTATAACAAAGTAGAAGCAATTGTTAACAACAGCAATTCAGCCAACGAAGTGGTAGGCCACATAAAATGACAGAGCGGGGTCAGTGGATGCTGAGGCGCATAGTGCGCAGAGGTCGCCAACATTCTCCAGAGTCAATTGTTACAGACCTCCAAACTTCACGTGGCCTTCAGATTAGCTTAAGAACAGTGTGTAGAGAGCTGCATGGAATGAGTTTCCATGGCCGAGCAGCTGCATCCAAGCCTTATATCACCAAGCGCAATGCAAAGCATCGGACGCAGTGGTGTAAAGCACGCTGCCACTGGACTCTAGGGCAGTGGAGATGTGTTCTCTGGAGTGACGAATCATGTTTCTCTGTCTGGCAATCTGATGGAGGAGTCTGGGTTTGGCAGCTACCAGGAGAACAGTATTTGTCTGACGGCATTGTGCCAAGTGTAAAGTTTGGTGGAGGGGGGATTGTGGTGTGGGGTTGTTTTTTAGGAGTTGGGCTCGGCCTCTTAGTTCCAGTTCCAGGAACTCTAAATGCTTCAGCATACCAAGAGATGTTGGACATTTTCATGCTCCCAAATTTGTGGGAACAGTTTGGGGATGGCCCCTTCCTGTTCCAACACGAATGCACACCAGTGCATAAAGACATGGATGAGGGAGTTTGGTGTGGAAGAACTGACCTCAACCTGATAGAACTCCTTTGGGATGAATTAGAGTGGAGACTGTGAGCCAGACCTTCTCGTCCAACATCAGTGTCTGACCTCGCAAATGTGTTTCTGGAAGAATGGTCAAAAATTCCCATAAACACACTCCTAAACCTTGTGGAAATCCTTCCCAGAAAAGTTGAAGCTGATACGGTTGCAAAGGGTGGGTCAACATCATATTAAACCCTATGGATCAAGAATGTAATGTCACTCAAGTTCATATGCATCTGAAGGCAGGCGAGTAAATACTTTTGGCAAGATAGTATCGTTTAGAGACCATCAAGGTGTCGAGATCATTATATCTAATGGGACAACTGTTTGCAGATTTTCATTACAGTGTAATTTCACAATGCTGGCAATAAATTTCTGTCAGTCGCCTGTTGAATTTTAACACTAATGATCTCTGATTTCTTATGGAAACTTCTGAGAAACATTCACTACTATGGGCTGCAGGAATGTGAGAATGCCGATTGTTTGTTTTAGCTACTGTGTTAAATCAGTACCAAACACTGCTTGCTGTCAAGTATGAAAAATAAGCCATGCATTCTGAAAGAGGAGTGCATCAAGTTCCAGAGATGACTCATGACTCGTACCTCTGCTTCAATTCGACGTATACACGTGTTCAGAAGTAAGCAAGTTTCACAAGGAAACATAGAAACATATCAACCGGCAGATCAGAGAGTGAAAATTGAAACACTCCAATGTTAATCATTTGTTTATGCAAACATAATGTTTGATGTAAAATGACGCTCAGGGAGGGGCAGACAAAGAACATCTTACAAAATGCCTTGTTGCTATAATATAAAATTCTGCATAAATGCTTTATATAAATAATCGTGTCAAGACTCCTGACATAGACTTCTGTACCTATGAATTCTGGATTTACCCCAACATAAAGCACAAGCCAAGTTGACGTCCATGTATCCTGCTTCATCTCACCATATTACACAACTCTAATTTGCATATGTTTCAATAACTGTAATCTTCCACAGCATGCTGTCTGTCTAAAAAATGTACTTCTTTATGGCTTTAAGCAATAAACAACAATCCAACAATCCATAGACTTTGATTGTTATGCAGCAGCTACCATGCTGACCCATTAATGATTAATTTAAGTACAAGGATGAATCATATATGTTCATGTAAATGGTTGCAGTGTGCCATAAATCTGTAGGTGGTGCTAGACTTTTAAGATTCAAAGACGCATTAAAGTGAAATTTCACCCATTTTCTTCCTCGAACTGAATACACTGCTCCTATACATTTTAGCCCACTGGCGAAATTTAACATAGAAGAAATACGCTACTGTTCATATGGGCCAAGCCTTATTAAAAGAAGTAGTGTTTAGAATACTGAGTAGAATACTGCTGAGAATAACCTGCCTCTGACTGTTTAAAATTATGCAAACAATAGCGCTCATTTATCAATCTTTTAAAATGGTCTTAATGGTATTTTAGTCGCTGGCCTAGTGAACTAGCATGAGGATGTGCATTTGATAGAGATTACAAATCACCTCTATAGGTCACTCTGGTAAAGACAGTTTCTAAATGCATAATAAATCAAAGCTATTTAAACTTGACAGTATATTCCATATATAAAAGTGGAGTAATCCATGTAAATTATAAAGTCTGAAGACAATCATGAACAGGATAAAAAGAAAGTTTTTTCATTAACCTGAAATGTATTAGAGATGACTGCTGAACGCATAGTTGTAGGACAAAGTGCCCAGGTAGCATCATCTCCAACCCAGGTAGCATTATCTCCAACCTGGTGAGGCCTGTTCATTAGGAGTTGACACTGTGCAAGCTGGGTGACATGATGAATATGTCCACCACTCACCAGGCCAGCCTCAGCTTCCTCTGTGTCCTTTCTCAATGACAAATGAACAGTAGGCCATTGGTCGGTCTAAGTAGTACCATAGGGCAAGTATAGGGCATGGAATAGAATGCCGTAAGATCAATCGATTGATTCACTGAATATGACCTTGGGTAAAAATCCACAAATCACTCCAGTCCAAGGTTCAACCTAAGATGACTGCAAAGGCTGTCTTATACACGTACAGTGGCTGACACATACATCTGTGATTATCTAGCAGTGCCTAGAGAAAAGTATTGTGGTAGTATTGTGTAGTGTAAAAGTATTGTATAGTGCACTGGTGCACCAGCTTATGGGGTGGACACCATTCTTGTAAAATGGCATAAAAGACCCATCTATTAGGAGCACTCTTGCAATCAGGTTGATTTCCTGGTTAGCAGTTCTCAGATGGGGTCATTCTGAGAGTATAAAGAGCCAAAGCCACATGCACAGGTGACCTAAGGTGCCAAAACTTTTTGAAATCTGGGAAAGCAGTGTTCCAAACACTAATGTCTTTCTGGACATCTTGGGTCCATGAGAAGGACATGGTTGAATTGCAATGTGGTGGAAAATACTAAGTACATTACCTTAGTACTGCACTTAAGTACAATGAGGCACTTTATTTGACGATTTGTGTTTTATGTTACTTTATACTTCCATTCCAATACACTTAAGAGGGAATATACTGCACTTTCTGCTCCTTACAGCTTTAGTTACTAGCTAGTTTTAAGGTGAAGATTTTACACAGTGGATAATATAACACGCTTTTATAATACATAATATAACAAGATTGAACCAGTGGTTTCCAACCTTCATGGCTTCTGATGTCTTACTAAAAGCAGTGTATAGTCGGGGCACATATCAGATGTCTACTGTACAAGTTGTTTCTTTCTTTCTTAGAACTTTGTTTTTTCTTCATTCCTCTCCCATTAATCATCTCACAACCCCACAGATTTATCTGATGTCCCAGTATATAAAACTGTATATACAGTAGCTCCACCTCCATCAGCCTGCCAACCCTAATTCCAAAAAATCGTGTGTAAAATATAAGTAAAAACAGAATGATTTGCAAATGTCATGAGCCCATATTTTATTCACAGTAGAACATAGAACACATATCAGATGTTGAAAGTGAGACATTTTACAACCCCAATTCCAGTGAAGTTGGGATGTTGTGTAAAACATAATTAAAAACAATATGATGATTTGCAAATCCTTTTCAACCCATATTCAATTGACTACACTATAAAGACAAGATATTTAATGTTCATTAATGGATAAACTATAACAATAAAAATGTATTGTTTTTTGTAAATATTCACTCATTTTTGAATTTGAATCCTGCAACACATTCTTGTTGAAGCTTTGTAGGTGGAATTCTTTCCCATTCTTGCTTGATGTACAACTTCAGTTGCTCCCATTTTCAATGGGAGACAGGTCTGGACTGCAGGCAGGCCAGTCTAGTACCCGCACTCTTTTACTATGAAGCCACGCT
>JAOTRJ010000045.1:18927547-18937681 GCA_028564905.1 Leptodoras praelongus | reverse complement strand
CACCAGGCTGGTCCAATTTAGCCATGAAACCTCCCACACTAAAATGACAGGTGTTTCAGTTTCATTGTCTAACCCGTATATATAAATGTGTGTACATTCTTCTCCCAAACTATAACCACAAAGTTAGAAGCAAACATTTGTATAAAACGTCATTGTATGTTGTACCACGACAATTTCCCTTTACTGGAACTAAGAGGAACAAATTCATTTCAGAACGACATTGTCTCTGTGCACAAAGCAATCTCCATGAAAGGCCTTACCCAACATCACTAAAGCTCTTTCTGCTAAATGGACCCAAAAAATTCCCACAGGCTCGAAAATCTATCAGAAAAACATCTCAGAATAGCAAAGGCTCAGCAAGGGGGGAATATTCAATATTGATGCCCACGGTTTTGGAATTTGTATGTTTGAATACGCAGGTGTCCACATACTTCTGGCCATAATTTTGGTCTGTTGAAATAATGCACACTTAAAGTTATATTATCATGCACATTGAACTAATAAATTAACTCAATTCTAATCAGTTTATAGGCTATATGACAGATTATGAGTGCTGCAGCTAGCAGGCGGTCATGTAGTTTTTTGTTGAAGTGTTTTCCTTCCTTCTTCTTTCCTTCTTTATGTTCACAAACGTTTGGTTGATGATATCATATACATAGACTTCATCGATCCACATAAAAAATGGACTATAAGGTTCGTGTACTGGGAAAGTAGCATTTCTTATCCAGTATATGTAGGCTACTATAGACCAATTTATTTTTTTTTGCAATTCCAAAACGAGCTATTGTGTGGAGAAACAAAGTTTGTATATAAACATCCATATACAAACTAAGTAATACATATTATTATAATAAGTAATATCTGGCTGTGAAAAGAAGAGACTCTAAGTATTTACATTATTTGGCAGAGACCCTTATCCAGAGTGATATACATTTATCTCATTTATACAGCTGGGCAGTTGAGGGTCAAGGGCCCAATGGTGGCAGCTAGGTGGTGCTGGGGCTTGAACTCCAAACCTTCTATTCAGTAACCCAACACCTTAATCATTTAGCCACCCCAGGCCCTGTAGTATAGCTTATTTTTGTCACTGCTACAATACACTGTAGCTCAGAGCTTTACAGTCCTCAGTTCAATCTTTGCATTTGGGTCAAATCACCGACAGATGAAGTGAATTAACACCTGTGAAAGGGTAGGATAGATTAAGTAGCAAGTGAACAGTCAGTTCTCAAAGTTGTTGTGTTGGAAGCAGGGAAAATGTGCAAGCATAACGTTTTGAGTGACTTTGACCTGGGCCAAATTGTGATGGCTAGAGTCAGAGCATCTCCAAACCTGCAGGTCTTGTGGGGTGTTCCTGGTATGCAGTGGTTAGTACCTACCATGAGTGGTCCAAGGAAGGTAAACCTGTAAATCAGTGACAGAGTTATAGGCTTCCAAGCACCATTTGACATGCATGGGGAGTGAATGCTAGCCCGTCTGTTCTGAACCCACAGAAGACCTACTGTAGCGCAAATTGCTGAAAATGTTCATGCTGGTTATGATAGAACGGTGTCAGAACATGCAGTGTATCACAGCTTGCTGCATATGGGGCTACATAACTGCATACCAGTCAGAGTGTCCATGCTGACTCCTGTACACCACCGAAAGCACCTACAAAGAGCATCAGAACTGTACCATGAAGCAATGGAAGAAAGTGGCCTGATCTGATTAATTATATTTTCTTTTACATCATGTGGACAGCTCTGTGTGTGTTGCTTATCTGAGGAAGAGATGGCACCAGGATGTACTATGGAAAGAAGGCAAGCTGGTAGAGGCAGTGCGATGCTCTGGGCAATGTTCTGCTGGAAAACCTTGGGTCCTGGTATTCATGTTGAGGTTAATTTGGCACGTACCACCTAACCATTGTTTTATAAACCTGTGAGTGTCTTTTCTAAACCTGTGAGGTTTAAATTTATCCAGCCTTCACAACTGTAGTAGTATGAATGTAGAGCTGCCTTCTGCTGCCACCCTGTGGATAATAAGATACCCGACTTCCAGTCATCAACCTAAACTTAAATGCTGCATTTGCCCAAGACAAAAGAAATGACTGTCATTACACCTAATACTACATACATACTTTTATTGTCGTTAATATTATTGACAAGACATTTTTTGACCATAATGTAAACACTACTGCTTTCTTTTGAACACTTGATGGCAGACAACATCTTCACAATACAGCTCCTGCAAAAATAAAAGTTAAAACAGAAAAAGCAATGCTATTGTGGCAATAGGAATGTATACGGTATGTCCAGCATTACGAAGGAAGAAATAGATATGAAAAAAAGTGTACCAAGTGTAGTTTATCTCCCTCTATCCAGTGCTTCCATCCACGGTTGGCCTTTTCTCCCTTTTGTGTGCACACCAACGTGTCGCCTTCCCAGCGGACCAAAGTCTGTTCTCACAGTATCACAGTGCTGTCTTAATGTTGCATTTTATACATTAAAAGCTTTAATTACCAATAGAACCACCTTGGTTATTTTAAAGTTATGGCTATTAAGTAAAGCTGTTTCAGTGAGGTTTTCTAACATGGAAAAGTCTTCAGGATAGACAAAGGCCATGTTCTGTAACTTGATTGTTTCCTGGATAAATCATCCCACGTAACTATGAACGAAGAAGAAGTACAGTACAGATCAGTTGAATTTGTAATTGGCTATGGAATTATTGCAAATGGCTGTCATATAAGTGCACTAAAATCCAGGATGTGCTGTTGTCTAAAGGTTCTTCTTAGTGGTGTGTATTTCTGCTTGCTAAGTTATCTGTAATGGTCTAATTGTTTTTTCTTTTCCATCTAATTATAGGTCATGACAATGTTTCCAGAGCACTGTCTTATTTTGTACTGTGGCTCCTTTACTGCTGCCTTCTATATAGTGAAAAGCATCACTTCCACATACATGAGGTCACAGGTGCTTATGATCGTCTAGTGGTTAACACGGCCTGTTTTGCTCTCTGTATTGGCTGTGGCTCTTTGGGTTTTGAGCTTAGGGTCTCCTGGAAATACAAAGCTGCAGTTGCTCTAGACTTTCATCAGCAACACTGTGAGCAAAGTCATGTTCATTTGAATGGAATTTGCTGGATTCTTTCACATCTTGTTAGTACTATAACGTCAAAATACAGCATTTATCAGTCACCTGATGTCAGATTGACAAGTAACAGAGTTGATAATGGAAAATGCCAAGCTTAGGGCTGTCAACCTACCTTAAGCATTCTGTTGTCAAGCCCTTTAGTATACTCGTCAATCTCTTCCCCGATTGTCAGGCTCATCTCGTAGTTCCTGAAGGTGCTGAGTGTCTTTACCGTCAACTTGTCTTCATCCTGGATAATGACTTTGGTTTGAGACAAGTGGATGGCAATCTTCCGTGTAACCAAATCGATGTCTGTGAAAACAAAAAGAATGTGATGCACAATAGCTTGACTCGATCGTGGAAAACATCTGCATGACGTACCAAATGCACAAGAAAGAAAATTACGCATAAGCCTATGCCGCTTAACCGGACTTACCGAGAATTTTCATGTAATCCTCAAAGTTGTCATTTGTCTCTAGGACCCACGTCCCACTGAGATCCACAGGCATGGTGGTTTGCAGTGAACTTTGGGCAGAATGTAGGCGAGCATGCTGTTCTGGGACTTTATACTGGAGCAAATAAAGTAGTCACAGTACTAAAGATAAGAAAGAAGAGCAGTGGGAGAGAAGCCAAAATTAGGCACAAATCCCAGTCTAGTCAACGGAATATGGAGGAGAGGAATATAGACATGTTGTTGTCCTATATTATAATCCTGTAATGTGAATTTCTGAGCAGCAGACACAATGTAAATAAAATCTTAACATTTAGAAATGGGTGTCAATGGTGCTACCACCATCAGACAGACTTCACTGTGTGGGTAGTGGTCTCAGCTCATGAGTGGTCTCATGAGTGACATTGGATTTCCTTCAAATGTAGCACTTCGTGACAGAGCCAAATAGTTCTTTCAGACCAGAGAACCTTTATTTTTTTTTATTAATTTCTCCAGCATGCCTTATGGATTCCTTCAGCTCCTTAAGTGTTATCCTTGGTCTCTTGGTTGCTTATGTGATGAATACACTGTGATACCCTCTTTACCTGCTGGATGTTGTTGTACTCATGAGGTTGTCTTTCTGTTTAAAAACTAGATTTAATGGTACTCTGCAGGATACTGTGTATGGGGTATGTTTTGAAAAAAATGTTGGTCTTCAGGATGCTTCTAAAACTACAAAACTGCATTAGAACTAGGGATAGGATCATTTATGTATTCACTTGCTGGTCAAGTTCTCAGTTGTTCATCACATGGAAATCATCCGTTCTCAGACCCAGAGCATTAAAATGAGACAAAATCATGTTTTTGTTAATGACAGATAATTAAAGAGACAATATTTTGTGCACAGTAACAATAGTAATAGAAGGGGTGGGGTGGCTCAGTGGTTAAGGTGTTGGAATAATGTATAGAAGGTTGGGGGTTCAAGCCCCAACACCACCAAGCTACCACTGTTGGGCCCCTGGGCAAAGCCCTTAACCCTCAACTGCTCAGCTGTACAAATAAGATAAATGTAAGTCACCCTGGATAAGGGTGTCTGCCAAATGCCATAAATGTAAATGTAAGTAATAGGATATAGTTAATAGTTTAATAGTAATATCTGAATATTAAAAAAATCAGAACTAGATGCCTGCCTAACCGTGTGGACTATGATTGCTACATAAAGTATAACAAAGAACAAGAATTACTTGAAATAGCATACCAAGTTATAAAATGGTAGCTTAAGCAGTTCTCGAGATAAAGAACCGTGTTAGTTGCAGCACCCCCTATGGATGGAATTTCACAAAATTTGGTGTGCGTCTAAAGAATATTGTAGTGATACAGGCTGTGACATTTCATGAAGGTTGAGTCGTGAAATCCCAAGATATTGGCTAATGAATTAGTAAATCTTTTGTTCAGAACATCACTGACTAATTGGCACTGCTCCACAAATGAATTGTAAAGAGCTAGGGTAATGTGCTTCCCAGAGGACAAGTTGCCATAAAATGTCCAGAATTGTTTGCCAAAAAGTTCTTTGGGCCTACCCAACTTCAGGGGGGCAACACACACCTCGGGACACAAGCTTTATATTATGATATCATCAACCAGAAATTGGTGAAGAAGAAGAAGAAGAAGAAGAAGAAGAAAAAACTTTGGCAAAAATGATATATGTCCTCCCAACGTGCTCTGGAAATGGAAAGCTTAGCAGTCAAGGCTGTTTCCTTTCATCTAACCCCTGTGTTGCATCTTAGTCATTATAATAGTTAAGGTTACAAACTGTATGAACATTATATGTTAGATTAAGGCAATGCTTTTTTTTATGATAAATAATCAAATGGGTCAAAAGTAACTTGTTTAAGCTTAAAGGTGTTGCAAATAATAAGCATTTGCAGTGTTGAAAATAGATGAACAGTAGGGGTCAGCAATGTCTAGCTTTTAGGTAATGAATGCCGGTTTTCATTCTTCAGAAGTTTCTACTGAAATAGAAAAATCCAGTCAAGCACATGACCTAGGGACCAGATAAACAACACCCAGATAATATCAGTGTCTAATAGAAATAAAACTAAAGTCAGTTGAGAATAAAACCCATGTTAAAAAAAAAAAGATCACATGATGGCCACCAACATGACATAGTAAATAAAACCTGTACACGTGTGCACGATGCCCTGCCATGAAATGTCCGGTCCGTGGCACACTTTGTGTTAGTAAGATAAGCTCCAGCTCCATCGTGACCCTAACCGGCGACTGCTGGATATGAATGGATTTTATTTTGACGATGCCCACTTGCATGGGCGAAGCTGTTGTTGCTTATTAAGTTGGGCCCAGAAAGCAATTTCACAGGCCATTTCCAGCTGAAAATTTGAACAAAAGCTTGCCCTTTAGCAAGGAGATACCGGCATGTCTGTCTGCATCATGAGAACAAAGCAATGTCAGCACAGTGTGACTTTATAGCCAGATGAAAGCTGTGCAACCACTGAGCAGGTCATCAGAGATGACTGTCCTATCAGTTTCTGTGTGAATTGTGTTCATTTGGGATATTGTCAATGCTTTCCCTATTGAATTGAACTTAAATGAATTCATTCTCATTTCACATTATTAGTTGAATTTCATGCTATACACTGTGGATGCCCCAGTTTGTCAGCATGCGTGCATTAGACAATTAAATAAACACATTGGTAGATCTAATACACTATATATTATATTATATACCCATTATTGAACATTCTTTTGTATTTTCATAATAATAATTTGTTCATAATAAGCAAATTATTAGTGGTTAGAGTATCAAAAATAGTTACTCTAGTAAAAATATTATAAATAGTTATCATCAAAGTATTTAGAAATTAAAACTACCAATGTATCTGTCACTTGTTACACAGGAAGGTTCTCATAAAACAGCCTGAATGTAAATAAATGTAGGCTCTTGCATGTCTCTTTCTGCTGTGAAGCTCAGTGGTCTTCCTTGTGGTTTGTGGCACCATCTTCTGGAGCAGAATATGCCTAATACTTGATTATGTGAAATTTTCAATGCCTTTTAAAATAATCAAATAGTCTATTATAAGTGAGCATTTGCAATACCCTTACATACTTTGCTCTAATGTGTGTGTGTGAGCTTTGGACAAAAAACTCTAATGTTGAAACTGTTTGAAACTGATCCAAGTCTTACCTTATCTAGTAATGATAGGGTAGAGAAGCCTATTGAACCCCCCAAAACAGGAATGAGAATAATGAGCCATTTTTTTTAACGGCTCAGCACAATAAGATTCGGCTTCCTTCAAAAGGAAGTAGCCTTGCTACTAATTGGAGACGTCTACAGTGATGTAATGATGTGGCTCTGCAGGGGCTCTCTAGTTTGTGGAAAAGCAAACTAGTTGGACCAACTCTGAATCACCCCAGCACTAGAAACTAGTTTGCATTAGTGGAAAAGTGTCTAGTCTGTGGAAGCAATCTGCTCCTTTGTAGGTTCGCAAGTTTAGCCAACTCCCAACTGGCACTAGCACCACCCCACCACTAGCAACTAGTTTGTGTTAGGTGAAAAGTGGCTAGTCTGTCTGGAAAAGCAGACTGGTTCTTTGTAGGTGTGCAAGTTGAACCATCTCTGAACTGGTCCTAGCACCAGCCCAGCGCTAGCTCCTAGTTCGTGTTAGTGGAAAATGGTATATGAGCCCTTGTTTTCTCATCACATATTATTTCATGAAGATGGACACGCTTCTTGTATTTTAGGGAAAGATGGTGCACTGCTTGTTCTGCCAAGCCATGGAGTTGGATGATAGATGGCCAAATTACTGGGGCCAGTGGTTGAGAATGACATTCAGAGACAAATTGCACCAAATATCTAATCTGCAGCATTGTTGTTCAACAATACATTAAACTTTGCACTGCAGTGGAAGGTGAGAAAACTACTGTTATGATCAATACCTCTGGTAGAGACACCAGTGGCCTCATTAGGGGTTCAGGCCAACCAAGCTTTCTGCATAAATCCTCACTGCCTACAGCCTGAATCTTACAAATGACATGCTGGCTCAAATTAGTCCAGTCCATCAAATCACATGCTTGCACAGGTATGCAGATTAGTTTAAATCTTGGATGTTTTGCCCCTCCTCAGTACCGTATTAAATAAGCAGCTTGCTGTATACACATATGATTATAGTACACCCAATGTACTGTAAATCCTGAGTAATTTAACCAACAAAATACAAAGGATGATTGAGGTGTCAGCTGAGAGTGTGATAATAGGTCAGTTACATGACTATAGCAAAAGGTGCAAAATGAATTGGGTGGTCACATTATGGCGTTGATTGGGTGGGGTGGGACTGTGCCTGCTAGTGCACTGGATATTCAGCAGCCTGATGGCCTTAGGGTAAAAGCTGTCCTGAAGCCATCTAGTTCTGGACCTGATGGTGCAGTGTCATCTGCCAGATGGCAGCAGTGAGACCGGAATCTGGCTTGGGTGGAAGATCAGAAATGATGCTTTTGGGTTTTAGGCTGTAGTTGGTGAGGTCTTGATATTCAGTTTTAGGAAATGGGGACTTAAGTTTGTGACTTGGACTTGAGTCACACTTGCAGACACAGTGACTTGAGACTTGACTTGGTACTCAATTTGAGAGACATCCTCAAAAGAGTCAAGATTTGAGATTCGTGAACAATCTTTGGCACATTAACATCAAGGAAATGTCTGAGGAGTTGAATGCCATTCCCTTGTTGTCATGAATAACTTCATGGAACCACAAGAGAGTTGAAACTTGATTCCCATCAAAGACTTAAGACTTGATTTAGACTTGCAAAGAATGACTTGTGAGCATTTCTGGCTTAAATGAATCTTTTGGGCAGGCTAGTGCTCTCATGTATGACAGTTTCCATTTGTGTACATGCAATTTGTGAAAGATGCTGTTTACATGCCATAAAATATTTTTAGCAGCTATGTTTCCAAAGTAATGCAAATCCTCGAAAAGTCATGCAGACATTTTCCAGGCCTCGAAAATGAAAATGAAGTTTGTTGTATGTAAAACTAATGGAATTAGGTTACTGTGCTCTACCATAGATATAATGCATGCAGCATGACGCGTTTTACACTTGAATTAGCATAACCTGACTCGCTGGTTAGAAAAGCAAGTGAAAAGGTTATTGTTCATTTTCATTCAAGTATTAAGCGCAACGTGTGGAGTAATGTTTGAGCAATTTTGTGTACTTGTAGGTTGGGAAAGATCCTGGAAAATTCATTATGGGTGGTTGAAATGTCATGGAAACATTTTCAAATGCTGTCAAGGAAAATGGGCGCCTCCACTCGATACTTTCACCAAGCCCAGTTTGCTGTCCGCTTTGATAAAAATCATGGTTATTTCTTGTTGTCTGTTTATTAATTTACACTAGCCTTAGTCACTTAATATCATGTGGTATTGGATGTTGGTATCATTGTGCTTTTTCACTGCCTGGGTGTTTGGTAATTATGTTTTTTTGGTTTCCTACAGAGTGTGGATTGCTTCACTGCCTTGCTGCATGCTGGGCTGCCTTTGAGTTTAGTCTGAAGGATTATTTGGTGCTTTGTGTGATGGAGCTGCTGTCGAAAACCAGCTTTCTAACCCTCTTTAGAAAGATGCATTTCCTGCTGCTGGCCTCTGGGTTCTGGGTGTTCGGGAGCTAGTTTTCAAATGACTCCATCTCTTACTCTATAGGCACCAGCCAGACAATCTGCAGTACACAGCATGAGACTTTGCTTCCTTTGTTGATGCCAAGCCTCCTTCTATAAACTTGACACAAGAAAGGCATTCCATTGCTTGAAGGCTAGAAAAATACCTCTAATGTCCATAATCATATTAATCTGTTTGGGGTTACTGAACACAACCAATGTTGATGTAGTTTTTTGGTTGATGATATGTACTTAGATGTCACCAATCCACGACACTTGGTATGGTTGTAGCCTCACATTTCTGAAATAGAATATAAGGATTGTGTCCATAGGTGTGCCCTGTCCTTCGTGTTAGAGGCCACTAGATTGGGGTAGGCTCAAACTTTCTGGGTAATAGCTGGAAAATGCAAAGCATTTTGCAAAAATTCTAAACATTTTATATGTTTAATGAATCATATAGGTTATGATTCATTTGTTGACTAGTGCCACCTATAATGTTCGAAGTAAAAATCTAGCATTTCACTAGCCAACATCTTGTGTCATAAAGGCTCACAAAAAAATTTCACACATTCTTCAGACGCAAGCCAAATTTTGTGAAATATTGTTCATAGGGGCACTGCAACTAACACATTTCAGTATCTCAGTTTTGACATTTGTTATGCTTATTTCACTTCATTCTTGCGACACGGTGGCTCGGTGGGTAGCACCGTCGACTCACAGCAAGAAGGTCCCGGGTTTGATCCCCGGGTGGGGAGGTCTGGGTCCTTTCCCCGTGTCCACGTGGGGTTTTCTCCGGGTTCTCCGGTTTCCACCCACAGTCCAAAGACATGCATGTTAGGTCGATTGGCGTCTCTAAAGTGACCCGAGTGTGTGTGTGTGCCCTACGATGGATTGGCGCCCTGTCTAGGGTTGTTCCTGCCTTGCGCCCTATGTGGCTGGCT
>JAOTRJ010000045.1:18297417-18311847 GCA_028564905.1 Leptodoras praelongus | reverse complement strand
CCAATTGACGCTGTATTGGCCACAAAAGGAGGCCCTACACCATACTAATACATTATTGTGGTCTAAAATAACAGGTGTTTCAGTTTCATTGTCTAACCCCTGTATATTACAGTTTGTCAAAGGAAAATAGAATTCTATGAATGCTATGTTTAAATAAAAAAGGAAAAGAAGTGTGTCAGTATCTGATAAAGCAACAATATATATATATAAGTGTGTAAGTACAAGAATGTGTAGAAATAATTGAGTAAGTGCAGAAGCAATTGCACAGTTTGTAAGTAACCAAGTATGTAAGAACGTTGGCTACATGGACTGCATCTGAGGAGCACCATTAAAGGACTGTCAAGGGTTCTCAAGTTCCTTACAAATTCTTCAAATAGAAATTAGCCAGTTCCAAGAATCACGGGTACAGCAACTTCTTGGTAGGCTTGTGTTTGATGCAATTTATACTTTTCAGCCAAAAATGCAGTCTACCTTCCAGTATCCTAGGCTCTAGGCTACAATTTCTCCCATGTGATAGACTGCCAAATAGAGCAGCTTATTATTGAACAAGAGGACTATAACACTAGTGGGTGATGAAGGTCACTCATCTGTTGAAGGTGGCGCACATGGAAGACTAAATAAACTCTTGCCTCAGGTCCTGCTTTATGTATTCCTCTACAACTGCTGAATTGTTAATGAAAGTCGATAAAAAACAGAAACTTGGAGGTTTAGCATTGGACGTAAGGTTTAGTCCGTGGCAGAGTGCCATTGATGTTGTGGGGGTAGTTCTGTGGCTTGTGCATGGTTAAGTACATTCACATTGTCTCCGTATTGAAGAGAGAAGAAGAAGAAGCTTTTAGTTCTGCCATATACATTACACTACAGTGAAATTCTTTCTTTTTGTGTATCCTAGCTTGTTAAGAGGGTGGGGTCAGGGATGATATGGCGCCCCTGGAGCAAATAGGGTTAAGGGTCTTGCTTAAGGGCTCAACAGTGACAGCTTGACAGTGTTGGGGCTTGAACCGCTGACATTTTGATCAGTAACCCTTTAATCATTGAGTCACCACTGTCCCCTCATCACAGGTCCAGGATCCCTGGTTCGATATTGAGCTCAGGTTACTCTCTATATGGAGTTTCAGATTATCTACCCATATCAACCGGATGGGTTTCTTCTAGATTCTCTGGTTTCCTTTCACCTCCAGTTATTGGGCATGGTGTATCACCCTGTGGTAGACTGGTGGAAATGGTGCACTTGGCATTCCAGGTGATTCAGGATACTCCACTATTGGGTTGTATTGGGTTGTGCTGTAGCCATGGGAGGATATTCCACAGGCATCTGCCAAAGTAACCACCTTTTCTGTGAAACATTGATAAGTAAAGAGTATGATTCAGTGGTGTCATATAGCAGTTCTCTTTGAATAAAATGGTTCTTTCAGCCAGGTGTCATAAAATGTCATAAAGCTCTGGTCTGGTCTGGTGAAGGTGAGAGGAATGCATGCAATGGTTCCTTTTTTTGGCTCAAAATAACGGACCTCACTAGACAGGTGCCTTCCAGATAGATCATTATCCTGCCCAGAAATGGTACCTAACATGTAAGCTGGCTTCCAATTCGAGCTCACTGGATGATTAATAGGGAAATTACTTCATTATGCTGGGATGCCATTCTGTTTCTACTCGGGGGTTGATGTGTTCATGAAAACCCCCATGATCAAGAAGGTAACCTTTGGGCAGAACAGTGGCTTGATGGGTAGCACTGTTCCCTCACAGCAAGAAGGTCCTTGGTTTGATCCCCAGCTGGGAGTGGTCTATATCTGCATGGGTTTACTCCAGGTACTCGGGTTTCCTCCCACAGACATGCAACATTACCCCATGACTGACTGTGTTTGAAGGTTGAGCTTGTGTATTGATAAAAGACTTGTGTATCGATGTAACCTTGTGTCTGTCATTCTGAAATGATGTTCACAACCAATAAAAACAACACCTATTACCAGTTACCAGGGTTACCAGGTCTGCTTTTATGTATTTGCTTTGTTTTTATATATCTGTTCAATCGGTTGTTGACGTACGGCTTGTTCATGCTCTTTACAGGGAAGACCCGATCACGACAGAATTCAGTGTGAATAGTGTGGATGAGTGGCTGGATGCCATAAAGATGGGCCAGTACAAGGAGAACTTCACGTCTGCTGGTTATGTCACATTAGATTCAATAATCTACATCAGTGTAAGGTACTAAAACCCAAGATTAGGCTCTCTGAATAAAAAAAAAATCTGAGCCCCGTCTGTTTATGCCGGTTCTAACTCTGTGTCTTTTTCCCCAACTTCTCTTTCAGTGAGTTGAGTAAGATGGGTGTGACCCTCGTTGGGCACCAGAAGAAGATCCTCGCTAGTGTCCAGAGTCTGCATGCCCAAGGGAGCCATGTGCAAGTATAACAGCTCTGGACAAACTGATAGACAGATAGAGGAGGAAAAAGAGAGACAGTATGCAAGTGTGGAACCCAGAACAGTGCTTCACCATGCCAACCCTCAACCCTGGACGTTTGGCTGCAACCCAAGAGCTCACAATTTGTGCAGCGGAACCAGAGACTGATTAGGAGCGGAAAATTCAGACCAGACAGTTGATGGTCAAACACAAACTCTGATGAACATTATTGTGAGACGTGTACAGTCATTTGCATTGTTGTTTGCTGTCATTTGCTTCATTTTTTGAGGTTTGATTTAGATGAATTAAAATGTGCCTGGTGGATTTGGACCTAAGGTTGGTGTGTTTGGAACCACAGTATGGGCCTTGTAGTGCTGTGCCCTGAACATGATAGCAGACAGGAAGTGTGCTTTGTAGCCCTGGCTCGTATGATGATGTCGATCTAGACTGGCCATTTGAGTAATTATATGAGGCACTGTTTCTGGTTGGATTCCCTATCTATCGGCAATAGGAGATTATGTTTCACCAGCGGAAGTGGGGCTCGCGTTCTTCTGGAAATGTAATGTCATCCCAGTCTTTGCGTTTCAGTTTACGGCATTATGGTATGAGGAAACATTGCAATGAGTAGCTAATTCATGGCTAAAATAAGCGTTGCCCCATACTGTAATATCAAGTAATATAATGTTATCCAGTAGAGAATATCAGGGTTTTTTTAGTCAGTACATGTGGGCTAGTGTTTGGGTCAACTTTAATGCACCAGTATTGTCTTTTAAAAAATGAGTGAGAATGAGTGTCACTGTGTGTGGACCTACAGTATAAACTGACTTATTTTGGGGTTGGTTTGCATTTCATGACTGCAGAACAGCAAAACGTGCCCATTAGTGTATCTAGAGCACCATGGTACACATGCAATAAACGGTGTCTTTGACAACTTTAAAGGAACTTTTCCACAAAAAAGCATCGAAATAAAAGACAGCGGGTATTATATAACAATGCTGGCTGTCATATATTAATTATTGATAACAGTTGCTTCCTTTTTGAGGCATTCCTTTAAAGTTGTAAAGCTAATTAGCTTTTGTAGCTGCTTTAACTTCATAGCTATGTTGGGTGCATCGAATCCCAATTAATAAAGTAATTAACAAAATCCTATGTACGTATGGCAAGATGTAACAAATAGCACAGCAATGCATGGGAGCATTATTTGTGTTTAGCATTATGAGAAACACATAATATATGTATATATACAGACTATTTCCAGGTAGCAAACTGATGCTTGGGTGGCTAGATTGGCCCTGCCTATACAACATTTTGACAATGTTGTGCCACTGTAGGCAAGGTGGATTTAAACTTGACTGAAAGTTAGCCCTAGTGGCCAAATGTTAGCCCAATGGACAAAGTTATATTGGGCCAATGTTGGGAAGTCGGACGCCAGAAATCCCTCCTAGTGGCCCAATCTTGGTGCAGGAGATAATATTATATTGGGGCAATGTTGGTAAGGTATATGTAAAGGTGGCTAAAAATGTCTCGACCCTGGTCGCCCAGTGTATTTTGCGAAGTCAGTTTGCTACCATGGTGAGCTCTGAGCATTAACATTGGACACCATGGTTTTCACCGTACCTTTGTTTACAGCAGAACACAACTTACACTCTTGTAAAATAGTGTATAAAGGTGTACAGTGTCAAATTCAGTGAACAAAAAGCTGTAGAATGTTTGTAATGTACTTTATTTCATTTCCTGAAGAAGCAAAAGAAGATGTGAGTTGTATCGACCGGCGGAGCTCGCCGCCGTGGAATACAACAGAACTCTGGAATGTAGCATGGATGCTAAAAGCTTCATCTTTTATAAGCAAGTGACGGTGACTGCGGTTCTTTTTTTCTTTTTTTTCACTCCAATGGTGGCTGTAGCTGCTTGACGTTAGATGCCTTACTGTGTATGTTTCTTTCTCTTCTTCCTGGTAGAGCTAGTATCATGATGAGATATAGTGTACATAGTATTTATCATAACAATGCCACTGAAAGCTATAGTGAATGTCAGAGCAACACGTCTGGCTTTGTGTTAATTCACCTTTCAAGAGGTTGAACCTTCTTTCATTCACGGTATTCAAGCTTGTGTTGGTGCATGTAACCTTGGGGAAAGAGTGATCAAAGACTTGTTCATGGTGATTTTGTTGCATTTACAACACTACTATTTTTGTACTAGTTCTGTAAAGTATCCATTTCATTTACACAAACAAATGTCAAATGTGGGTTCTTAAGAAAAGACTTTCCCACTATGCTTTCTCTTTAGTGGCATGGAACCCGATTTATGATATGCCTAATTATTAAAAATGCTTGGCCATGACATGTGGGAACAATGATTTGGCTTGGAAAATATGTGAGGTTATTAAGTTAAGTATTAAGTGGGGGCAAGATTACATTATAGGGAACGAGATAATTAAATTGCAGTCATGATATAGTAACAGAAAGAAATGACATAATTAAGTAGTAAACATCATTTAGTGATGCAAGGGAATAAGATAATTAAGTCATGAATAGAATTTAGTAAAGTAGGGAAGGGGATAATTAAGTTGTGAACATGATTTAGTAAGGCAAAGTTACAAGATAATTAAGTTATGGTCATGATTTAGTAACATGAGAATGAGATAATTAAATGATGAACACAATTTAGTAAGATGAGACCAATTTAGTAAGATGATGTACATGATTTGGTAATGCAGGAACATGAGATAATTAAATAGGGAACAGAATTTAGTGGCATGAGAGAACAAGATAATTCAATTATGGCCATGATTTAGAAACATGAGAATGAGATAATTCAATTATGGCCATGATTTAGAAACACGAGAATGAGATAATTCAATTATGGCCATGAGTAACATGAGAATGAGATAATTCAATTATGGCCATGAGTAACGCAGGAGAATGAGATAGAAGTCATGAGAATGAAATAATTAGGTAATGGACATTATTTTGTAATGCAAGAGAATGAGATAATTAAGTAGGGAACATGGTTTTGTAGCATGAGAGAACAAGATAATTATGTTACAGCCATGATTTAGTAATACAAGTAAGAGATAATTAAGTCATGAACACAATTTTGTAAGATGAGAGGAAAATGAGACAATTAGGTAGTAAACATAAAATTGTAATGCAAGAGAATGAGATAATTATGTCCTGAACACAGGCAATGAGATAATTAAAATATAAACATAATGTAGTAAGATGAGAGAATAATATAATTAAGATAAGACCACCATTTACTAAAGCAAGGGAATGAGATAAGCAATCCATGCCCCTAATTTAGTAATGCAAATAAAAAACTGAGATAATTAAATAATGAAAATTAAATAATGTCTAGTCACATGAGAATGAGATAATTATGTAAGGAACATGATTTAGTCGCATGAGCGAATGAGATAAATAAATTACGGCCATGATTTAGTAAGATGAAAATGAGATAAGTCAAGAACACAATTTAATAAGATGAGATAATGAGATAATTATGTAGTGAACATGATTTTTAATGCAAGAGAATGAGATAATTTAGTAGGGAATATGATTTGGTAGCATGAGAGAAAGATAATTAAGTTGTGTCCATGATTTAGAAACGCAAGAAAATGAAGTAAATAAGTGGTGAACACAATTTAGTAATGTGAGCAAATGAGATAATTAAGCTAGAAACACAATTCGGTAAGATGAGAGAACAAGATAATTAAGTCATAGGCACAATTTATTAAAGCAAGGGAATGAGATAATCAAGTAATGACCACAATTTAGGAATGAGAAAAGTAAGTAATGAAAACTTTAGTGACACGAGAATGAGATAATTAGGTAGATTATGAGCTAAGGAACTATGTCAGGTCTTTAATTTACAATAAATAGATCAAGCAGGTAAGCTTGTTATTGTTCTATAATATGAAATCGGTTCACTGTGATAGCTCTGAAAATTACGTAATTATGAAATTCAGTAAAAACTTGTCTGCGAATTTGAGTTTCGATATGATCTCATATTTCAGCACAATCATTCTTCATTAATATGTTGCCAGATTTAATTATCTCATTCCCTCCATTTAATGATCTCGTTCCCTCGAGTAAGGAAGTCATGGCTATGCATTATGTATTTATTTTCTATTAAGTAAGAATGTCCACAGTGAGGCTCCTTATAGTACCCGTATCGCCGAAATGACATTTTCCATTTCTTGCTAATAGTGAAGTTATTCCTTATTTGGTGTGTTGTAATTAAATATAAAACCATATCACCCATACATAACTTAGGACAATGCATAATCACACTGTGCTATTTGATCTGAATGTAAATGGTCAATAGTAAATCTGATTATTAATAGTATGTATATTTTGCAGCCTACTGTTTTACATAAAACCGTAGAATTCATGAAGGCTCCTTTGGGGGAAAATCAGTTTTAAATGGCTATTTAAGTCTTATCGTTTTGCTTTTTGACGTTATTTTACCATTCGCGTATTAACACAGAGTGCAAGCGAATTAATCTATCATCGGTTCCGGCTCAGGCGCTCTTAATGACTCTTATTTACTGACTGCAAGCGTAACACAGCACGTTCCAAACTGCAATGTACATTGGAAAAGCCATTTGTGTCGTTCGTTTTTATGCTTATTTGAAATCTCCGAGGCGGAATACTTCGTCTACTTTGGATTCTCTCTAATAAGTCGATTAGAGGAGACAGACAGTGTGCTGATTAAGTATAAATGGGATATATTTTGGGAGGCGCTATGAGAAAAGAAAAAAAAAGATGATAATTGAAATGATAATGATATTGCAGCTTGTATTCCTCTCCCAAACAACGTTTGAATTGAGATTTCTATCCAAACTAGAATTTGGACCAATCCTGTGGCAAGTGTGGAAAGTCCGCAAAGCTGTGTTTGTGCGTCATCCTGTCATAAATCTGTCCATAAATGTATGTGTACAGCAACATTACAAAGCAAAATGATGGAAGGAAGTGAAGGAGAATGTAGATGCCTCTGTTAATTGGACTTAACTAGTATCTGTTAATAAGGTTAGCATGAAGCCTAGCACTTAACATGTAAATCGAACCTATTTTCACACCGACTAGTGCGTTATTTCATTTGTGTTTAAGTAAGTAGCCAACTATTTTGGCTAATAACATTAAATTGAAAACCTGGACAAGCCACGCCCACTATCGACAATAATATTAGTCGCTACACATGTGCCAGAAACCATCAGACAAAGTATGGGGTAATTTTGTGAAGTCCTGATAACAGTTCAACTGACCAGATGTGCAGGAGCTGAAACTCTCAGCACTGTTTTGTTGTTGTTGTTATTTGGGGGAGGGGTTTGGCTTTTTTTTTTTTTATGTACATTTTATTTTGATTATATTCAGTAAATAGTCATTTTGTCCAAATGTGTGAAATGTGTGTAAATGTGAGGGATGGGAAAGGGGGTTATCTTTAAATGACAAAGTAGCTACAGTAACTAACGAAGTAAAAGTGGGCGGAGCAAAGCGATCCAAAAAAAAGCGCCAAGATCAAGACACGAACCTACAGCTTACACCTACAGTCGAAAGCTTCAAACAAAAGAAGGGGTCTGAAATGAATGTTTGTCTAAAGCATATTTGTTCCAAGGTAATAAAAATGGTCGTTGTGATTAGCTAGGGTGACGATGTTTTCCAACATTGTCCGTGAAGTGACTCTAATGCCGGATATGTACTGTACATTTCTTTGACTCCTTATTACTGGTTATTTCTGACAAGTCATCTATTTAAGCCGTGCCCGATGTTTTTTTTTTTTTTAAGTCACTGCAGGTTTCTATTCAACCCACTGCAAGAGTGTACACTTTTCATGTTGCTGTAATAAACATGCAAATATTTTTTTTTTCTCAACGGAAGTACTGGACTCTGATTTCTGCCTGTGCTTGTTTCATAATCACAATTTATAGCAAAACTATCATTTGTAAGCCTTAATACTAGTACATAATTTCCCTGGTACATAACTGAACCCCCAGATAACGACCATCTGCAAAAGGTAAATGAGAAGCATAAATATAGATGAAATAAAATATTAATATAGTGCATATTATATTATTAACATTAGGTTCAGACAAAACCAGATCACTATTAGGTCTGAATTGAGTTAACAGTGCAATAAAAGCCTACCTGTAGGAAAACCACACAATACAGACAAATATTTATAGATATCTTATGAAGGTCCTGTTCCTGAAAACAGAGCTGCCTCTCCTTACCCAATCTTAACCAGACATGCCCTTTAACCCATGAGGAGTGTAATGGTATATTCCCCAGTGAAAGCTGGGCTTCTCTCCAGGGAATGAGGGAGGGGTCACCGACCTCCATGCTGTTCCTCAGCCGCATAAAGCACTGCTGCCTCCGCTGTCACTCAATGTTAGATCCATTATCCCCAATCCCCACCCTGTATTTCTCTTCTCTGTTTTACCTCTCAGGCACACACAGTCTCCTACACACACACTAGGTGTAGAGCAGCACCATTTTTCACCCATCATTAGCTGGACAGGTTAGATGGATGTGTCTTCTGGCTGGTAGCCTCTGATAATAGAATCACAAGACAACAGAGGATAGAGATATGCTGCAGGGATCAACTTCAATTAGATAACATTGTGCCAGGGAAAATAACAGAATATAACTAATAATGCCAAACAATAAAATCTCTTAGGCTGCTTTATTATTATTGCAATCCAAACTAATTGTAATCCATTTACATCCCTTAAATCGTTTTTATATATATATATTTCCCTACTTTCTCCCCAAGTTGGTCATCTTTCAATTCCCAACCACCAGCCAGCTTTCCGGCCCTATCAAATGAAACCTACCAACAGACACTGACCCTTCTGAGACACATGAAGCCAGCCAGCATATCTTTTCAACCTGCTGGCCCTGGTGCCTCCTCACATAGTAAGGTAACACGCTTGGAGGAAAGCATTATCTGCCCATATACATGAGCTCTAGAGATGCTCACAAGTCATTATTTCCAAGTCTACTCAGGTTTCAAGTCTTTGAGTCAAATCCAAGTCAAGTCTCAAGTCTTCAAGGGGCAAGTCCAAGTCAAGTCTCAATACTTTCAGGGGAAAGTGCAAGCCAAGTCTCAAGTCTTTCAGGGGAAAGTGCAAGTCAAGTCTCAAGTCTTTCAGGAGAAAGTGCAAGTCAAGTATCAAGTCTTTCAGGGGAAAGTCCAAGTCAAGACTCAATACTTTGAGGAACAAGTCAAGTCTCAAGTCTTTCAGGGGAAAGTGCAAGTCAAGTTTCAAGTCTTTCAGGGGAAAGTGCAAGTCAAGTCTCAATACTTTGAGGAACAAGTCCAAGTCAAGTCTCAAGTCTTTCAGGGGAAAGTGCAAGTCAAGTCTCAAGTCTTTCAGGGGAAAGTGCAAGTCAAGTCTTTCAGGGGCAAGTCCAAGTCAAGTCTCAATACTTTGAGGGGCAAGTGCAAGTCAAGTGTCAAGTCTTTCAGGGGAAAGTGCAAGTGAAGTTTCAAGTCTTTCAGGGGAAAGTGCAAGTCAAGTCTTTCAGGGGCAAGTTCAAGTCAAGTCTCAAGTCTTTCAGGGGCAAGTCCATGTCAAGTCTCAATACTTTGAGGGCCAAGTCCAAGTCACGTCTCAAGTCTTTCAGGGGAAAATATAAGTGAAAAGATATAATAATGAGGGAGAGAATGACATTCAGCTGGTCATGTGCCAGAAAAACATATTGTTCATGAGTCAAGTCTGCAGTCTATTCAGGACAAGTCTCAAATCAAGTCTCAAGTCTTTCAGGGGAAAGTGCAAGTCAAATCTCAAGTCTTTCAGGTGAAAGTGCAAGTCAAGTCTTAAGTCTTTCAGGGGCAAGTCCAAGTCAAGTCTCAATACTTTGAGGGGCAAGTCCAAGTCAAGTCTCAATACTTTGAGGGGCAAGTCCAAGTCAAGTCTCAAGTCTTTCAGGTGAAAGTGCAAGTCAAGTCTCAATACTTTGAGGGGCAAGTCCAAGTCAAGTCTCAAGTATTTCAGGGGAAAGTCCAAGTCAAGTCTCAATACTTTGAGGGGCAAGTCCAAGTCAAGTCTCAAGTCTTTCAGGGGAAAGTCCAAGTCAAGTCTCAATACTTTGAGGGGCAAGACCAAGTCAAGTCTCAAGTATTTCAGGGGAAGATATAAGTGAAAAGATATAATAATAAGGTAGACAATGACATTCAGCTGGTCATGTGCCAGAAAAACATATTGTTCATGAGTTCCAAATCTCAAGAGTCAAGTCTGCAGTCTATTCAGGACAAGTCTCAAATCAAGTCTCAAGTCACTGTGTGTTCAACTTAAGTGTGACACACTAGACACAAACTCAAATCTCCCATCTCTGCTAAGCTCCCAGATGCCCATGACCGGTTTGTGTTGCACCAAAAGAGCATGGCCAGTTTTGTTCCTTAATCTTCCAATGATAGGGTAACAGCTTTTCTGTTGCGCCACTTCAAGGCCACTTTGGAGCACTTTAAAAGATTCACTATATTACTAGTTACAAGGGTTCTGAGAGGCTATTCGGGTTCAAGCCAAAGAACTACAAAGTGAAAATTAAAAAGAAATGGTGACGATTTCATTGACCAGTTGAGCATAGTGGATAAGGTAGAGCTTTTCCTTTCTCTGGTTTGTTCTGAGTAAACAAATCATTATGCTTTAAGCTTTGCATAGATCAGAGCTTCTGGGAGCTTGGTCAACACTGAGAGGCACAGTTTTAGTGAAAGCCAACAGGTCAAGGGTCGAGTTCCTGGCCAGAGGCTCTGGAGGTCAGAAACAATCTATAGAAACTGGGCTCCTGTGTTACTTTAATGCCTCCTGCACTCACATTAAGGGACACCCAAACCACTGCCTGACAGCATGAGTGAAAGGGGTAATTAGTCCGCACACCCTGGAGACCCTGCAACCTCATGTGAGTATGAGCACTCTCCAGCATCATCCACATACACTTTTTCACCCTATCAATCATGCAGAACCCTTTGGGTCTCAGCCACTGAACCACATAACCTTTCCCAATGATGTCAATATGCATTTTAAAAGCAATCAATGGCATGTACAGTAGTGCACGGTCCACAACTGCTGTGATCCGTAGCATGTGTCCAATTTGGCAGATGATAAAATGGTGCATTATCACGAGGTGATCTATCATGTCCTTCTAAGTGACAGCTGGCCATTTGGTTTGGTCTTACTCTTCAGCATCCAGGGTGTCATATGATTGCTTATTAGAGACAACATGACAGAGGGGGATTGAAGAGGATTGAATTTGGGTCGGATGACTTGCCCTTTAGTCCTAAAGCACAACTGCTTTGGGTCCAATCTTTTATTTCAAGTGCTGTCTCAGAGGGATCACGTTCCCCCAAGGTTAGGAACACAGAAGCATGAGAAGTTATTAGTTAAATGAGGACGTTTCTCCCAAATGTAGTGGCAGCTTTAACTTAGTTGATGCAAAAGGCAGAATTTTACTGGTGTGCCCTGAGGCACAGTCAACAAGGTTTGGTTAAATCTTCTCTTCATCTTTTTAAAAGCATTGTCAATGTTGTCAATGTACCTGAAACTTTTTTTGGTAGGTGGGAAGGTGTGGAAGTACTTTCTAATCTCTGCACCGCTCAAATTTGACCCAGGAATCCAAGAACTGTTAGACAGCAGCACAACCCACTGTGTCAGGATAGCATGAACCATGACTACCCAATTCCTATGCATAAGAAACATTCCATTATATAATAATATCAGTGTGTATTGAAAGACCAAAGACTTTAAGTGATGCGCTTATTACTGAAGGAAAGTTTAACCTGAGGTTCAATAGGCCAATATTTTGACACTAGAGTTGACATGTAGAGTATTTCAGTGTAGCCAAACTCTGTAAATAGGAAAGCAAATATGAAGTTAATCTGTGTGTGATTCAAATGAGTGACATTCTCATCCCATTCAGGTCAAGACAAAATGTTATTGATGCGCAAACACAGCAAAAGGTCACACTCGGCTGGATATTTTAGATCAATTCTAAACCAAGGGACAGCACACACAAAGCCATGGTGACTAATCATTTTAATTTTAAAGTTTCTTAATTTTTGTTATTCTGATGCATAGGATTTGGGAGTTTTAATGCATTAACTTCACATAATTTATGTATTTTGAACATTACCCAGGTCAAGCAGCTGTTTACCTTCTACTATAGTAGAAACAATTGGAGCTCTGTAGCTTCATGCAGCTGTCTAATCACGTCAGACACATGGAAATAGTGGAATGTATGAAATAATGCAGATACAGGTTGATGGCTTCAGTTAATGTTCTTTCCAAACATTAGAAAGAGGTGGAAATGTGATCTCAGTGACTTTGATAGTTGGTGCTAGATGGGCTTGTTGGAGTACTTCAGAACCTGGGATTTTCATGAACCATAGTCTCTGGAGTTTCCATTAGATTTGCTAACTCAAATAGCCACTGTTTACAAATGTGTTGGGGTAACACAGTGACTCAATATGTAGCATTGGCACCTCACAGCAAGAAGGTCCTGGGGTCGATCCCCAGGTAGAGAGTCCTTTCTGTGTAGATTTTGTATGTCATCCCAATGTCCGCATGGGTTTACTCGGGGTACTCTGGTTTCCTCCAACAGTCCAAAGCCATGCAAGTTAGGTGAAATGGAGATACAAAATTGCCCATGATTGTGGGCTCTGCCAGGCCCCAAATCCTGCCCTAGACACTTTTAAACACATTGTCCCCACGGCCATTCAGATTAAGGGACCAGTGACAGTGACAAATGTGTTGAGCAGAGAAATATCTCAGAATCACAAAGTGATTTGTTCATGACCTGAAGACCACACTATTTTCCACCCCTGTCAGACAAAAACAGGAATCTGAGGCAACAGCGGGCAAAGACATGAATAAATATACATTTTCAGTTATTATATATTGCTACTTAACATACAGTCTGCATTTTTGCCCGTTCCTGTAAGTGACTATGGAAAGCAAAATGAATTTCATTTGGCAGAAGAAAACATTTGGCTTATTGGCCTGAAGTGCTGGGCAATAAGAAACCAAATGCATTTCTCTTGTTCTGTAATTCAGCTGTTTTTCTCTGCTGGACGCCGAGTTTGTAATGAGTTGAGGACAAACTTAAGCCCACCACAGGCATTTTCACATTTAATTTGATTAGGCCAGTGGTCATTCTAATCCTCTTTATTTGAAACACATCTGCTGACAACTACAGCATCTGGACACAGCATTGTGCTTAATGCAACATAAGATGTGGGAAGTCCTTTTTATTGCCAGAATGCTAAAAAATGATCTGCTAGCTTATTGTCCGGGGATAGATTTATAAGCCCTAAAAGACTCCAAGTTGTTTTAAACAAGAAAGCTAAATTGCAACACTTGCCTAATATGTATTAAATAATTGTTCTTGGGCATTACATTTGCTATGAACTTTAATATAAAGGAAAAATACTTAATCTAGGGTGCGTAGTGCTGTCGGCTGGTAGTGTGAAACATGTTTAGAGCATATATTGACAATTGATTAAAGCCTACAGTTTAATTTTGTCTCACTTCTCGAATTTGGCTCAGGTTTATCAAATGTCTGCATTGATTAATCAATATTTAGCACCATAAAACTGCTTGCCTTGCCTCTAACCAGCCTAAGTGCCAGTAGAGTCATATATTCCACCTCGGCCAACAGTCAAAACTTGCTTTTTCTTGTGCAAAATATTGAGCTCTGTTATATTTTCTTTAATTGCACTCTTGCTGATTCAGAACACCAACCCATTAAGTGGGGAGACCCATTTTCCCACAATTTGTAGTTTTACAACCTGGAAATGAAGTGTAATTAATTGCAATTTTATGTGTCTGTCTACAATAGCCCATAATTCTGTGGGCTATTTTAAGTGAGAAGAAAAAAAACATCAATGCAAAAGTTTGCAAAATTATTTACAAGTAAATAAAATGGTGCATAATTAATTAATTCATTTTCTTAATGGCTTATTCCTTTTCAGGGTCACAGGAGAGCTGGTGCCTAGCCAGCAGCATAGGGCGCAAGGCAGGAACAACCCTAGAC
>JAOTRJ010000045.1:17834157-17846615 GCA_028564905.1 Leptodoras praelongus | reverse complement strand
GGCTGGTCCAATTTAGCCATGAAACCTCCCACACTAAAATGACAGGTGTTTCAGTTCCATTGTCTAACCCCTGTACAAATGCATAAAACCTACAGCGTGTCATAGTTTAATAAATAACATCTATCGCATTTATAACACCACGCCTCTTTGCCTATTGATTATTTTCCAATAACCGCACACCCTCGCTATTTTTTTTTTAATTCCATTAACAGTAACTGACTTACTGCAACCAGTGTTTTTCTAGCAAAGTGAAATGTGTGAAACTTTCGCTCCATTAATTTGGTTTCCATGCAAAACCCTGCATCCGACACACGGCCAACCAAATAACGAAGCAGGACAAACGCAAATAAATGAACCTGCATTGTTTAAAACATTAGACAAGCCGGAAATCATGTGCATGTACGATTTTCTTTTCTTTCCCCTCACAGACGGTGATGAACTTTGTTTCTTCTTCTCAACTTAACAGATTGGAAACGTCTAACCATTTTTATGAGCTTGTTCCGCCGAGTGACAACTCTCCACGTCTCGGATAATTCCGCGTTACATCCGAACCGACACTGTACTCTGCCTAAGACACACACCAACTCCTGTTTTATGAAAATTCTGTCCATCTAAGCACTTCGAGAGTAAATGAGCATGCAAGAGATTGTGACAGCTGCACGGTTACCTCCTAGTCATAACTAAGAAAGTAATGAGGAAGTATAGAGAGAGAGAGAGAGAAAAAAAAGATGGACAGGAAAGCATGTGTTTGGAAGGAGAGAGAGCAAACCAAAGTGATGGAGAGAAAGAGAGAGACAACAGAGCCAGATGGATGCATGTGCAGACTGCAAACAACTCTACCGAAAGACCTCTCAATCTCAAAGCTGAAGGAAAAGGTACGAAAGTACACGCGGTGGAGCCACGCCAGGCCATAACACCCCTTTTGAAAAGAGAGCAGCTTTAATCTGAACAAAACGCCCCGCCAAAACACTCGCTACTGAATCTTTTGTTCTTCTAAGAGGCCCCGAAAGGATTTATGAGCGCGGGCGTCTTGGGAACGATGAGCCAAAGCGAGGCCTCGGCTAGCACGTGAGCCATGGCGGAAGAGCGAGATCAGAGAGGCGATCCCTCATAGATCGAGCGCCTATTCCAGGACAGCTGTGATAAATGGCGCCGGACGGTGCGCTGTCCGATCGATGCTCATTATGGCAGGGACGCAGAGGAAACCAGGCATCTCTGGCATTCGGCCAGCCCTCCAATCCCACCAAATCCCCTCGGCTTAGCCCCTCAACCGCTCCCGGGATTAGGAGATTAGAGCACTGTAGTCCATTATCTCCCCAGAAGGCTGGGAGGAAAGAGTGGGAGATGGCGACGGCGACGGCCAGGATGAACCACATGCACCTGTGCAGAGCGACTGGCCAGCGCTAGAGGAAAAAAAAACGTCAGAGGGCTAAACACATCATAAATCACCCGACTCAAGGACACGCTAGCGGACCTTGCTGAGACGTGCACGCCGAGCACGGTGGCTCTCGAAACACGTGCGGGAAAACGGACGCTTTAAAGAGATAAAGGAAAAATCCTCAGAGAATTGCACTAGCAAAAAACACACACAACTCCTCTCCGATGTGATTAGAGCATTTAAGTCGACGCTTTGGGAAAAATCAGAACTTCTGGTGATGAAAGTGCAGCCTATATTAATCATATTTGACCAGCATTCACCAAATAACTGTTCAGCTCATTACCATCGTCTGGCCCTGATGATTAGAGAATGAAAACCGCTTCAAGCCGCAATCACAGAAGAATAGTTTCTTGCCGTTCAGAGCATCACGTAGCACGTTTAACTCCAAACGATGTGCGGTGACGCAAGAGTTCAAGCAATAAATGTAAAATAAATAAATAAATTCGACAAAAAAAAAAAAGAAGAAGAAGAATATTTAAGCCAAATGTAATCAGTCAACCGAGACGTTTGGTTATGAGAAGGCGAATGCTGCTTATAAGCCAGGAAAAGCCTAAATAAAGAACACAGTACGCACTGTTTACACGTTGTTAAGTAAATCTGTTGGTATTTTTGGTTATGTTTATGCTCCCCATTCTAGATTAAAAACAAGCTCATGCTGAAAGTCCACGAAGCGGCGCAGACGCAGTGTGTGACCTGAACACCAACCAACAACCCTATTACTCTCTGCACATCCGCTCAGGCTCTGTGTATCTGTTTGTTTATCAGAAGTCCATCTAAACGAAGTCCCTATGGCCGGAAACACGCTGACCTTCACAAGGACAACTGAAGCTTTTAAACCATTCTTGGCAGGCAAACGATTGCTGGGAATAATAACGCAAAAGTACACAGAACCCACGTTTGACGTCTACGTCGTATCGCCCAAGGCAGTCTTCAGTGATTACTCCTGACCCTTCATAAGAACAAACGTAACCCTGTAATCCACGTAACATACAACATAGCCTTCTTGAGGTGTGGCTCCGCCCACTGACACGGAAGCAGCTTTAGCAGATTGGCACTTACGTAGTCATGGAAGGCCTTGGCCTCGCTGGAATGCTCACAGGTCTCACGTCTGTCTGGGGCGGCGCAGTACAGATCCCAGAACACGCTGCAACGACATGGACGCATCATCAAAAACAAGACCAAACTTCTCAATCAGGAACAGTCAAAACAACTGATACGCGGCTTCAGGTTATACGGCGGCATGCTCGGCTACGCTGATACACAGAAATCTCAAAACAACATTTATTCACCTGGATAGAAAGCAAAACACCAATGCATTTTTTTTTTTAAGTCTGGGGCGGGGGAGGGGGAGATGACCAAGACTCTGAGATAGAGTGAAGGGGGCGGGGCGTCCAGGATGTCAATCATTCCAGATCCGCATCTCAGCCGGGTCATAGTCATGAGTGAAAACTGCTAGGATACTAGTACCAAGCTAAAACAGCGAGCTCCTGAAGGTTTTGCATAAAGGTTAGCAGATCTGAACCGCACACAGCCTCGGGCCACGATCCAGGAAACGCACCAGGATCTACACTAGCAATGCTTTCCGTTTCAAAAGGTGCACACAGCCCTCAGATTCTCTTGAAATTCTCTGTCCACTTGGCACGAGCAGCAGGTTACGGATCAATTAAGCCAGGGATTTCCTCAATTAAGTCCACTCAGGTCCTCCAGGGCCGCCGAGGGGGAGCACAAGGGTTCCTTCCAAATGGCATTTTAATTACTGCACTGTAACTAAGTACCTGTTTAACACATTCAAATTAGATCACTCCTGGTCTTTAGACATCGATTTAATGGATAACCAATAAAGCTACAGGGGGTGGTGGGAGGAGGTTTGAAAGAAGACGCAGGACCGGGTTGAAACGTGACGTACCAGGTGACGAGAATCTCTCGATGCGTCCGAACCGCCGGCGTCGATCGCGAAGCGTGGTTTTTAAGTTAAAAGGGATCAGGGATCAACCCATGTGGGTGATTTTTTTTTCCCCCCTCCACGTTGAATGTTTACTGGGATAAGGAACATTCCATAAAAAAACGGCAGGAAAATAAGAGCGGGCGAACCGGACTCTTTGTGTGTGGGGGCGGGGGCCATTAATGGGTAGCAGAAACCAAAAACAGACGGAAAAGGAGAGAAAGATTCCATAGCCTACGTCTATACGGACTGGGAAAAGCCTTCTCTGAAACATGGTGGAGATAAAAATAAAATAAATAAAAAAAAAAGAAGGACATAACCAATACACCAAAGATATATACCCGTCACTGCTTTGAAGCAGTTTTGATGAAGGTTTGGATGAAAGACAAACCTAAACGCCGCCATTGTGCGTATGACTATATTTCTTAATGGCTTTTTAAAGACTTTAGGATTTGCAGCTAATAAGGCGGTGGTCTGGGTGAAACTCAGTCATGAAGTCGGAGAGAGGACCGCAAAACTGCGTCAGCGGTGTTGAACCCTGTTAAGAGTTGGTCCACCTACCCAACCGTTAAAATGACGGACATTTCAAACCCGCCAATCCATCGCAGGACGTCTTAAAGTCTATTGCATGCTTGCGCTTAATTCCTGCAAATCCCATATTCACGCAGGGCAAGCTGAAAACCGCTCCCCACCGGCGGCCTGAATGACGTCATGGCGCTTCTTTAGAGGTTTAACAATGCGCAGACGGAGCTGGGCTCTGATGCTAATTGGAGGAGCTGCATTTTCATGTCAATTACTATCCTTTCAGGACTCGGTTATACCTAAGGGCATTAAGGCCATCTCCTACAGGCAGGAAACAACAGTCGGGGACAAAAGCCGCCTAATATCCCATACGTTCCTCTTTTCTGTGGAGTTTACGGTCGTTCTTTGCATGAGTATGCACGTCGTTTCCACGTGACTAACATGGGCGTGTGGGATTTCGCAAATAATGAGCACAGGTGAACTTAAACGTGCGGTCCGATCGGTTCGAGTTCTCGGGGGTTCGAGATTGTAGACTGGAGAAAATCTGGTTACGCCACAAAGAACTTTATTCTTTATTTAAGAGTTCAATTGAATAACTTAGCATCATTTGGCAATCGGTGTTGATAGCTGTACGTTATCTCAACCTCACAAACCTGACACTCTTTCTTCCAATTTGGTTTTAATTTTTACGTTTATGAATAATTTATTTGTCGTCGTCTCATGCTTTGGATAATTAAGCTCCTTTGTGTACTTGTGAATGGTTCAGTGTTTTGCTTTTTTCATTTCCATTCTGAATCCATCTGTCAAAATTCTTCAAACCTTGAAAATTTGAATACATAAAAATGCTTTTTGTTGCAGAAATTAACAAAACCTCTAACGATTCCTGTCTTTTTAAGCGATGTTACGATTTCATACGTCGTCATGCCTTCAAATCGGCGCTAGGTTATTTCTGTGGTGCGCTTAAAACTGCACTTTCAGAGTTCGCATGGCAGCCGCGTAAGGACGGCTTTTACGTCTCAATTTTTTAAATTGATCAATGGGAACTGATCAGACCAGGATATTCGCGATGTCACAAATCGTTTATCGCGATATCAACAGAGGCGCTTCACAGAACGTTTAAACAATGCTTTGATGAACCTTTCTTTTAAGGGGTGGCTCAGTTGGTTAAGGTGTTGGATTACTGACTAGAAGGTTGGAGGTTCAAACCCCAGCACCACCAAGCTGCCACTGTTGGGCCCCTGAGCAAGGCCCTTAACCCTCAACTGCTCAGCTGTGTAAAAATGAGATAAGTGTAAGTCACTCTGGATAAGGGTGTTTGCCAAATGCCATAAATGTTTGCCAAATGCCATAAATGTTTTAAGTATATCAGCGAACGGATCAGGAGACGGTCGATAGGCTCGATCCTTTAATTAAGCAAAAAGAAATAAACGGTTAAGTGCGCTGGTCAGAAGAGAAGGCGTCGATAGATGGGTGAAGAAATGATTCGGAGGGGAAATCCAGGGTTGGTGGATGATGGTGGGATCGCTTTAATCAAAACCTGCATCCCGTCTTGACTCTCGGTGAACTCGGGGGGGGGGCTGTTGACCCTGTGGCCAGTCAACTGGCCTGCCCCCCAACAAGAGAAGAGCAGAGTAGACAAGGGGAAAAAAAAAAAAAGACAGCAGGGAGGAGGGGATTTGGTCATCATGCACAAAGAAGAGCGGTATGCAAGGAGTTAATCTGCTCTCTTGGGGTTGGGGTGGGAAGGGGACAAAAGGACACAGCCAGGGACAAAGGTTGGCAGTGGGGGTAAGAGCGAGGGTGTGTCCTGCCTTTACTACACCATCTGGGGCTTTTGTTTTCTGTCAGTGGGCGGAGCCAGTCAGGACAGCTTCTGATCCATCGTTATTCAGGTATCACGAATTAGGAGAAATAGGATTCTCCTGGGATTGAGGGATGATCACAAACAATATTGATTCTGATCAATGTTAGAAGAAAAAAACGTATATAGAAAATATAACGGTGACGTACCACCACCATGAATGCAGGAATCCTGGGGGCTCTCCTAGAGTAATGTTCTTCTCCCACCGGATCTGAAACAACACACACACGCAGAAAGATGAACGTTAGGTGTTCCAAACACACTTCCCATTGCACCTATTACTGGCAGCCACGCAGACAAAAACGAATCGACTCATTCTTTCTCCTAATGGGCCACCGTTGCATCTGATCTCTATCTCTACAGAACGCCAGCGGCTTCCTAAACCTCCCTCGGACAATAAGCCCGTAAATATTTCTCGACGACTTACAGGGAGTCTCTTTGGCATACGCGCCTCGTTGCTCTGCTCTGTCAACACGGACGGATTGCGCTGGGCTTTCCTCGTTTCTCCTCGGACCAGGTGATGTGTTTCAGATACAAAGAAAAGATGCTGGTGTTTCATATAAGTGCGTAGAGCAGATCGGTAATCAGAACCAAGCTAAGGTTGGTCTCTTCAGTACTGGGTTCTCAGAACCTGAATTTCGTAGCCCGCGAATCCGGTGGAGAAACAAGTAGACGTCGATGAGTATAAGAAACAAAACAGGGTCATGCTCTTAAAGGAAAATGATCAGACACTTTACGTCACGGGAACGTTCATTATTTTCACAAGTGCACGTACGGAATTATTGTTACTCGAGACTCCTTCCATAAACGTCTCTTTAATAACAACCTAACAAGTTTACAATTATCTATAGATTACACGGCATCCCTGGCATATATACGTCCCTGTGGGTGCTGTTGCTATAGAAACGATAAAGTCGAAAAAATACGAACCCACACCTGTTGACCAATCAACCAATCAGGTTCCGAATCCGGCGATTTTGACTTTTTTAATGGTTCTCGTTCCGAGTCTGTTTAAAGCGAGCGGATTACGTGTATATGACGTACATAATCAGGGCATCCTATCAAATATTCGCCGCACTACAGCCAAGAAGCACCGATGCACAGATCGAGCAAAGTCACGTTAATTAATTTCACCCCCAATTAATTATCGCTTTCACACGTCACTCTGTCTACAGGGGTTTGTTTGCCGTTCGTAACGAACGATCTGGGAGCATGATGGACTGCGCAAGCGTTCTTGACCCAAGGGTTCAACTGCCTTTGCGATTGCTCACTGGGATTTTACACTTACACACACACACACACACACATATCATCTTACCTCAGACAAGAAGGTCTGTGCAGATTTCTGAGCGCCAACATGCAGCAAATATTCGTAGACGTATAAAGCCAACCTGGGAAGCAAAAAACAAAACGTATGTATATATACATATAGACTTAAACAATACTTTTACATTCAATGCACTCAAGAATACTACTATGAACGAGTTACTTAGGCAGATTGAAGTAGAACCCACATATACATAGTAAAAAACATTTCCAACTGTTAAACGAATCTTCTTGGTGGATGGGTGTAGCAGAGTATGAGGTCAGATTCAGAATGAGATGCTCACGCCGTATTGACGTTCAATGCATATGTTTGTTTTGAAAGAGCGTCTGAAAGAGAGGGGTGTTGTGTCTACTTGTCCAGCAGGCAACTATAAATTAAAAATAATTTAATCTGCTTGTTCTGGGTCACTGGCTTGCCCACCATGGTGCAAAAAAATTGTTAAAGCAGTAACAAATGGCAAACTTTTATTTTATGAGGGAAACATTAAAAAAACCCAAAGTTGCCATAAAACACATGCAGACTAACCAGAACAGCAACAGCAACAGGTCCTACTCAACCCTTTGACCAATGCCTTTCTTTTTCATTCCCTTGTTTTTTTTTTTCTGTCGTTCGTCCATTCCTCCTGGCGCCTAACAAGCATCCAGGGTACCCCGACTAAAGCTTTAATTCAGCTCCAATTGCCACCATCCTCTCTGCTTCCACATACCCACAAAGCACACAGCTCTGGCTCTCCTGGCCAAATTGCTATGTTGTCCTTTTTAGTTTGTTGCAGTCACATTTTTGGAGGAACTTTTCATCATTGCATGCTCCTGTTCACAGCTGACCAAGAAGGAAAGAAGGAAACTCTGCGGGAGGACGCGACCGTGTCCTTGGTTCTCGGACTGTGTTTTGAAAAGTCTGAACAGGTGTTTGTGCGGAGCGCTAAGAGTATCCGAGTCTACAGACATACTCGTGTGTTGTGCCCAGCAAGTGTCTCGGATGGCTCAAGGTCACATGCGATTAAAGGGAGGGAAAATGTTTGTTTACCCGAAACAATGCCTGTTACTACGTTCAACTGTTCTTAGAAGTCCAAAAATACGGTTTTACTCTTTTTTTGTAACCTCCTAAATGATGATGGTACATCATAAATAACTAGGGAAACTCCTCTGATCAGCCTTGTCACTGCCTGGGAGATAAGCTAGGAGACAACAAACAGGAAGGAGATTTACACACACACACACACACACACACACACACACAAGCTTAGCAAAGGCGCGAGAGAGTGAGTGAGCAGAATGGCAAACGCCTCCTGCTGAGAGATGTGGGGAAAGGGGGAAATTCAACGACAGCCATAAACACAAGGATGAGGGTTTCAAACAAAACCTAAAACCCCTTTCTAAAAACGTCTGTTGTTCTGCAGTTGGGGGAAGTTGCATTTTAAAGACCATTGTGTGAAGAATGCGCAGAAGGTCTCACTAGCATCTTTAAGCACGTGGGTTAAAAATACTCCAGCAAAGAGCCACAAAGATGTGGATTAAATTGTTGGAATACATCATTATACTTCAGAAGACCAAATCAGGGTCCACACCCATTAACAAAGGACCAGTGGAGACCAGATGTTGTTATGTTCCTGGCTGATAGCAATGGACCCCAACATAGTCTTGTACTATTCAAGGCCATCCATCCTACAGGTTCTCAGAGATGCGTTTCTTCTCACCAGTAACCACCAGAGTGGTTATTTGTACTAACAGGCTTCCAGGCAGGTCAAACCAATCTGGCAATTCTCCCTCATAGGCAGGGCGCTTCTCTCCACAGAAATTATGCGTACTGGACACCAACATCTTTCCCATGCTAAAGTCAAAGTCACTGACATCATGTTTCTCCAAATTCAAAAAGCCTGAGACAAGTTTTATCTGATGCTTACAACCTGCATCTACATGATTTTATGCATTACACTCCTGCCAAAAATTGGCTGCTTGGATAGCTGCTTGGCGGCTTGGACAGATGATGTGATCTAGAGAATCTAAAACGTATAATGTATATTAGTGATCAGTTATTCTGCAATGATGGTGCACATTAGGGCTTGGGTCCAACAGGACCTCAGAATAAATGCCATGGGTGCGAGATGTCTTAACAACAGATATCAAAGAGTGCGTAGGTGGCGTGACTGCTATACATAATACTACCAAAGTTCTGACAGCTTAAAAACATTCACCTGAACTGTCGAGCTGGCTTTCTGGGCATGTTTTCTTCACCAATGAGCAGTTTAAGGTTTCACAACTTTTCCTTCAGCATAATTTGGAGACAACTTGCTGGTTCAAACTTGACTTCCAGACCTACTGAAACGGTGTGGCTTAAACCATTGACTCTCAAGGGAGCATGATAAAAATTTAACTGCATGGATGTCCATATGTGGTAGGTGCTCGACTGAAGTCAGTTTATCTGCTTGAGACCTGGTCCTCATTGTAAATGCCAAATGTGACTGTAGATGAAAGAAAGAAAGGGTGCTGTTTTCATGGAAAGCCATAATATTTCTAAAAACATAATAGAACCAAGTGCCTAAGCAACAGCACAAGAATGAGGTTTCAAGGAATACTGAATAAAAACTACCTAGAGAACCAAAAGGAAGACTAGCACCACCTTGAAACACGTTTATGTAGCAAAACGAATATTAATAATAACCACAAAATCCCTCCTCTATTCAAATTCCCACAGTCAAACTAAACTATCCCTATTCAAATCTATTCCAAGGAATAAAAGCACTCTCAGTCTACGCTCAGCTCCTCCTCCAATTCAAATGGCCGCATCCTGATGGTAAAGTATGCAAATCTGAAAGAGCACAGTATTCTCAGAGGTGAAGAAGCTGCGACGATGACAAGGAATTCTTGCTGACACAAAACTTGGCTTTCTTGCTTCTTGAAAAACCTGAATACAGGCTTGCTCGAGGGAATGCTAGGGGGGACAAATCCATCACAACTCCTCATTGCCTCCCCTCTTCACTCCTTCCCTCCCCCTTTGCGCCTTAGTTCCTTTGCCCCAGAGAGCCATGCCAGTCTGAATGTAGAAGGCTGACTGTATTGCTGATTGGGACTTGCAGGTCTAACAGGCTTGGAGCTCAAGGGTCCATTCTAAGAAAGATGGTACAGGAGGGAGTGACGGGGCATTATACTCCCTTTTAAGTGAGAGAAAGTACTACAAGATGGTACAGGAAGGAGTGACAGGACGCAAGACTTCCTATTAGCCCCTGCTGGAGAACGGCTTCACCGGGACACCTTGTTTCTCTGTAGGGAGTCTTGTACACAAGAGGAAGATTAAACACAGGTCAGGATGCTTGGCTTGCGATGTAATGCCAGGTGCAGCAACGCAAACCAGTGTTCTCCAACCCCCTTGTACATTATATGACAGCATGTATAACAAAGTAGGATCACAAAGCAGACACAGATGAACAATCTTTCATTTATGATTTTGAATTAGAATGCATTAAAACAAATCCGAGTATGTCTGGGATGCCAGAGTCCTGCGGCGTAACCACGCTAATCAACATGGTACACACACTGAAACGGGGACCCCATGCTGATTCCTCAACATCAACTTAAAAAAAAAAAATTACGCTCTCTGAGCACACCTGACACGTCGCCCGAGGCCCTTGAACAAAAGGCAGTCTTAAAACATGGATGAAGCCAGGCTTCATGTAAGCGCCCTTCAAAGGGATGGTTAGGAAAATCGTGTTTCCAACCGCCCTGTCAATAATTCAGGAAGGGCGCTTGGATAAGAGAGCATCCCAGATCAGTGCTTCTCACCCCTGGTCCTGGGGTATCTCTGCTTGCATTATATCACGCACCTGATTCAGTTAATCTGCTAAAGACGACTTATTTGAGTGGCATATAAAATAGAGTGCTAGAATACAAGAGTGTGATATCCAGGCTCCTCAAGTTTATAGATTTACAAGAGTGTTGGCCATCTCATTTGAAACAGTTCACCCCATGTTGGCAAACCAAGACTTAGCAGTGACTTAAGACGTCTATCTGCATTAGACAACACCAACCAATCTCTACTTCCTCTCAGGAGAGAAGGAAGGATAGCACGCAAGCCTCATCACTACTGTAAGATGCAAATGACAACGCTCAGTTCAAATCTTACAGCTAAATCAACATGGTCGTGTAGCAGACTAGGCGTCAAGCTCATCCACAATTAGCAAGCTAACTCCGTAAACGAACCAGTTTCCTGGTTGTATGCCAAACTAAAGATGAGGCAAAGAACACTCAAGTTTGTATTCATTTGATGGGCTGCATTTTCAAGATACGGCTACCTCTAACAGGTGGAAACGTTCCTATCTGGGTCCAGGAAACGTTACAGATAAGAGACCTGGGTTCAACCTGGCCTGCAAAGAGAGAACTTGTACATGGGCAGGGGTGGCTCAGTGGTTAAGGTGCCACTGTTGGGCGTCTGAGCAAGGCCCTTAACCCTCAACTGCTCAGTTGTATAAATGAGATAAAATGTAAGTCACTCTGGATGAGGGTGTCTGCCAAATGCCATAAATGTAAATGTTGTCAAGTAAACTTTACACCGTGTAACAAATCACTCATAGTTGAAGACGTCATGTGAACCTTTGGGTGTTGTTTCATCTGCAAGTCTAACAACTCTAGAGAAATCGCATGGTTACGGAATTAATATTTGTTTAAAACAACTTACATGGCAAGCAGTAATAAGCGCTCATGGTTCAAACTTGGCCGTTAAGCCGTTACGTACGCTTCATCGTAACACAAAAATTACACTGTTATACCCAACACCATTAGTGGTGCTAATACAGTACAATATAAAACGACGTTAATGACCAATCATCAACTCCACTCACCTGCAACGCCGTGCTACACAAATCTAACTCCAAGCCACTTCTCAAAGATGGCTTTCTGAAAACATACTCCAACATTCCAAAGACAGCGGAAAGATCTGAAGCCACTATAGCACGTATTCTCGGCCAAAACAATCCCGCTAGTTACAAAAAAGGAACTTCGTAGCACCTTTATTTGGTTCTTACGCTAATGCAAACCCAACGATCCTCGAGGATCAAGATGGATGCCAACGGATTATTCCAGAAACTGTTCATAGACCTTACATGAGAAAAAAAACGTTAGCTTGAGGAAAAAGTTCATATTCTCTAGGAAGTCTGTAGTTCGTTTAAGTTTACATAAGAAGAAATTAAGGTGAACACCTTAATTAAAAATGTATAATTAGCAACAAGTTACAGCAAATTGTTTATACTCGGATTATGCTCAGTTACTGAAATTGCCGCGAATGCTATACAAATTATGACAAATTCCCAAAGACTAGCCTTTGAATGAGGACAAAAGTAATGGGACCCTACAAAACAAGTTAGTGGCTCCTCAGT
>JAOTRJ010000045.1:17789912-17806498 GCA_028564905.1 Leptodoras praelongus | reverse complement strand
CCTGAGAGCACGGCCAATCTTGCTCTCTGAGCCCCCGGCCACGGGCAGCTATGGCATCACCCGGATTCGAACTCGCGTTCTCCAGATGATAGGGCGAACGCGTTGTCGTTGCGCCACTCGGGGTCGTCCACTATGAGTTTTTTAATCCAAAACTTGCAAGAGTTGTTTCTGCAAGAGGGTACAGCAGAACTTTCCGGCATGCGTGTGCTGTATTTTGCTGTAGTCATTATCGTCTACAGATTTAACCATGATCTAAAAACCTGAATCAGAATCGAAATCAAAATGAGCTGGAATCTTAAAATGGTACAATTACTTTAATGTCTACTAAAACCTGATGACTGAGTTCAAAAGGACCAAATAAAGATGGGGAAAACTGGGGATAACTAAAAGCTTATTATTCTGTTCATGAAGCAGTTAGATTACAAGTTATGTGGTAAAAAGAAAAGCAGTACAACTAAATTGATCTAAATCTATCATAAACGATGTAAAATCGCCTAATTATAAATAAGAATGACTACAGAGAACTTTACCTGCAAGCTGCTTAATTTAACATAGTGACATAATTTTGTTACTGAAAAACGTGTAAGGAATAAAACATTGGCAGGAGAGTTCTGTTATAGGAAGTTAATTGAGTAATGGAAAAACAAACAAACCCAGTTATGTTATTGAGAAACTAGAACATGCACTGAAACCAGAGACTCCTAGTTTATTCATTTGGCAAATATATTCTTTAATTAGAGTGGTTTTTTTTATTATGCACGGATTTCTCAATGTGAACACAATAGACAGTCGTGTACTGTGTGACTGTAATGTAAAAAAACAAATTGTGATTGGACACACAGCGTTATAGAACCTGTTTTACCTCAACACACAAGACTGAACTCATCAGGTACTTAACAAAGCCTTCATGACCTCAGCCATTTGTGTTGGAACAGGGAAAACAAAAATGTGCAACTGATTAGAGTCTCGAGAACTGGGATTGAGAACTTCTGTGGTAGACAGGGCAGCATTAGACTAATGCTTGGCCCGGGGCTGAGGAATACATGAGGCCCCACATTTCTGAAATGTTTCCTCAATGCACATGCAACAGATAGACTTCCATTTTAACAAGCATTTCATCCACAGCAAGTTTGTTAGATGCAAGCCCGCATATCTTGCTGTGATGTTTCTGATATATTTATGTGTATATATTTTCATAGCACAAAGCTCTGCCTTAGGAGATGATAGTGACCGTCCTACGCTAGATATAGTTCTCCAGCTCCCATCACAACTGCTGGTGAAATGAGTTGAAAGAGCAGGTTTGGTTTGAGGTGCCACTAGTGTGTAAAGCCTGACAGAGATGGACGCATAAGTTATGTTAACAAAGTCTAATCAATCACTGATTGCTAATATGCCTAATGACCATCCAGTAACCAATCACTGAGCACCAATGTCATCCAATAACCAATTACTAAGCACCATATTTAAAAAAAAAATACAGATGACCATTGTTCCAATGATAAATCACTCATCACCCTTTTTACCAGCAACATATTTGGACAGTGACCAATCACTGATCACTATTGTTATCCAATACCTAATTGCTGAGCACTGTTTTTATGAACAATTACTGATCATAATTGTTCCCAATGATCGATCACTCATCACCCTTTTTACCAACAACCAATTACTAATCACTGTTCTTTCCCAATAACCAATCACTAATTACATTTGTTTCCCAACACTTAATTACTAATCACCTTTGCTTTCCACAAACCAATTACTAATCACCTTTGTTTCATAACAACCAAGTACTCATCACCTTTGTTTCATAAGTTACTAATCACCTTTGCTTCACAACACTTAATTACTACTTACCTTAGTTTCATAACAACTTGGTACTAATCACCTTTGTTTCATAACAACCAATTACTAATCACATTTGTTTCCCAACAGTGAATTACTAATCACCTTTGTTACATAATAACCAATTACTATCTGTTTCATAACAACCAAGTACTAATCACCTTTGTTCATAAGTTACTAATCACTTTTGTTGCACAACACTTAATTACTACTTACCTTAGTTTCATAACAACTGAGTACTAATCACCTTTGTTTCCCCAACAACCAATCACCGAGTACCACTGTTTCCCAACAAGCATTTACTAATCACTTTGGTTCCCCAACAACCAATTACTAAACACGCTTGTTTCCCAACACGTAATTACTATTCACCTTCATTTAATAACACCCAATTACTAATCACGTTTGTTTTACACAAACCAATTAAAAATCACTTTTGTTTCCCAACAACCAATTGCTAATCATCTTTGTTTTCCACAAACTGATAACTACTCACCTTTGTTTCATAAGTTACTAATCACCTTTGTTTCACAACACTTAATTACTACTTACCTTAGTTTCATAATAACCAGTTACTATACACCTTTGTTTCCCAACATTTAATTACTAATCACCTTTGTTTCATAACATCCAATCACTAATCGCCTTTTTTAAGAAATAAATTAAAAATCACATTTGTTTCCCAACAAGCAATTGCTAATCATATTTGTTTCCCACAAACTGATCACTAATCACCTTTGGTTCCCAACAACCAATCGCTAATCCCCTTCGTTTCCCCAACAACCAATTACTAATCACCTTTGTTTCCCCAACAACCAACCACTGACCACCATTGTTCCTAACGACCAGTCACGGAATACCATTGTCTCACTTAAGTACTGCTTTGTTCTTTTCTGGGTGATATTTACAAGAAATAAGCACAGCTTGCTCCATCAGTAGCCCTTTCCCTCATGTTTATTCTGACTACCCACTACCTCTACTTCTTTCAGTCTGCATTCTGACACCTCATTTCTATAAGAAACAATTTATTATTTTTATATCCTAACAATTCTGTGAATATGCATGTTAGCTTTATTTTCAGAATTCTAACCATTTTTTTGAGCAGCCATTAGAGAATTTTCCCTGAAAAGTGGGAAGCGGAGGGTTTCGCTATCAGAGAGAGCAGCTCTAGGAAGCAAATAACCTTTGTCTAAGAATGTAAAACATTGCTTGCCCAAGCATTTTGTATTTGAAATGCAGCTTGTGTTTGGAGAGCTTGCTGATAAACTGTAACCAATAATGTGAGCTATTCCTATCTTGGTCACAGTGGAGTGTGTCATTTCCGGTATGAGACATCTAGAATGGCTCATCAGTCAATGGAGGCTATTACTCCTGTTCTTTCCTTATTCCTTTTCTTTTTTTCCTTTCTTTTTTTCCAACAACATGCTTGCATGTTGATGGTTTTAGGCTTGTTCCAATACAATATTTTTTATAACACAATACTTGACTCAAATCATGGTATATTATCATAATGTTAATGAAAGTGTTAGCACATCAGTTCTTGAAACATTCATGAAATCCAGTGGTGAAGAGAATTATTGTCTCAGAGAAGGACCTTGAAAGAGAGCTGTCTTTTTTTTATTTTAAAAAATTTTTTAAACCACCTTTAACATGGGCTTATCTCAAGAGCCGACAGTGACTATCGCGAAGTATTTTTTATTGTACGTTAAATGTAAAACTGATTACTTGTTTATGCTTAGATGCTTGAGAGTTTTGGGGATTCAACCAGCTTTGCTTTAGTACTGAGGCTGATGCTTTAGTATGAAACATTATGAACAGAGAGATGGGGATGTGCGCGAGAAAAAGAGAGATAAACAGCGAGAAAGCACCGGTGCGTCATATGTTTTGCTATGTGAGTCATCAGAAAAAGCTCAACGATGAGCAGCCCCACCCTTCCCTACCAACTGGATACATCAAGCACAAGAAGCCTTCAGGGCTTTCATGCACACAAGCCATCAGTCTTGGAGTGTGTGTGCGCGTGTGTTGCAGAGAGATTGTTTTGTTAATCCGACCAAGACACAATTTTGGAAGGTATACATTGTGAAAGTCTGGTGCACTTAATGGACTGTTTGGCCAACGTGATCGCATTACTGGTTCATCTCCGTTGTTTCTCCAGAGAAATCCTTGTATTCTAGACCAGATGGGGTTTCCTTTTAATAGATGGTTCCAAGTAGAACCTCTGTTATAAATCTAAGATCTCATCGCTATACTTTTTCACTTTTTTTTAACGAGACTGTAGGCATGGAAACATGTCTAATGGAGAGAATTCACTGGGTGGAAAAACAACTCGGCCTACACCGTAAATCTGCAAATGCTAGCATACAGAGAGACCAGAAGTGGTATTTTATCCAAACGTTTTCAATTTTTAGCCAAACCTACATTTGTACAGTTGTAACTCTTTACAGGGATGCTGATTATCCCATAAACGGATTGTGAAAGGGCAACAAGCCAGAACTGCTGGAGACAGACAACGTATTGACTTGTGCTGGGTGACTAAGCCTGTGACGTCACGTGAGAAACTGAGCTCCAATTATCAACAAGGGCATGTTGGCAAGTGCTCATGGAAACACCAATCCAGCCAAATGGTGATATGGCAGTATTGCATGTACAGTAGTTGTAGCCCAGGAAGAGATAACCATGGTTTGAGTGGTCCTAAGACCTACATTATAATGTTCTTCATGGGTTTAGGTCATTTTATGACGTATGCATTTGCCAAGGTTTATCAGATCGGAAAAGTTTCAACAAAGCAGTCTCTTCTGTAACTGTGCATCGAGTTAGTAATAAAACACTTGGGGTGGATGGTGCTGTTATCGGAAAAGTTCATCAGCAGGCTAGTATGATGCAGCTCAATGTGATGCAAAGTTCTTGTTAATACCCCATATTTGATTATTTTAAAAAATTATATTTCCCTCCACCAAGGAGGTTATGCTTTTAGTGTGGTTGGTTGGTTTGTCGGGTTCACCTTTCTGCAGGGCCTTTGGTCATGAAATTTGGTGGAAGGGTTTAGCGTGAGACAAGGAAGAACCTATTAAACTTTGGGCTTGATGCATATATTATTATTACAATTGTTTGTTACACATGGTTTCGCATGCACAAACCCTTCATTAAAAGACTTACCTATTGTCCTTGGTGGAGGTCTGTGGCACTTCTAGTAGTTACTCTTATACCTAGGTTTAAAAAAATTATCAAAGAGCACCACGTCATGCTTTTTTTATTGATTTACATTACATTTATTACCATGGAACGTCCATGAAACAAGTTCATTTGTTGTTCCGTCACCAGCCTTTGTCCTGAAGACTTTTTCCTATGATGCCAAACTTACTGTTAAACAAGCACTGACAATGGAGACTCCTACCCAAAATGCTGCACAAATCTCCTCACAGAGACCATCACCCTACAGATAATTCCAAGTCACAATTGAGAATTTAAGAGAATTGAATACTATATGTTAACAATATTTTTGTTTAAGATATTAAACGATATCTAAACAAATACAAAGACCAACAGGAATAATTGAGAAAAATGGCTTTCATAATGCTACACATATCAATCATTAAAAAATGACCAGTATACTCATGTATAAATATCTGTAATAATAAAATGTCATTTGTTGGTCTTTTTAAATTAATGGCCTTTATCTGAATAATATCTTTTTAGATTGCTAAGAAACAAATATTCAGAAATAAAACTTAAAAATGAATTAATTTTGAAAATACTTTCATGCTTTTCAACATGCCTACAGCACTGAAAATGCATCTCTTCACATACTGGAATTAGGTTTATATCTCGTTATGTCATGCATAACACCCTCCTCCATTTTACACAGCTTATTCATGTCACTCAGCAGGCCTGCTTGCTTGTTTGTCTCTTCTGATCATTCATGACTGTTAATATTTGTTTGGCTGTTAAATGTTTTCCTGTGTTAATGTTTACTTTTCTGTTTTTAATTATATATTCACTTATACCAGACCCTTAGGTGTAAGAATGCCTAAATATTTAAATTATAATAAAATTATTATTAGTAGTAGTAATAGTATTGGTTTAACAAAAAAAAAAACACTGAAGAATTGGACACGTCCCATAGTATAGAGCATTCCCACTTTCAATGGTAGTCAAATCCCTCCACCTAGTGGCCGTGCTTGAAGTCAACTCAAACTCAAATACTGTATGTTTATCTAATAAACAGATTCAACTTAAAAAAAAAATCTGTGAATATACAGATCAAAACTTTTATTCAGATTTGATTCACAGCTCATCAGGAAATGTCAGTCATCCGGTGATTGCTTTCTAACTAACACATGCACACAAAAAAAAATCTGCAATGTGAAGTCTTGTCAAATACTGCCACAGTACAGTGGGTCAAAATCCTTCTGGTTGGGAAACCTGAATTGAAACTTCTAGACCTCAAGGTGCCAGATGTGATCTCTGATGACATTGCAAGGTTCAAAGTCTGTGTCATACTTCGCCTTCCTCCTCAGAAAAGCAGCCTGGGCACGGCTCCATGGTTACACCCACTCCCATCCCGCTTCGACCCACTGGCATGTCTGTCACGTACGTCCACTGGTTATTTCCAGGGCAGTAACACTCCACACTAGACAGGAAGCCATTCTCGTTGAAACCACCTTGATGCAGGCAAGAGAAAGCACCCATTAGCATTATTCATCAAGTGATTACTTTCCAAAAGTGAACATTTTATAATGTTTATGATCACAGCATTGTTAAATTCTTCATTTTGATTGGTCAGAAGGTTTCAATACATCTATAGTAACACCATACACAGGGACTTATATGGTTGACACTACTTGTATTAAAAATCGTCCATATGGTGATATGATGATTTCTTCCCACAGTCCAAAGACTTGCATGTTAGGTTGATTAGTGTCTCTAAAGTGGCCCTAGTGTGTGATCCCTACAATGGATTGGCGCCCTGTCTAGGGTTGTTCCTGCCTTGCGCCCTATGCTGCCGGCTAGGCACCGGCTCTCCCGTGACCCTGAAAAGGAATAAGCGGTCAAGAAATTAACGAATGTTTATAGCTATGATAACGTAAGTAATAGCAGGAACCTGCTTCCTGCTTTTATTGGAAAATAATCAACTTCTGCGTCTGGCAGTGTCACATGGTTCTGTCGTTAATTATTTTCCTGTAACAGCAGGCCCTGAAGTGTTTTATCCCTTACTCATAGATTTCCCAGGCAAGGTTGGACTGTAGTAATTAAATCACTGTCAGACTAAGAGGTGCCATCAATTAACACAATGTGTAGAGCAGTTCAAGGTAATCTCTCTCTCATACGCATTGTGGAGGAAAGTATGTTTGAAAAACAAATAAATAAAAATCTGATTAAATAAAAGTTGGTAGTTGACTAGGATTGTGGATGCTACTACTGTATGCATGAGGATATTTATTACAAAGATTCAATTAGTTCGAATGACCTGTTCACTTGGTGGTATAAATCTGTAAAGGAAATATAAAAAAATAAAACATAAGCCAAAAAAATCATGCTTGCGCTTAGATTTAATACTGTATTCACTACTGCTTTCCTTGTTAATATTTTCTTGTCTCAAGGGAAACACCACCTTTTTGGAAAAGCCATATCTGATTTCACGTTATCTAAAATGGTTCAGATGTCTAGATGCTAGGTATAGGCATTTGGGGAAAAAATGCACAAAGTGCTGGTTTATTGTGTGTAAGTACTGATTAACTTGTGAATGACTCCGCATTGTGTTCCCACTAATACGGAAATGGCCTTGTAATGAGAGCCCTGCCGCTTCGACGAGCAAATACAATCAAGACACAAAGCCTCCATTTTCTCTGTAAATAACCAACAGAGAAACAGAATGTCTGTCCGTCAGTCGCCATTTTGCAAATCCATCTTTTTCCATAAGGTGGACTGAGAAGGAAATATCACGAAGCCATTCATATCATTATACCGGTCAAGTGTTATACACTCACCAAACACGAAGATCTTGTCGTGGTAGACAGTGACTCCATGGGCACTTCGACTGTGGATCATGGGTGCCATGGGCTCCCAAATGTCTCTGGCTACGTTATATCTTTCCATAGTGTTGAGCTGCCTTTGGCCATCATAACCACCCACTGCATAGAGGTAAGAATCTATAGACACCACACCTATATCATGCAGGAATACAAAAAAATTACCTTAAGTCAGACCATTTCCACCATTCCAATTTGGGCACCAAAGAATAGAAATATTCGGTTTATAAGAAATTGCTGGCAAGGTCACCCCAGCCCCAACTGTTGTATCTGCATTATTTAATGCATTGCGCTGCTTCTCCATGATTGCATGAGTAAGCATGGGGACAGCCTTCCACCAAATTGGTGAAAAAGCACCTTGGTTTTGATAAAATAACAAAAGTAATATAAAAGGTGTTAGTGGGCTATTAGAAAAGTTAATATTTACCAAAGCCACTTCGTTCACTGTTCATAGGTGCTACGTGTTGCCAAGTGTTGGTGTCTGGTTGGTAGCGTTCCACTGTTCTCCACCGATTTTGGCCATCGAAGCCCCCCACCACGTACAGAGCTCCCCCACAGGCTGCCACACCAGCTCCCAAGCGAGCCACTGACATTGGTGCCACATATGCCCAACTGTTTGTCTCTGGATCGTACCTGTGAAAATTATGTGCAATTCAGAATTCATTCATCTTCAGTAACTTCAGGACTTTATCCTGGATCTGTATCCTATACCAGGAACCAAAGCAGAAATACAGTCATGGCCAAATGTTTTGAGACTGACAGAAATTATGGTGGCAATTTTCATTAACTCTAGTTTGTTATGAAGAGTGGTCAGATGAGTTGCAATTAATTGCAAAGTCATTCCTTGCCATGAAAATTAACTTAATCACAAAAGCCAAATGCATTCCAGCCCCACCACAAAATGACATGCAAACATCATTTCAGTGATCATTATTATCATTAGCTCAGGAGAAAGTGTTAATAAGGACTAGGCAGCTGATATCACTTTGCCATGCTGATTGAATTAGAAGACCAGACTGGTTGCTTTAAAAGGGGGGGTGGTGCTTGAAATCATTGTCGTCTTCCGTTAACCATGGTTACCTCCAAGGAAACACGTGTAGTCATCACCGCTTTGCTTCACAGACAAGGATATAGCTGCTTGTAAGATTGCACCTAAATCAACCATTTGGAGAGAGGTTCAATTGCTGTGAAGAATGCTTCAGGGCACCCAAGGTAGTCCAGAAAGTGCCAGGACCATCTTATGAAGAGGATTCAGGTATGGGGTTGGGTCACCACCAGTGCAGAGCTTGCTCAGGAATGGCAGCATGCAGGTGAGTGCATCTGCATGCACAGTGAGGGGAAGGCTTTTGGAGGATAGCCTGGTGTCAAGAAGGGCAACAAAGAAGCCACATCTCTTCAAGGAAAATATTCTGATATTCTGCAGGAAGTACAGGGATTAGACTATAGAGGACTGGGCTAAAGTTCTCTGATGAAGCCCCATTCAGACTGTGCAGGACAGCTGGAAAAATGATTGTCCAGAGAAGAAAAGGTAAGTGCTACCATGAGTCCTGTGTTATGCCAACAATAAATGATCCTGAGATCATTCATGTGTGGGGTTGCTTCTGATCCAAGGGAGTGGGATCAATTACAGTTTTGCCTAAGAACACTACCCTGAATAAAGAATGGTATCAAAACATCCTCTAAAAGCAACTTATCCCAACAAACCAGGAGCAATTTGGTGATGAACAATGCTTTTTCCAGCATGATGGAGCGCTATGTCACAAGGCAAAAGTTATGGCTTGGTGAACAAAACATTTAAATTTTGGGTCCATGGAAACTTCCCAGATCTCAGTCCCATTGAGAACATGTGGTCAATCCTCCAAAACAGTTAGACAAACACAGAAACTGTGATAAACTGTAAGCACTGATTAGGCAAGAATGGGTTGCCATCGGTCAGGATTTGGCCAGAAAGCTGATATCCAGCAGGTCAGGGCTAATTGCCGAAGTCTTGAAAAAGAAGGGTTAAAAAATGTTATCAAATGCTTATAATTATACTTCAATATACAATTGAAACATCTGACAAAAAGATCTGAAAACACTGAAGCAGCAAGAACACACTTGGAGGAGAGTACTAACTTCCACCCAGGGGGAAAGACTAATCATCTTCTCATGGTCTCGGACCAATGGTTGTGATGTGACTTGTCATCTCACGGCAATATAGCCATGTATACGCTATACATTTATGTGTGAAAGAAAACGTCTTTTACATAATAGGGTACGCACATCTAATATCCTGGTGTCGTAAAACTGTGTCCTGACCTGAAATACTTTCTCACAGAACATGACACCCAACCCCAGGATTACTATAGCTTGCAGCTATGTTATGTGATCCACAGAAAAATGGTCCAAGTCAAATAAACTCTTTCAGCAACATTGAAGTGCGTGTTTGCTGCCATTTCCTTATAGAAAGGATTTCCGAAGCTTTGGATTGATCTGGTGCCAATCAAGGGACAAAACTAAAAGGTGTTTAATCTTAGGGTGTTTTCACATATGCAGCATTTAGTCCATGGAAATCAAACTGTTGTTCAGTTACATCCCTCAGTGTGTTTTATTTAGGCAGATCAGAGCACCTGAGAGTGGCGGCTTTGAAGCGAACATCTATTTGAATTAAAATTTACACAACCGCAGGGACTAAACATGACGTGTATTTCAGACTTTTCAGGACAACTTTTAAACAATGTGAACTGAGGATCTCGAGACCAAAGACCCATTTCCATATTTCAGACCAGTAAATAAAAAGAGTTTGATGAGTATGTTTTCGGCCTCACCCCTTACCACACGCCCTTTAAGCAGATGTGGGTTTTTTTGCTTTTTGGTTCACATTCACAAGGTCTTGGTTCAGGTCCAAATGAACTCTAGCGAGATTCGACTGCTGTGAGAAAGCAATCGAATTCAATCCTGAATCGGCTCAGCTGCAGGAAATGGACCATCCTGCCGTGTATTACATGTGGGTAGATGCAAGCTTCTGAAATGAACCGTGAAAGAAATGAAAAGAAAATAAATACTGAATGCAACCCACAAAATATTCCAACTTGTTATATATAATTACTTTGCGCCATCCTTGTTTTCTCAGTGCTTGTGTACTGATGCTTGTACACACTTGGTAAAAGTTTTCCATTACCATACTTTCTGACCAAAAAATAAAAGAGCATGAACCTTAACCCAAATAAACCAAACCAAATAGCAAACAAACCAAAAGTATCATTTGTGCTCTGATTTAGACTTGCGAAACAGATCAATACACATGAAAGTGTCCACTGTATATGCGAGAATTCTCTTCAATGTTAATGATCATTTTAGATTGAAATACACACTACTGTGTCTGTATGATGCATGCTATAAGATGCATCTTTGATTTTCTGGATCTCAACCCCCCACCCCTTTTTTTTATTAAGGACAAACCTAGAGCACCCTTATCAGAGCACTGTTGCATAAGTGTTGGGTCAAACTGCACAGCACACTGGAGATAAAGATACCAACTGTCATCCTTGGGTAAAGGTTAAACAAAAAAGGCACACATAAACCAATGCTGTTTTCCATTTCTGCATCACCTGTAAAAACAGACTTGGGCAGGAGAGCAGGTTGGCAAGAGTGACTAATATGATTCCTATTATAGCACCTATTAGGAATGGTATTAGAACTGGCACTGCTCTTCTAAAGCATGCTATTAGCTGTGGTATGAGAGTTTGCTCATCTAAAGTGACTTCTCTGAATCAGAACAGACTTTGGCTGTTGCTACAGGGAGCCCATGCCAAGTCAAAACATTTTAGACCACTTAACCACCGTCCTTTCACCTGTAATGCAATTCTTCATGCCTCAGCTTTTGTGGAAACGTTCGCCCAAGGCAAACGTCCTTCTTGTTAATCCTGCAAGGTACGTAGTAGGGAAGTAACTGAATACAAATGCATTATTTGGAATGAACAGATAAGGTGTTCAGAACAGATACAAATACAGATACAAATAGGAATTCGTTGTTTTTGGTTTTTGTTTCATGGTTGAAACTAGAGATGCATATCAAGACTGCGAGGACACAACAAAATTGTCACGCAGATTGGAAGGGTTTTATTTTCAGGCAGCCGCAAGCGAGTGGTCCAATAAGAAGCTTATGGGACAAAAAAGCTAGTTTGTTAACATGCAATGCCTTTCCAGAGTTCTTTAATTCATCCTCGGTGAATGTCTCGTCAGGTGTGAGGTTGTTCTAATAAGTTTACCTCTGCAAAAAAAAAAGTTTGAAAAGAGCTTCCAGACACACTAAAGAAGTTTATGCTGGTTCTCACCTCCCATTGGTTGACAAGATTCTGTTGGCCAATTACTTGTTTTCATACAAATTATTATACCCTTGCTCATTTTTAGAAATTAAACATTTTAATTATTTAATTCCATTTTGTGACCAAATGATTTGTTGTCCAAACAGAAAGATAAAATAGTATGAAAGAATTAAAAACTCAGTCTAAAAAAATTACAGAATAAACAGTGGTGACCCAGTATATCTGCCACTACCACAGCCCTAAATGACCAGAAATGCTTCATAAAATGGTTAGCAGTGATAACTATAACACTACAAGCTTTCCATACACTCACCTCTCCACAGTGTTGTGATGTGTGGAACCATGGGATCCTCCAACAGCGTAAATGCTCCCATCGAGTTCCCCAGTACCCACTCTATTTCTGGCTGTGTTAAGCGAAGCAAGCTCTGTCCACTGATTGGTCATGGGGTTGTAGCAGGACAGTGTTGCTGAGTCTGCATTGCTCTGCATTGAGAGGTTTCGACCCCCTACAGTGTATAACAGCCCAAACAGTACGGAGACCCCCAAGCCACTGCAGGGTTGTGCCATCGGTGCCAGGTTCATCCAGGTGTTTTTTCGTACATCAAAAGCTTCCATGGAGTCCAATGAGTGCTGCTTGTAGCCCCCAGCAACATAGATCAGCTTAGTGCCTCGGTATGGAGTAGGGGGGAGGTACTTGCGGAGGGTCATATCATGGAAGATCTTGGAGAGAAAGTCTTTGCAGGAGTTGGCCTTGCTCAAGATGGGACATGACTGTAACTGCCTCTTGAGGAACTTGGCTGGCAAGGCATAGATGTGGACGGCATTGAGCAGAGCATGGAAGTACTGGGAGCGAGCCTCTGTATCCCAGCGCACCCAATCAATGCAGGCTTTGTAGACCTCGGTCTCACACAGAACCTTCAGGCTGTCCTGACTAATGAGCTCCAGCAGTTGGCAGTGTGTCAAACTGAAGAACTCTTCTTCTTTGGTCACCTGGAACAAAGACCAAAGATGTTTCTCAGCTTAGTATAGAAATGACAGAATAGGTCACAAAAAGTTCTAGAAGAATCTACCTCACTGAAGTGACTGTTGATATACTCCCGACACCACTGATGCAGCTCGACACAACCAATCTCCTCTGCAAACCGGGCAATTCCAATGACGTTTGAGGGTTCTAGGTTCTTGATCAGGAAGTCACAGCATGCTTTTGCCACATCCTCCATTTGGAAGCGCATGGCAGCCAGGAGGACGTGCAGCACACATTTTTCCCCTACTGTAATGCGAGAGGTGTAGGCGTAGTCCACCAGTCTACTGATCACCTGGGGGCAAACATCCCTGAGAGTCACCTCTGAGGCCTGGCACTCCTTGAAGTTGCTGGTGAACATGGCTTTGAAGTATGGGCTGCAGGCTGCCAGTACCAATTTGTGCACCTGGAAAATATAGACACATGTCTGTGATGAGCATAACAAAACTGAAGTGACCAAATTAAAGATGGCCCAAAAACGCCCCATGTGATGTCTGAGCCTCCAGATTCAAGACCCATGCAATGGCATAGTAAACTCAGGTGGTGGTAAGAGTGCTGGTGATGCTAATGCTAATCCTGCTAATAAAGTATAAACACTAGGACCAACAGTTTTGATAGAAACCAGCTCATGATATCTATTGTTATATCTATTGTTACCATTTTTGGGTTACATATTGTATACTTTAGAATAAACAATTACAAAGAGTAAATTAGATAATTTCGGGTAAAATATTTTTTTAAATGCTGTATATTGTGATATACTAAGCATATTACACATCAAGCATTGCAGAACAAGTTCTGCTCTTCTTGAGAACTTGTTTAACCTAAGGTTAAATGGTGCTGACTTAGGCTGATCTCTTATCATTGCTGACTCTCATCTTTCTTATGGACAAACCCCTGAAAACTCTCACCTTGAAATCCACTACTGTATCTTTGTACGTCACTCGAAGCTCCAGGTCACAGAGCAGTCCGTGATGACGCAACTCGTCCATGAGCTGAAGGGCTCTGGAAGGGTAACTCTCAATGGTGTAGTCCAGATAGCCATGGCCTTTCATGGACGGCACCACGATGGCTGAAAAATCCTCATCTTTGATGGGTCTCTTCTTCCTTGGACATATCATTCTCCAAGCCTGGGTTGTAATTTGGTTTCACAGGATATAGGGCAGGCAAAAGAATCTAGATCCAGCCACGTGTCATGAAGTAATAATGATACAACTGGTAGTCACTGGGAGATAGGAAGCCATTCTTTTTTTGTCTGACTCTAAATCCATTGTCACTGGGGTTTCTCACATACCAAACAGGCATTGTTAAATGCTCAAGACCAAATATTGAAAGAATATTACATAGAAACCAACAAAAGAACCTCAAATGGGCTTCAAAAGAGCTAGATGTCAGATATAATAAATCCACATAAAATCTTCTCAATTATAGTTTATTTTCTGATATTGTGACTCTGTGTTATGCCTCCGTGTACTCTGATTAGGTGTGCTGAAAAAGAAAGTAAAAAAAAAAATTAGCAACAACCAGTTTGATATGTGTCTATGTTCACAAGTTAAATTAAACATGGTTAGTTGCTACAGAGGAACTCTGAAGAACAGCAAAACGATCTTCTTTTATGGTTGGGTAGAGCCCAAATGACCTGCAAATTGTGCATGCAAATAGCCATATATACTCTGTTGAATCATGTTTCATTTCCCCTTTCCTCCTTAGATTTCAAACCTTCCAATAAGTCAGACCTACAAAAAAAACCCCAGAACTTGCAATTATCTGAATCCCGTAACTGGCGCCATTGCTGTGCAAACATTTTTCTGTGCAGCTTTTTTTTTTTTACTGAACTGATTTGTTCAACATAACTTAGTGGCTTCAAGAGACTATGCATTTTGTGTTATTTCATTCCAAGAGCAACATTTGCCTTTAAGCATGAATATCGTAGAACAAGGCCACCTGCTACAGCACTTCTTCGCCATGTCACGTAGGCAAAAACAGTAAAAGGCAACATTAGTACATGGAGAATGGTAGTGCATTGGCCAGGTGGAGATAATTATTAACCACGTGGAGATTACTGTAGTTGTTTCAGAATAGACAGTATAAAGATAGACTGATTATTGTTTCACATATGCACGAATGCATATTTTAAAGTTATTCAGTCCCTACACTAATCATCTGTTCATTCAGCAACAGGTTTATATGCATCTAAAACCCATATATAATGAAAAAAATGATCTCCAAATACATTGGTTCCAGATTTAATTCTCCCTTTGCTAAGCTCCAATCTTCCATGAAGTCTTTCCACTAGATTTTGGAGAGTGGCTGTGGGAATTGGTGCTCAATTCATCCACAAGAGCATTACAGAGGTCGTGCACTGATGTCCCGAGGAGAAGGCATGTGGTGCGGACAGTGTTCCAGTTCATCAAGGTTGAGGTCAGGCTCCAATCTTAGCAAACCATTTCTTTGTGGAGCTTGCTTTGTGCACAGGGGCATTGTCGTGCTGGAACATCTTTGGGCCTCTTAGTTCAAATGAAGGTAAATTGTAATGCTACAGCATACAAAGACATTCTGTACAACTGTGTGCTTCTAACTGTGTGGCAACAGTTTGGAAAAGAACCACAGGTGGGTGTTTGTTTCTGACATTTCTGTTGACTAGTAGACCTAGGTGTCAAAAAATGGACAAAAATAACAATTTAAGCGCTACAGAAACAAGTACTGTATAGACGAACAGTACAACAAAAGGGCATAGTTTGTTTATGTATAAACGAGAAGCTATGAGTCACAGTAAGACAATTTATCCTTCTGTAATCCTGGATGAATAATAGATTATGCATCCTTACTCAGGATGACAGAAAAAAAAAAGTCTTATAGCTAAGTACTTTTCTAGTGCGAGCAATATCTGAGTAACCAACTAACTGCACCAACATGTATCGTCACTGACTCAAAAACATTTGCTAGTCTCTGCAAGAACCAGGCAGTCATTATGGAATTAGGCGGGGGGGTTTCTTTCTTTAAGAAAAGGTTTGCATGATTCTTTCAACATGTGTTTATACCCTGTGTGAACTCCTGAAACGTTCCTCCAGCACAGTTAATTTATAGTAGTACATAACTTGCCATGATGAGTCATCCTCTTAGCGAGAATGAATTGCACATCCTCATGGAAATGATGTCTGACGCTTGAAATGAGAGTCATGATTTTAAAATAAGTTACCGTGGAAAGAATGGGTGTTTTGTTTGACTACATTGCGAAATATCATATCATACTATATAGACCAGAAAAACTGGTATACCAGTGTCCCATACAGGATCTTGGAGGCAACGAAAATGGTTCTTAGATTTGCCACTTTTACGGCGGAAGCAACTGTAGAACTTTCCACAGACGTCTATCGCTTTATA
>JAOTRJ010000045.1:17746704-17763698 GCA_028564905.1 Leptodoras praelongus | reverse complement strand
TGATGCCTTCAGTCAGAATCTACAATGTAAATAGTCATGAAAATGAAGAAAACGCATTGAATGAGAAGGTGTGTCCAGACTACTATATATATATATTTTTTTTTTTAACACAGTTCTGGAAATGAATGTACAAAAAAAATCCTTCATGGTACACCAAAGAAAACAATGGTGTATTTCAAAAAAGATACGAGTTGGATGCTTGATAAACCCACCCTTTTATGGTTCTTTATTAAATATCCGTGAAAGACAAGACAACAGGCAAATAGCCGACTGTAAAGGCCCACGCCACTGCACACACTAGTTTATTTTCCTGCTCCAGTACACCTGACTCAATTCCTGAAGGCTTTAATCATGAACTGGTGCACCGATCCAGATCCAGGGTCCCAAAATCTGCTTCTGAGCATTTCATGTGTGTGCCTGTCTAGGCTCTCCGTTCTACGGCTGGTTGGAAATGTCCTTTCCGACACCGGCAGGAACAGGAGGCCACATGGTTTCCAGTCCTCGTGTCGTCGTGATACACAGCCTTGAAATAAGTTTTCACCGTTCTTTGTGTTCTTCATATGGTTTCAATCAGCAGGCAGGTTCTCACTGGAGCAGGCCAGAGAGATTGGGTTACACATAACACAACATACTGTAGGTTTTTTTTTTTTCATCACTCTGCCAGGATATCCGACCGTTCCCAAAATATGCTGAGACATTATAAGCTTGTAAATCATTTATTTATTTGGAAATGCTTTGACGTTAACACTTTTCTTCTCCACCACGTCGTCCTGTCATCCTGCCGGCTTACGCTGCAACCTAGCGAGTCTGTTACCGTTCAAGAATTCAATTGTAATGATGGGCCCGTGACGAATTGGAGCGTGGAGCGATCCGTTTGATCATGCTGGTTGCGGCGTTCTTGAATGTTTGTTGCTTTTGTAAAAGGAAAGGGAGACGGCGGACATGGGCCGAATCAGGCCGGTCGCGGTTGTAAATAATTACATGGGGCCCCGGTGCTTATTATCCCACTAGAAGGCAAAGGACATTCCTGCATTCAAAACTCGTCCCTACTCTCAAATATGCAGTATTTAGAAAGAAAATTAGAGGAGAACGAATGATCTCGGCTCGGCTTGGGTTTCGGTCGCCGCTTGTAAGCCGTCTTCACCCGTCCAATTACTCAGTCTGTATTAAGTAATAGATAACAGATTTCCTCTCAGGGCGAAGGAGGCGGGAACGACAAAGTACAGCATGAAGCGTGCATTTGACTGTATCGTTTACTGTCTTAGGCTGACGTGTGTGTGTGTGTGTGTGTGTGTGTGTGTGTGTGTGTAGGCTTCTTTCGAGGATACATGTCAGATACTCTCTCTGAGAGAATATTGTCTCCTGCTTAACACTCGAGCCTGTGCCAGCTTGCTTTGTGGATTCTAGCATGAATGGTCTGGTTTTTAGGAACGTAAACAGGCCCTATCAGTCAAGTGTGTGTGTGTGTGTGTGTGTGTGTGTCTAGGTCTTTGATGTGACGTTTTTTGTTTGGGTTTTTCTTTCACTCTAGGTGGTGGATGATATGGGGAACCAGACGTCCTGCAGGTTGGCAGGGCTCAGGCCAGGGACCGTTTACTTCGTCCAGGTCCGGTGCAACCCAGTGGGTATCCTGGGTTCCAGGAAAGCGGGCATCTGGAGCGACTGGAGTCATCCAACGGCAGCATCTACGCCACACAGCGGTAAGAGATTCGTTAGCTAGAACACATAACACACACTGTGTGTAAGTACCAGAAAAACTGGTATACCAGTTATTCCTTGGTAGGTCCCACACTGGATCTTGGAATGAAGGTTAGACAGTCGTCACGCTGATGTTTGTTGAGGCAACAGAATTGAATTCCGATGTTATTTGAGGCAGTATTGCACGGCTATCGCGTAAAACGATTCTCGCCAGCCGACAAGGCTCACGTTCACCCTTGAAATGAACCTATTAAACCATATTGAAAATCGTGGTAATTTGCCATTTTCACAGCGGAAACAGCTCTAGAAGCTTCCATAGAGGTCTGTCGCTTTATATATGCACTGCGGACGTAATCAATGATGTGCACAGGTGCCATTGTTATGGAATTTGCGTAGGCTCCAGTACCAGTTTTTCTGGTAGTTCAGTGTATAGAAGGCTGAGCTAGTGGAGAATATTTTTATAAAGCCGTTTAGTTGCCATTTTGTCATTTTGCCATTTATGGAGTTTTGTGGTTGTCAGTAAATGCTAAGTATTGTGTTAGACAGCTGTACCATCACATGCTCAGGCATTTACGCACAAGCACACGAGGACGGAGAAATCGTTTCCGATTTCAGGTGTTACCTCGGATATTGCGTACGAAGACACAGCTTTCTTAAAAGCTGTGCCAACTGAGAGAAAGTGTTCTGTGGATTCCACTTGTCATGACTACAACCCTCTAGTGGATGACTAATATTTTCACATGTTGCTCAAAAGGGCAAGAAAAAAGTGACATAAAAAATGACATAACGAACAGGAAAAAGGTATGGCTAGCAGATACTGTGATCTCCACAAAGGAAAACGGCAAAAAAATAAAAACCCCCGGCAGGATTGAGACAACATCCGTCGCTCATCACGTCGCCACATATTGTACGTGTCCTGCAGTCCGTTGCTTAATGGGATACACATTCAAGACAGTGCGAAATCCAGCAGCTAAAAAACCATCGCAGCACATGAAACAGATTACACGTCCCACACATCTCTTCCCACTTTGCGGCTCGCCAAAAAGCGGCCGCAGGGAGCATTTGATACATTTGTTTCGAAAGACTGTTTTCTGAAGATTAACAGATTAGCTCCCCACCACGTTCCACCGCTTCCTGTAACTCACACGCCGCATCTGGAGCGACTAAAGTCGCTATTTATTTAAAGTAGAGCTGAATTTATTTTTTTGACCCGTTCCCGTGTTTCGTTATGCGGCGTAATACTGAAAGAGAGGTAATTCGGGACACGACGAGTGCTCGTCCCTTGGGTTTTAGACCGCCAAGCAAGTGTAAAAACTCGGTGATGGTTGCTTATTTGTGTTTACGATGACTCAAAAGATAAGACGGGGGACTGCGGGTGATGTCAAAACAATATTGTGTTACAGCGTGGTGTGTGTTTGGGCAAACTGTATAACCAAAGGAATCATGTCATCGCAGACGCTGAAAAGTTGCGTCAAAATGGGGGCTTCTGGGGGCTCTGGCAACGGTGTTCGATTCACCCAGCTTGCCTTCTCATCTACTTTAACAATTCCATTCTTCTACTCCACAGCTATGTCTCCTATTGCTTGGGTTAGTGTTGGCTCTAAGTGTTCTGTACCCAACGCCTGCAGCTACGGCTATTATCTCATTAAAGGCCAGGTTTACGTCGCTCCCTGCTGCGGCCATCCAGCAGTATTTCCATTCAGCAGCATTTCCCTAGTCTCCGGGAGAGACGCCCGTATTATTTTGGGACTTTTGCTGCAGTTAGGGCAAGGTTTGAAAACATTCTTGACCCAAACAATCGTTGTCCATCATCCAGCTCCCATAAGGGCCTAGCATAAAAACGGCTCTGACAAAAGTTCAACAATTCACGTCAATTTATGAATTTTTTACACAATCAAATCTTAATCATGCACACTCTGACTCAAACAATGCACTCCAGGACAGTTTTTAGGACAGTCCACGCTATCTATGGCAGGGATAGCAAAAATTGGAATTGTTGGTTAGCAAAAAAACCAAACAAACAAAGGTGTGGGTTTTTAATAGGCTTTATGGACTTTGCTCAGTAATGAACAAATGAACAAAAGGAAATGTTTGTGAAGGAAACCACGCTGGCAGTCTGGGAAACAAAAGGAAGTAGGATGCACTTAAATGATAACCATTTATAGAAGAGCACTTTGTCTGTCGAGTAGACTTTGCACCATCTGCATTTTCCACCACTGAAACCCATCATCAAGTGTAAAGTTTTTGAATTTAGCCTCGATAACTTTATTACTCGAGGTTCCCTACAACCTGTTGGTCCAAACCTCTGAGGAAGAGTTTATCGAGTGGAAAAGGGCTCCGAGTCGTGTTGAAAGGTTCAGCAGGTCCTTTATGCACAGTTCAAATCAATTCCTATGAATGAATCCGAATCAGAGTTGTTTTTTTGTGTTCTTGTGTTCTGCTGCTCAGAGCGATCGATGGCGGGTTCGTGCGACTCCAAAGCGGCCCGTCAGAACTCGACGCTGCGTCAGGACCTGAAGCAGTTCTTCAGCTGGGTGCGCAAGCGTGTTTCCGACTGCAGCGCCATGAGCATCAAGCAGTACGACCAGTGGCGCGTCTGGCTGCAAAAGTCTCACAAAACCCGAAACCAGGTAACGGTTCCTTAACTCGAGCTCCGTCCTAAACGCCGAACCTTATCGGTGAAATGAGTCAAATATGTTTTAAGCTATAGACGTGAAAATAATATTCAGACAATAGAGTACAGACAAAATCCATCCATCTTGACAACATATTATTATAAGCATACAGTTGACAAAACAATAATTACAGACCAGATTTTCAGACAAAACTGCACATACAGGCGAAATACAGCAACGAAACACGACAGACGACCCATATTGAAACTTATTGTGACAAACTAATAATATAATAAGCAGAATTTTTTTTTAAAAGCATGCAAACTTATACAAAACGTTAAATGCAGACAAAATATTTAAAAAAAAGTACAGACAAAACAAAAGTGAGGAAAGAATGCCGAGACAAAACAATCGGAAATGCTAAAAATACAGACAAAATACTCAAACAAATCAATGCATCTTGACAACATGTTCAGACAAAATAATAAAAGAATCAGCTTATAAACATACAGTTGACAAAACAATAATTACAGACAAAAAAAACATTAAATCCAGGCAAAATACTCAAAAAAAGTAAATACAGACAAAACAAAAGTGAGGAAAGAACACTGAGACAAAACAATCAGAAAACTCAGACGAAATGCTACAAATACAGAAAAAAATACTCAAACAAATCAACCTTGACAACATGTTCAGACAAAATAATAAAAGAATCAGCTTATAAACATACAGTTGATATAAAACAATAATTATAGACTGCATTTTTAGACAAAACAGCATGTACAGCCGAAATACAACAACGAAAAATGACAGACGACACATATTGAAACTTATTCTGACAAACTAATAATATAATAAAAAAAAAACATTGAAACATGCAAACTTGTACAAAACATAAAATCCAGGCAAAATACTCAAAAAAAGTAAATACAGACAAAACAAAAGTGAGGAAAGAACACAGAGACAACCTATTGTGACAAACTAATAATATAATTAAAAGATTTAAAAAAAAAGCATGCAAACTTGTACAAAACATTAAATCCAGACAAAATACTCAAACAAATCAATCCATCTTGACAACATGTTCAGGCAAAATAATAAAAGAATCAGCTTATAAACATACAGTTGATATAAAACAAAAATTATAGACTGCATTTTCAGACAAAACAGCACATACAGCCGAAATACAACAACGAAAGCATTGAAACATGCAAACTTGACACATGCAAACTTGTACAAAACATAAAATCCAGACAAAATACTCCAAAAATTAAATACAGACAAAACAAAAGTGAGGAAAGAACACTGAGACAAAACAATCGGAAAACTCAGACGAAATGCTACAAATACAGACAAAATACTCAAACAAATCAATCCATCTTGACAAACATGTTCAGACAAAATAATAAAAGAATCAACTTATAAACATACAGTTGATATAAAACAATAATTATAGACTGCATTTTCAGACAAAACAGCACGTACAGCCGAAATACAACAACGTCAAACAACAGACGACACATATTGAAACTTCTGACAAAGTAATAATATAATAAGCAGAATTTTTTTAATTCATGCAAACTTGTACAAAACATGAAATCCAAACAAAATACTAAAAAAAAAGTAAATACAGGCAAAACAAAAATTGAGGAAAGAATGCCGAAAAAAAACCCAATCGGAAAACTCAGACGAAATGCTACAACAACAACAAAAAAAAAAGACAGACATAATATTCAGACCCATATTGAAACCTATTGTGACAAACTAATAATATAATTAGCAGATTTACAAAAAAGCATGCAAACTTGTACAAAACATAAAATCCAGACAAAATACTCAAACAAATCAATCCATCTTGACAACATGTTCAGACAAAATAATAAAAGAATCAGCTTATAAACATACAGTTGATATAAAACAATAAGTACAGACCACATTTTCAGACAAAACAGCACGTACAGACGAAATACAACAACGTCAAATGACAGACGGCACATATTGAACCTTATTCTGACAAACTAATAATATTCATTCATTCATTCATCTTCTTGACCGCTTATTCCTTTTCAGGGTCACGGGAGAGCCGGTGCCTAGCCGGCAGCTTAGGGCGCAAGACAGGAACAATCCATTGTAGGGCAAACTAATAATATAATAAGCAGAATTTTTTTTAAAAAAGCATGCAAACTTATACAAAACATTAAATCCAAACAAAATACTTAAAAAAAAGTAAATACAGACAAAACAAAAGTGAGGAAAGAACACTGAGACAAAACAATCAGAAAACTCAGGTGAAATGCTACAAATACAGATAAAATACTCAAACAAATCAATCCATCTTGACAACATGTTCAGACAAAATAATAAAAGAATCAACTTATAAACATACAGTTGATATAAAACAATAATTATAGACTGCATTTTCAGACAAAACAGCACGTACAGCCGAAATACAACAACAAGGAAAAAGACAGACATAATATTCAATAAGTCTAGACAAAACAAAGGTACAGACAAAATATTTAGCCCCATATTGAAACCTGTTCAGACAAAATAAGCATGTAAAAATTCTTATAAATATACAGTCGAGTCACGTAAGAATGCAGACAGTCTAGACTGTTAATACTGGATAGAGAACGTGAAAAAATAAACAAACGATGGACAGTAGCGTCTCAGTATTAGATCCAGGTGTGCGTTAACTAAACTCCGCAGCTCCGGAGACGGGCAGCCGTGTAGTACGTGGTTACGACTAGAAAATTGGGGTCGATTTTAAATTGTCCTGATGACTGATTAAGTCTTTCCAGCCACTTCAGCTTAACTCGAACTGATGAATGTACAACGGCTGATTATTTAACCTCCGTCTTGTCTTTTTTTTTTTTTTTTTTTTTGATCTTTTAAATAATCAGTCCCAGCTGTAATGCAGCAAGGGCTGTAAGAAAACCCTGGCATGTCTCTGGTTTATATATATATATATATATATATATTGTCCAGGACAGAAAATTAGGTCATATATTTGAAGAAATTAAAATAGAATTATGTTGCGGCATATATAAGGTGTCCATAGTGTATTAAAAACTATAATTGTAATTTAGATTTAAATAACTTGTTTGCCTTGAATGCCTTTACAGTACAAGATGATGGTTATATCAGTCAATCCTGATTTTTAGGAGAAAAACTGAATTATTATTATTATTAGTAGTAGTAGTAGTAATAGTAGTAGTAGTAGTAGTAGCAGTAATTTGATCCCTATGAGAATTAAATGTCTAGACAGATTAAAGGGAGGGGCAATTTTTGCATGACATTTTTTTTTTGGACCAAATTCTTTACAAAAGTGTCAGCTATTTGGATGCTGTGCAAAATAAAGGCGCTGTGTTTAAAGAAGACCCCATCTGCATTCTGCACTACATTTGTCTCCTTTACAATTCTGTGGTAATTCTTTGTTTAGTAACGGCAACGGTTGTCTCGCAATGGAGCCGTGCTCTAGTGCACGCAACGAACATGAGCGACAGATCATTAGCCACTTTTCCTGAACCCTTCCGATTACCACCCCCCCCATATGCGCTGTGGTCTCTCTGCTTTGCTTTTCTTTGCTTTGCTTTGCTTCGCTCTGCTGTGCTCTGCTCTGCGCAAGGACACATGCTAAACGTTTGTCCGTGCGACCGGGGAACTTTTGAACCGGGATGGCTGCCTCTAATCTTCCAGCGCAGCATGAAGTTTTCCAGAACCTTTGAGCAATTATACCACCCAAATACAAAGCCTTTAAAAGGAGCCTTGTGATTAAAAATGAGGCTTGACCCCCAAAAGTGTTTTGATCAGCGCATTCTTTTTAAGCTAGCCCCCCTAATCAGTCGGGCGCGAAGTTCGCATGCTGTCGTGTGTGACTCCGCGTGATTGACTCATCTGTGATTTTTTTTTTTTTTCTTTTCAGGTTCTTCAAGGAGACAAATCGTAGCAGCGTCGACACCTGGCTGCCGGAGCATTAGACAAAATGGCGGATTAACCGGATGGGCAGAGGACGGCTAGCATTCTTTTTTCTTGCCATGCTAGCTGTTAATCCTGCTGTGGAAAGACTTGAAAAGGAAGATCCTGAGATTTCAAATCCACTGGACACTTTGTAAAAAAAAAAGTGCCTTTTTTTGGTGCAGCCTTTTGTTTTTTTTAACGTTTGATGACACTCATGACAGAAATGGAGGATCTCATGGGCTGAGATTTGCACAATTTGTTCCAAGGATGATGTCACACAACATTAAGTTATGTGATATTATTACATCACAGAAGGCTGCGATATGTAAACGAGCCCCTGTAACCAGAGCCGTATGATCAGATCAAGATTTTCTGACTAGCGTAGTCAGAATACATTTTTTTTGTGTGATAGAATCGTCTTCATGAGTGTCCAGAGATCTTTCCAAAGATACCTGTATGCTAGGTGTGGGCATGCTATTTAAAGATTATTTTTTTTACACTACACTTTTTCTACACTCCACACTCTTGCACCAATTAAATAGAAAGGTGTAGCTGTATTTAACTTTTCTAAAAGATATGAATGGACGGTGCAATTATGTTCCTTAAATCTTTTTTATAGGTTTTATCCACAGTGACGCATATGTGGATTTGCAAGTAGTGCCAACTTTAGACGGAAAATCAACAAAATGCTAAAAGAGTAAAAATGGAACAAAATGGTACAAATGTTCATTTTAACGTCTAGTCAGCTACTGACAACATTCCAGAAAATGATGTATCGTGATTATTATCTCATATCAGCCAACCCTATGATCCGTCATCCATGCACGTTCTGGTTCTATGCAGTCATTTATATGCATTTTGGCAGGAATACTGTACATACCTCACAGTTTGCAATATGCCGATGACCTCAAAACCAGATTTTTACTGTTGTTTTATCACATTATGTAGCAGTAAAAATCAGTCTAGTATTTTGTCCATATTGTACAACATGCAAAAAGAATGCAAACCCAAAATGATTCATGCATAGCGACTACCATTTCTTTCTTCTACAATGCATTTATTGAATTTTAAGTTTTGTGCTCATTTTTTTTTCTTAATATGAATCTCCACACCCACGAACCATCTGGTTTCACCATTCTGGACTAAAAGAGAAGAGAAATTTCTCTTGTCGTAATTAAAATCTTTCGCAGCGGGACACACGTTAATCATTGCAACATCACAAAGTTTACTTTCGCAAGACGCAGAATCCGGGACTGGCTGGGTCATCGTTCTGTTTATTCAGCAGTGGATTAATCCTCTCACTCTTTTTTTTTTTTTGCCCTCATGGCTCTGGAATTCCAAAAAACAAACAAACCCCAAAACGAAACAAAAAACTGCAATCGAACTCTACGGCTTCTGGACTGTTAGTAAATAATTGTATGTATGTTTGTACAATTGTACTGCTTTTTATTTTTGTACTGAATTGTATCAGCGTATTTAAATCAAACAAAGTGTAAAGTTTCTGGCTCTTAAGTTATAAGTAGGTAGTTTGTAATATGACTGACTGAATTATTAAACTGTAATATTGAACATCACACCGTGAACCGCGTTGTTTTCTAATTTATAATAAATACATCATGTTTTTTTCGGGTATAAAAACGTTCGGTGGAACCTACAGTATGTGGTGGAAAATACTTAAATAGTTGTATTAATGTACTGAAATACTGTTTTGGAAGATTTTAACTCTTACTCAGTTAAGTTTCCAAGAGAAAACATGCATTGTATTCTTTAAATATTAATTTTAACCTACAAAGTAGTTATAATAAATTTCCTCAGATTTGACTTTTTTCTATTTTAAATTAACTAGCTAATTATACATGACTAAATTTGTTAAATGAGCTTATTAAGGTTAAGGTTTGCACATTCGTTGTTAAAATAGCTAGATAGCACATTTTTGCGGTTTACTTTGTTAACTGATCTACTTAGTAAATTTAACAATGAACTACACGATTTTTGTGGATTAGTTTGTTTAATTGGGTAGCTACTTAAAGTTTGTAGCTGTACTTTTCTTATTTTGTAGTTTATTAAACTAATATTTCTCTTTCAATATATAGCTTCACAACAAATATTTCGGTATTTCTAGATATGTTCGCTTATTTGGAATTGAAATGGTTCAATCCTATTTCCAGATTGTTTTATTGCAATTATTTCTAGAAAGAAGCAAAATAATTTGCCAATAAACTGAGGTGTGTAATGAGTAATAACTGCTATGTAATAATTTCATAATGAGAAATAAATACAATTTCTTTTTTTCATTTTGCATTAAAGTTAAGTTTTGGAATTTCAGTTAAGTTAGCTAGCTAGTCAAATCTTGTAGAATAGTTTGATAAATTAGCTTTATAATGTGTACCATGCACAAGTTTATGAGTTTTCCAACTTTTTCAATTAAGAAAGGAAATGTTCCCTAGAATGAAAATACTAATGGATATATCATGCATTTTCAATATTCCTCCAATTTCTAGGTATAGGTATATTTCAGAAAACTTTTTATATTGAAATTTCCAAAATTCCATTCAAAAACAAAAAGGATTAAATTTCCTTGAGATTTTACTTTATCTCTACTATCGAAGCACATGTTTAGACCACATATGCTCTAACACAGATCACCAGGTTTTACATAACACAGTTCCGGTGCAACCTGTCATTCTGAAATTCTGAAATTCATGCTCTAAGATTCTCTATTTCACTCTGTTTATTGCTGATAATACCATTTTCAATTAGGAAATCGGTCTTACATTAGAATTAAATGCAAAATAGAAGATTTTCCACTAGTGCAAAAAAGTAAAGTATTAATGAATGAAAAGTAAAAAATAAATAAATAAAGCAAACACATCACTGGTTGTTAATAACACTGCTTTATTATTATACAAGGCACAGAAATGGACCTTTCATATGTTTATAACATCAATATTGTCACAAATTTCACAATATTTCACACAACCGATTGTGGATAAAATCGACTTTGTTTTGTTACACAAATTACAATTATAAATATTTTTATTTGTATACTGTACATATTGCAGGAGCCCATTTCATGTAATGTTTTGTTAAAGTTAAATAATTCATCATGAATTAAAGTTTTGGTGGAGGTATTATTATTAATATGACTAACATTTATATATAGATTTTTCCTTTTTTTAATATTCAAATATATTAAATATAATGTTTTAGTCAGATATTTCATCCTGTACATCATGGTGTATGTAATTCCTATATCATGTATGCGGAATTTGGAATCAAATGAATTTTTCGGTTGTAAAAATGATATTTAATAAGAAACACCTGAAACAGCCATCACTAAAATGCAGGATTCATGCACTAGTAATAAAATTGTAAATTAAAATGAGTGTTGTGGGTCAGATTATATACATAGAGAGAGAGAGAGTTCTAAATAGTTATAGCTATAGAAATATCCTTAAATCATTTATTATTTATAATTATAATATAATATAATAATAAATATAATAATATAATAATATAAATATATAAATTATTATTCAAATAATTTCTTAAGTACAAAACATTAAATATAATTGAGATATATTTTTAATAATTTAGCACAAGACTTACAGAGATTTTAGGCAAAGTCCTGCGAGATGAAGCTGAGAAACGAGCCTGAGATTCATGGACGTAGAAACCAGCTAGAGGTAAAAGTTATATAAAAGTGCTATACAAGATGAACACGAGTAACCGAAAGGAACACAGATTATCGATCGCCTAAATGGGTAAATCAGAGACAGACAACGTGATCGTCCTTCACGTCCTTCATGCGTCACTGAGATGAGAAGCACTGAAGACTTTCTTTAAGGTTTGAAGGAATCTGAATTCACGGAGCTCGTTCCTCTATGACAAAGCCACAAGTGGAAAGAGTCTAGATTTTGGACTTACGCTGGTGTATCGTTGGCTTTGATTTGAGGTTGGATTGCGAGGGGAAGCCCTTCCACCGCAAAAACCAAAATCTAAAGCTCGTTTGTAAATCCCGTTTGGATTAAAGTTATTCGGATTTTCAGTAAGCGCTTTATCCTGGTTAGGTTTCTGCTGGATTTGGAGCTTGTCCCGGGAACGCTGGGCGGGACTACACACTGGATGGGACATCATTCTATCCCAAAGCTTTATAGACACACATCATTTAGTTACGTCCAGTGATATTCCGTACAGTGGAAACGTTAGCCTGGCATGTTAGCAACAAAAATTCTAACAAACCAATTTAGAAAAAATTAACTGCCAAGCGAATATGAGAAGCCAATTTAGGAAAAGTAACTTGCTAGCTAATTTAAAATGTAAATTGATAAACCGTAGCTGCAGTGAAAATAGTAAAGTTATATCTTGAACAAAGGAAAACCTATCTAAGCTAAGAGTATTATATAACAAAAGGTTTTTAAGTCCATAGACATATTTACTCATTTGGCAAACTTCTATTTGACGGTAAATGTTGCTATTTTCTAGAAATAAATGCTTGAAATAAACAAAATGGTCTGGCAATAGAATTATACAATTTCAAGACATTGAAAAATAGTTAGAATTTTTTAATAGTAGAGAAATAGTAGTTGAAAAATCTTTGGAGTGTAGCTTGCCAATTTAACCAATTAACACATGAAACATACTTTAACTTTAGCTAATTCTATACTACTGTTAGCTAGTTTAACAAGCTAATTTACAAACCCTGACTAGCTAGCTGCTTGAACAAACTGAACATGAATTTAATGGTAAGGAAATCAAGATTAATATTTCTGTAGGGGACAAACTGGCACTCACACAACCCTAAGTCTTACTGAGCATCTTGGAGAATCTGCCACAGCTCTTCTGGAGACTTTGAGTGTCACAATTACTAGTTTTTTTTGCATGCAAACCCAGCAGACTTCATTATGTTTTTGGTCAGTAACAAACGTTGTAGCTAATAGTACTAATGTAATAATAAGGGTGTAACAATAAGGGACATTTGCACAGTACTGTATATATATAGTGTATATTTTCTTACATAGGCCCATTCCAGCTCAGAATGGAGCCAATATTTGAACCAAATGTGTTTGAGTTTAGGCAGATGAAGGTCAGTTGTATTGCGAGTACAAATGTGTTGTGGTTGAACCATTAAGCCTGAGATGTGGTTTCATCAGAGGTCCACCACTACAGTCAGTTCCTCTCTGTCGTTCCATGGTGGTATGCTGCCCAGATGAAAGCAGTAGTTTAAACGAACCAGCACTGTGCCATCACTTATCTGCTATCTGGGAACGTTTTTTTTTTTTTTTTAATCTTTTGTGTCATCGCTGTTTCCATTTTGTGTAAAGGAACCCACCATAAATGGAACGAATCTCACTTTGGAGTGGCTTTTAATGTTTAATGCCCCGCTGGGGTCGGTCCGGTTGTTCCAGCGTCATTGTACACGCTCTGCTCTAGCTCCCCGGTGCCTCGTCTCCTACATTACATACGGCACGTCCGGGCGATATCGGGTAGCTCTTTCTATGAAGCCCATGGGGGCTTCAAGCACCGAAGGTGTGTCACTTCAGTAATATAGGTTTTATGTGCATGTCTATGTCTTGTACAACCTGTATAACAGCATTCTGAAATATAAGCACACTTGTGAAGTTGTTATAGAGTGAAAACTTGAATGAGGTCTATTGAGAGTGAGGAATAATATATTCACATATTGACGTGATGATGAATTATGAGGTATTATTAGAGTTGATCAAATATTTACAGGGAATAATGACCAACTCACAAAGAACTAGAAGTGCAATTATAGTGATTTATGAATATGGGCTTCATAAAAGGTGTAACCTAAACCTGTTATTATAGACACAGAAATAAAAAATAAAAAAAACCCATATTGACATGCTTGGTTAAACTCGATTATGTGATTATGATAAAAAATGTGTACAATTCATGCATTGTTGAAAGTAATAATATTAACAATAATGTAACAATATTATATAACTATATAATATATTATATAAAATAAATAAACAAATATATAAATAAATAGAAATAATATGATTTAATATAGGATATATGATCATATGATAATGTAATATAATATGATCATTTAATATGATAATATGATAATTATATAAAGTAAAGATAAGTACTGTACATTTATTTTTAAAAAATGCAAATAGTTCATGTTAAAAGTTAAAACTGTTAAACATTTGACCAGTTGCAGATAATCTAGATTATTAGAACAGGGTTAAAAAAATTTAAAAAGTTAAAAAAGTTTAAAAAAGTTTTTTTTTCTTTTTTTACAAACTACAAAAGAAATTAAATTAAATTAAATTAAATTAAAATTACAGACCCATTCATTACTACAAATTATTATACAAACTATTTAAATATATTTAATGTAATGTTGTGGTTATTAAGGCGTTTTTTTTAATATTCGTATATTCAATTAATCAAAATTGTCAGTACAACCCCTGTGATTTATAGGCATAATAACATTGATAATGGTGAGTTATGTCTTCTAATACAGTATTAAAATCAGAAAATCAATCTATTTAATCTAAGTGCATCAAAGGAGTAGTTATGAGTTCACAACATTTTATTTCAATTATCATTTATTTTATTTCTATTATTTATTTACTTTTTTGCAGAGGCATTTTTTTTTCTCCTTTAATTAACCCACTGTTGCTAAATGAAATCCATGTTTTTAATCCAATCAAGTAACCCAGTACCGTGAACAAAGTACTCCTTGGAGCGCCATTCGATCCGAGAGATACTCATGAGCTGAAATCCGAATCCGCAGGGACTGAGTGTGTGTCCATGGAGCAGCAGAGGGAAAAAACACTTAAAAAATACAAGAAAAAAAAGAGCTAATAAAATAAGAGGTAGGAGTATTTTAATAATCGTCAGTATTATTCATAACGAAGACTTTTTAATTACTTTACTATCATAGGAAAGTACTGATGTACTGTATTAGATATATAAATAGAAAAACAAGAATAAAAAATGTACTAAATTCAATTTTTTTAAAAAAAAGGACACATGAAGTCTGATTTTCTTGTCTTGAATGCTAAATAAATTCGTTTTAATTAAATTGTTTTAATTAAATATCTAAGTGACTTTCTTTTCCTGCATGTTATCAATTTTCTTTACCACTTTTCTGTAACGATGCATTGTGCAAATGTTTTGTTGTCCCTGGATGTGTGTATGGATGTGTGCATTGCTTGGACGAGGATCAAATGACTCACCCTTGTAGTGATCATCTATAATTCAGATCACAGTTGGCCCTCCTATGTGTGTATGTGTGTGTGTGTGCATGTGTGTGTTTGGATGAATCCTCAACTTGCGCTGGACACGAGACCTGGACGGTCTTCATGAGCCGAGAACGAGCGCTCCATGGCAGAAGAAGTGCCGAGACAGCGTCCTCTCATTGCTGGCCGGGAGCGGGGTGAGTTCTTGGATTCTTGCAAAAATTTCCGTCTCCTTATTTTATGCTGCTTTCCAGACAATATATCAGCTTAGAGAAAATAAACGCATAGATACAGTACACATCTACTTGCTTAAATCCAACACAAGGGATTTTTAATGAATCTTAAACAAATACAAAATATTCTATTAGTTTGTTTGTTTGTAATTGAATATTTTGAGATCTTGAGGACCATAAAGGACCGTTTGAGCACTGTGTGTTTAGATTTAGACGGAAACCTTAACTGGTTTGGCGTAACGATAATCAAAGGCTTGTGGACCTGCGGCGTGCATCAGGGTTTAATCCTGAGTCCGTGTTTGGTCTAAACGACGGAATAATAAAGAGGTCGTGTTACGAGCACCCTGGTGTCTAGACCGCCGCTGTTTCTGAGGAAACCACCCAAGTTTGGTGGTTTGGACACTTCAGGCTAGCAGTAAACCTCGATATCTGCTTTCAAATAAACTTCTCTGTTATTAAGGTATTGAATGCCGTCTTCCCACATAGAGCTAGACAATGCCAGGTTGTTTTAATATAGAAAAAGGACCCAACAATTTCCAACCAATCAGAATGTGCGAATTTTAAACGCGCTGTGAGAAAAGTAAGTTTAATAGTGAAACGTTTAGATGTTTCCTGCAGCTACAAGTATGTTAATTCCTGTAAAAACGCTACCAAATAAAAATGTTACGAATACGCCAATACAACCAACCAAACCAAACCCAACAACAAGCGCTTCCTAGATAAAGGTCACGCAATGACCTTCTTCAGAACAGGCATGTTCGCAGTAACCTCAGACGTGAACCTCAGAAGCGAATCGAAGACAAAGGAAGCTCCTAAGAAACCGAAGCGGCGTTAAAACGAGTCTGCTGGGACACCTGTCTGTCCCCTAGGCTGACTTTTTGTTCTTTAGAGCAGTATGAAATTTCATGGCCTTCTTGAAGGATTTAAACGGGGCTTTTTACAGCTGTGCTTCAGGACCTGAGCAATGTGTTCTGCACATGTGGATGAACTTTAGGCTAAAAATACATATACTCTCATGTATCCTTGGACTGAAAGGATAGTGTTCTAGTTGTAAAAAGAAATCCCTATTGCTAGTTTTTTAGGCTAAGTCCGATGATTATAGAGTATACAGTGTGTTGTTGAATTCATAGTATATTTCTTTAAAGGAATAGCCACAGGTTATACACATTATATATATATATATATATATATATATATATACAGTACAGGCCAAAAGTTTGGACACACCTTCTCATTCAATGCGTTTTCTTTATTTTCATGACTAT
>JAOTRJ010000045.1:17718624-17731445 GCA_028564905.1 Leptodoras praelongus | reverse complement strand
TCTGACCACTGTGCAGGACTTGTAGATGTCATTCCCAAGACCAATTGACGCTGTATTGGGCGCAAAAGGAGGAGGAGGCCCTACACCATACTAATACATTACTGTGGTCTAATATGACAGGTGTTTCAGTTTCTTTGTCTAACCCCTGTACCTCTGCATGTAAATTGGTGCATCAGAGACTCTTGAAGTGCTGAAGAAAGGTTATGCCCAAAGCTACTCTATCATCATCTGATCTTTAAGAAGAACCCAGTTTCCTGAACAGAGTGATCACTGGGAGATGACTCCTGGGTGTTCGAGTACGATCCTGAGGTGCTTGCATGAACAAATCAACAATCAAGTCACTGTGCGTCGTCTTTTTGGATTCTCAAGGGATCGTATATAAAGAATTCGTACCAGAAGGCCAAACGGTAAACTGAGCATTGTGTAGAATTGTCAGATCACCTCTTCATGATTGGCTGATAAACAATATTCCAGTCCTTCCATATCCTCTCTATAGCCCCTACTTGGTTCTTGTGATTTCTTTTTGTTCCCCAAGATTAAAACACATTAAATCCCCATTCTTAAGCCCTATGGAGCGCAGGACGTTCATTCTCATTACTTTCTGGACAGACCTTGTATATGTCACAGTACATGGTCAAATGTTTGTGGACACAAGACCATCACACCCATATGTGGTTCTTCTTCAGTGGAACTAAGAAGCCAAAAGCTGTTCTAGCATGACAATGCCCTAGTGCCCCATGTTTGGAGTGGAAGAACTCAAGCACACACACAGTGCTTTCAAACCCTCTGAAAACCTTTGGGATGAGCTAGAACGCACTCAAAGCCTCTTCAGCCGTGACCTCAGTAACGTTCTTGTGGCTAAATGAACACAAATCCCCACAACGGTGCTCCAAAATCTATTGGTAAGCCTAAGAAGAGCGGAGCTCATTATAACATCAAAGGGGAGATACGTCTGGAATGGGGTGTTCAAAAACCACATAGAACCTCATGGTCGGGTGTCCACAAACTTTTGGCCGTATAGTGTAGTTTGTTTATGTTTATGCCATTTTGTTCATGGTATTTTTGGGTTTATTCTACATTTACCATTCAGGGAGGCGGAAGAAGTTTCCTATGCCTCTGGTTGTGCCAGCAACTCTTCCCAAAGATCCATACACCTGTAGGAAGTGCACCACTGATGTCTCTTCTTCATGGAAGCATGACATGAACGGTTCCATCGTGTGTCTTTCTTGTTTTAAGTTCTGCAGGATGAAAGACCACTGGCTCTCCAGTGAACCAACAGACACCATCAAATCCATCAAATCAGTTGCTGACAACTCCTTCGTTCTCACCTCAGCCAGTCAGGTAGTGTGGAATGAGCCCCAGGCAATGAAAGAACCTGTCTTCGCTTTGCAACATTCATTGCATTTAATCCCTCAGGAGTATGATCAGCAGGTCCCCAAGAACTCCTTGTGTTCCTCTTCCAATTTTTACACCGATCCATCTTTCTGTTGCTCCTCCCCTCTTTCCTCAGATCTTTCCTCTTCTCCACCAGGATTTTGCATTTCCTCATCGTCCTATGATTCATCTCTTTCTGATAGCTCTTCAGCTTTGTATTTCTCTTCTTGCTCAGATCTTAATTTCTCTTCTTCAACACCTTCTGGTTCCTCACCAGCAGATTCAGATATGTGGGTCTCGCTTGTGGAGACTCCAAGACTTTGCTCAAAGAAATAGACTCAGAAGCCAACGCAAAGTCAACCCCCTTCTTCCATGGTGTCTCATGGCAGGTATTCATCCTACCATCCTGCTTTTCTTCTTCTTGTTTGGTCAGCAGGTTCTGGGGAAAATGTACACTCCGAGTTTCAGATCGACGCCTAATGGGAAGCCTTGTGACACCAAGTGATAGGAGGATGCAGTTAGGTTTCTTTTGCTTCCTGATCATCTATCCTAACTTATCTTTGCGGTTCTATGTTTTGCTACCCCTTGATCTCTGTTACAGAAATGCTGTCAAGTTCTCAGCAGTACATGGTTTCAGTTTAAGCTCTTTAACCACTCTGTTACTTTACATCAAGATGGTATAGAGCAGGGAGTGTCCGATCCTATCTGCAAGCCACACAAGTACAGAACCTCGCACATGGCTTATGGAATGCAAACCAGCAGCCAGACCGGAGGTCCTGCAGGTTCTGTACTAAGCGTGGCTCCTGGCACCGGTCCTTTGTTGATAAGATCGGACTGTTCCTGCTTACAAGATCCAGGTCTTCCTTCCTTCCAGGGTTGTTTGCAAGTCCCTTTATTCGGTAAAGCCCAAAAGTTTCATAAATTTCAGCTGTATTCTTTACTTTATTTGCACTTGAAAGATTTGCTGCTGTTTATTATTGTTAGAAAGTATTATTATTGTTTGGCAAACCTTCTATTAGCAGAAATGAGCGCTTTTTGTTGCATTTAGTTTATACATGTGATTGTGATCGATTTCAGTGTTATGTTGCAGTCAGTAAATCAAATAAATCGTTCTTGTTTGTCAGAAGAATAAAAAGCTACTAAATGCAAAGAGGTTAACATTTGAATTCTTCGGTTGCGAGTTGAAATTGGCGTTCATCGAATACATAATATGATAAGACTTCTTAAGGTTACGTCTTAAGAAGTATACGTATTGCTGCAAAAATTTGTTTAAGCGACCCAATTTTCTGTACAATTGATGACATAAGAAGACTGTAGCGTTTAGCCGTAGGTCTATCATTAGAGGATCGTCACCATATGTTCTGACACGGAGAACATTATCAGAGGGTCTGTTAGAATTTGGCTAAAATTTTATTAAGGCAGTATAACCAGTAATAATTTTAAATGACTGTCTACAACGGCCTTACGTTTACAAGGTAGAATGCTGTTTTTATACTTGTATTAAATTTTATGCTAATTCTTAACCAATACATTTATATAGCTAGATTGATGAATATTATGTTGGTTCATGATCATTTATTCCTCACTAATATATGATGCATGAACTAAACAAAACGTTGAGTACACTACCCGAACATAAATTTTTTTTATCAAGGTAAACTTGCACCACGTTTAGAGCTAGCGTTCACTTAAAAACCAGACCTAGCCCCTCCCAATATGGCTGACGCGTTGACGGAGAGCCGGAAGTTGTTCTTCTCATGTCCCGGATGTGATGCTGCTTAGTTCGCTGTCAACATGAAAGATGGCGACGCATCACAGGCAAAACGCTGCTGGTCGGAGGAAAGTCCAGGTAATATTTTGTTCCTTTACCCAACTTTAAATATTTTGCATGATCATATTTTGCCTGCGCTTAATTACGTGAGAAAGACATCCATTTTCGGGTTTGTTGAAATTAAATCAGGGTCGCTTCCGTAAACCTAATCAAAGTGCATGTTGGGTAATGCAGGTAATGCTAATTCACACAACGCATTCTTTTTCCTCAACCTGTATTCCGTCGAATCCCGCCTTTTGCGAGATGATTGGTTAGTAACTTGGACTCACGACTAAGTCTTACAGATTGATCAGTATTCTGGCCAATCATATTTGAGTGGGCGGGACTTCACGAACCAATCCTGGTGCAGGAAGGGTAGGAGTTTATCGGAATACGGGTGTGATATAAACGCGTCGCTTTGCTAGCATATTAGCAAGGCGTATTTTGTATTTTTAATAAGCTACTTTGTTTATTATTTAAGGATAACATGATGGATGGTTTTGTTTAGGTGTAACCGCGAGGTTTGGTGTGTTTGAACGTGTTAATCGGTACAAGTATGCACAGCTAGTTAGCAAGCTAGCATATTAGGGGCTGGGGATGTGAGTGTTCAGGGCAGCGGTTTATTTCAGCACACAGGAGAAACTTGAGATATGATGAAAGTAAGGGCGTTTCTGTTGATTGGAAATGGTGGAGAGTGTGTTTGGGTGTGTGGAGTGTGAAGTTGTGTTGCTGTGTGCTTTCAGGTTTCCTATGTGATAAGAGATGAAGTAGAGAAGTACAATCGTAACGGGGTGAACGCCCTGCAGCTGGACCCGGCTCTGAACCGCCTCTTCACGGCGGGCAGAGACTCCATCATCCGCATATGGAGCATCAATCAGCACAAAGTACAGCTTCTCTCACCACCACTCACTGCAGGACTCCTACACTACTTCTCACCCTCAATACAATTCTGTTTTGGTGTATATTACACTGATAAGGCTTAACATTATGACCACCTCCTGTTCTATACACTCATTGGTCCATTTTCTCCATATAGCTTCTCTACACACTCTGTTCATCCCCTTTACTCTGTTTTCTAATGGTCCCCACAGGACCAGCACAGACCAGACAGCGCTTCTGGAGATTTACATCCACCCTGTAGATGTAAAGTCAGAGACAGTAGCTCGTCTGTTGTTGCACAGTTTGTCTTAGTCATCCTGTAACCCTTCACAGGTTGCTTGGTGGACTATTTTCAGTCCAGCAGTGACACTAAGGTGTTTAAAAACTCCATCAGCACTGCTGTGTCTGATCCAGTCACACCAGTACAACACACACTAACACACCACCACCACATCAGTGTCACTGCAATGCTGAGAATGATCCAGTACCTGATCTGTGGGGGTCCTGACCATTAGAGAACAGAGTAAAGTGGATTAACGGAGTGTTAGAGAAACAGATGGACTACAGACTGTAAGTGGACCTGAGAAAATGGATAAAGAAGTCAAAATATTTTTAGTTCTCTCTCAGCAAGTTAACATCGCATCGTGTAACATTGCATCCTGTGTTTAGTTCGTTTAGATGCCTTTGGTTTTCATACTTCAAACAAAAGTACCTGAACTTTTAGAAATGCTTAGTTGCAGAGATCTGACTTGATCGTGATGGACAGTACTCAGATACTCAGATACGTTGTACATGTGGATTCTTCCTTTCTTTCAGGCTGCTACAGTGTTAAATGAACTTGAATATCTCTCCTGATTTCCCCTGACCTCTGCTATCATACTGACACTTCATGTATAAACAAGAAATATAAGATTATTAAATAAAGTAACCCCTAAGTTTTCTTGCAGCAGGATCCCTATATAGCTTCGATGGAGCACCACACTGACTGGGTGAATGACATCGTACTCTGCTGTAATGGAAAGACATGTAAGTCTGCCCTGATGATTTTATATATATTGAATACTGATTGACTCACTTATTCACTTATTGACTGATTGATTAAATGACTGATGGACGGACTGACTTACTGACTGACTTAGTGTCTTACCAACTGACTGATTGAATTACTGACTGACTGACAGGTTGATTGACTTACTGACTAAATTATTGATTGAATGGTTGACTTACTGACTTACAGAATGATTGATTGATTGAATTATTGATTGCCAGAATTATTGACTGACATACTGACTGACTGACGTACGGACTGGCTGACATATGGACTGACATACGGGCTGGCTGACTGACTGACGTACAGACTGGCTGACATACGGACTGACATACGGGCTGGCTGACTGACATACGGACTGACATACTGACTGACTGACTGACTGGCTTATTACTGATTTAATCAGTAACATACTAACTGACCTATTCACTATCCACTTACTTACTGCGTGACACTTATATATGTACTGACTGATTTACTGACATTTATACTGACTTATCGACTACTTACTTACATATAGACAGACTTACTGTCTTTTTACTGACTGACTGACTTCTTGTTTTAATGACTGACAGATTAAAAAAAAATTCCTTCCTCCCTCACTAACTGACTTGCCAACTGACCTATATAATTACTGACTTGCTTATCTACTGTTGCAGTGGTTGCTCACTAGTTTAGTCTTTGGACTACCGATTGAAAAGGTTCAGATCCCACCACCACCAAGCTGCCACTGCTGGGCCCTTGAGCAAGGCCCTTAACCGTCAACTGCTCAGTTAATAACTTAATTACTTAATCTACTGACTTGCATACTGTTTTATTACTGAGGTATAAAACTTTATGTTTGGCTTATTTACTGACTTACTGAGTGACCAGCTGGTCAGGTCGTCTGATCAGAATTACATCTCTTTTTTTTTTTTTGTAGTGATTTCGGCGTCTTCAGATACTACAGTAAAAGTGTGGAACGCGCATAAGGGCTTCTGCATGTCCACGTTAAGAACTCACAAGGTAGGACGTAACCAAGCAAGTCCTGTTGTGTAATGATTATAGTTACAGTTCTGTTATCTGATGTGATGATGATGTTGATGATGACGAAGATGCTTTGTGCTCTAGGACTACGTCAAAGCTCTGGCATATGCCAAAGACAAGGAGCTGGTTGCATCCGCCGGTCTGGACAGACAGATCTTTCTATGGGACGTAAACACCCTCACGGCTCTGACCGCCTCCAACAACACGGTCACCAGTGAGTTCCTCTTTTCAGTCAGCTATCCACTACGATGTGGACGAACACATTACAGCCGAACTAGACTGATATTATTTCATCATTTTGTTATTTTTTTGTTTCAGCTTCCTCTCTGAGTGGGAACAAAGACTCCATCTACAGCCTTGCTATGAACCAGTTGGGCACCGTCATCGTCTCGGGATCAACAGAAAAGGTTCGTTAGAGTACGGGCAGGATGGAGTGGATGGAGAAGTGTGTCAAGAGTGTGAAAGGAAAGATTTTTAAAAGAGTGGTGAGACCAGACATGTGATACGGGTTAGAGACAGTGGCTCTGACAAAGACAGGAAGCAGAGCTGGAGGTGGTTGAACTTAAGATGTTGAGGTTCTCTTTAGGAGTGAGCAGGATGGACAGGATTAGGAACGAGAACATCAGAGGAACAACACAGGTTGGAAGACTGAGATGGTTTGGAGGATGGGATGTGCAGAGGAGGGACAGTGGATATATCGGTAGGAGGATGTTGGAGATGACGCTACCAGGAAAGAGACGGAAAGGAAGAGCAAAGAGGAGATATATGGATGTGGTAAAGGAGGATATGCAGGGAGCTGGGGTAAGAGTAGATAATGTAGAGGACAGGGTGAGATGGAAAAGATTAACTCGCTGTGGTGACCCCTGATAAAGGGAAAAGCCAAAAGAAGAAGAAGAAGATTAAACCTGGTTTCAAAGGGGGCTGAGTACTGTAATTCTGCTGTTTGTGAATTAAAGCATACATTGATTAGTAGCTTTGTTAACATTTTATGTTAAGTATATCTGCATAGCATGCAAACGGTATCTATGTGTACACCAACATCTGTTACTTCAAAGCTGGTGGTGACCCAGGAACAGGAACCGTTTATGTTCATTAAGTTTTTATTTTTTTTTTCCGGCAGGTCTTGAGGGTCTGGGATCCACGTACATGCGCTAAACTAATGAAGCTGAAAGGACACACGGACAACGTGAAATCATTGTTATTAAACCGAGATGGCACTCAGGTACGCATATAAAAAAAAATCGCCTTGGATGAAGTTTGCTTTACCGAATGTAAATGTATTTATGCGTCCGTTTGTATCCAGTGTCTGTCCGGTAGCTCGGACGGTACGATCCGACTGTGGTCTCTGGGTCAGCAGCGCTGCATCGCTACTTACCGGGTTCACGACGAGGGCGTGTGGGCACTGCAGGCCAACGAAGCCTTCACGCACGTCTACTCGGGAGGTCGCGACCGCAAGGTGTACTGTACGGACCTGCGCAACCCAGACATCCGCGTGCTCATATGTGAAGAGAAGGCTCCCGTTCTCAGAGTGAGTGACTGCACATTAGTGCCACCTGGTGGCTGAATGAACAAAGTAAAATTATTAATGAATTCATTTGCAGCCATGTCTGACGGAACCTTGTATTACTTGAACCCGCCTTTCTCCTCAGATGGAGCTGGACCGCTCAGCAGACCCTCCTCCTGCCATCTGGGTGTCCACAACGAAATCCTGCGTCAACAAATGGGTACTGCTGCTCCTCCGGTTTCTCCGTTCAGCCTCCTCATAAGCTCGACAGCCACGTTAACGTTAAAGACAAAAGTCAAAGTCTAACATTACTTACTGATGCTTTTTGAATTCTCGATTCTGATTGGTTATCCTCCGTTCTAAGATGCTGCACGATATCGTGGCTCACTATAATCTGACTCGTACTTCCTTTTATTATTATTTTTCACCAGTCTCTGAAAGGAATGCACAACTTCCGGGCATCGGGAGACTACGACAACGACTGCAGTGCCCCGCTGACCCCACTGTGTACTCAGCCTGAGCAGGCTATTAAAGGTAAACCTCAGGATATTTCCATGTCAGACAGAGCTCTAGCACTGTCACAGGGATCACAACTTCCTGAACAAGAACAACGTGCCTGATTTTTGACGCTCACCCGTTCACCATAGATAAGATGTAGCTGATTAACCGTGGCTCTTTGCAGGTGGTGCCAGCATAATTCAGTGTCACATCCTGAACGACAAGAGACACATCCTGACCAAAGACACCAACAACAACGTGGCCTTCTGGGACGTCCTCAAGGTTGACTCGGCTCCTCGGGGTTTATAAGCGTTTATGTTTGTTTGCCGACGTTGTACGTGACGGCCTTGTGTTTGCCTTGTGTTAGGCGTGTAAAGGCGAAGACCTCGGCAAAGTGGAGTTCGACGAGGAGATCAAGAAGCGCTTCAAGATGGTCTACGTGCCCAACTGGTTTTCAGTGGACCTTAAGACAGGGGTGAGTTATGTACGACGGGTGAGCTTGAAAGCGCCGTTCTCCGGAACCAGATTGCTAAATCTGTAACACATGTTGCTCAGATGCTGACCATCACGCTGGACGAGAGCGACTGCTTTGCTGCCTGGGTGTCCGCCAAAGACGCCGGATTCACAAGTCCGGATGGATCGGACCCGAAACGTAAGTTCAAACGGAATTTGTATCGCATTACGATTAATCAGCAGATCTGACGGTTTTATTCTGGTTTATGTTTTGGTTTTTCTGTCCAGTAAATCTGGGAGGACTGCTGCTCCAGGCTTTGCTTGAGTTCTGGCCTCGGACACACATCAACCCGATGGAAGAAGAAGAAGGAGAAGTTAATCACGGTAAATTAAAAAATCAAACCCTGTGCTTACTGGAGATGTGACTGGTTTTTCAGAGGTAACAGAGATTCTTGGTTTCTGTAGTAAACGGCGAACAGGAGAACCGGCTTCAGAAAGGCAACGGCTATTTCCAGGTTCCTCCACACACTCCGGTAATCTTCGGCGAGGCAGGCGGAAGGACGCTGTTTAGGTGAATAAACAATTCATCATTTAATCGCAATACACCTTCGATACCAGAATTGTGAATGCTGGAATTCATATTTATATATAAAGCGTATATAATGTATAATATATAAAAATTCATATATGTATATAAAGTGCAGCAATATTATACTAGATGTATTTTTTTAAACACTGAAATATTTATATATATTTATTTATTATGGTGCATTTATTTTAATTTTTCCATCCCTGTTTTTTTTTTATTTTATTTATTTTTTCCTTGAGTTTAAAGGTGCTAATAAACATCCTGTCCAAACACCTGTGCTGGAGCAATTACACACAGATGGTTTGCAACATCTGAATTGCATCGGCAGCAAATCGATCACGCATGTCTTTGTATCACTGTAGGTTATTATGTCGAGACTCGGGTGGAGAAACGGAGTCCATGCTGCTGAATGAAACGGTCCCGCAGTGGGTCATCGACATCACCGTGGACGTAAGTGTTTACTCTGGTTCTCACGCTAAGCATCGGCAGCCTTTTCGGGTGCTGTGAACTCGTTTACGGTTCCTATAGCTGCAGCCTTCTTAAATGACACAGTGGGCTTGTGCATTGGGTTCTCTGTTAATTAAATCATTGCTTTATATTCACTATATACTCACTGCATGAGATTTAATGAACACGGTCATTCCTCTGTCTGCTTGCGTGTATGAACGCTTAAAGACTTTTTTTTTTATAAGTTTATATGACCGGATGCTTCTTCTGTTGCCTTCTCCATGTTACAAAAGTGATTCATTTCAACTTTTCCTCTCGTGTTACAGAAAAACATGCCCAAATTCAACAAGATCCCATTCTACCTGCAGCCTCATTCGTCCTCCGGGGCAAAAACGCTCAAGAAGTAAGGCTCACCCCCCTCTACTTCGTTCTCATGATAAGAGTTAGTGTTATTATGTTACACACTATTTATTACTAGTTTGAAATGATGAGATTGTGTGTCATTATTTAAACTTGATATCTCGTTATATTGAGATACAGGTGTGGAAAAAAAAATGAGGAGACCCTGTTACATATTTATTTTCTATTTTAGTATTTATTTAACTAAGAAAAGAAAAAGAAAAAACAGGTTAGAACACACTCTCTGCTATGCTCAGTTATTTGTTTTAAAAAAAAAAAGAGAGCGCACCTTCATTTACAAAGCAGTCAAGAATAATTTGTCATATTTATTTAGAGTGGATACTATAGAGGATGAGAAGTTAATTAATAAATACATTTTTTGTCGTGAAAAAGGGCATATGAAAATATAGGGCTTGAATTTATTTCTACATTTCCATACAATATCTATTTATTATTTGTTCCACATTTATTTATTTACTTATTTTTACATTTATTTATTTTTTTACATTTATTTATTTACTTATTTCCACATTTATTTATTTCTGTATTTATTCATTTATACATTTATTTATTTTTTTACTTATTTCTACATGTATTTATTTCTGTATATTTATTTCTCTATTTATTTATTTACTTATTTCTACTTTTATTTATTTCTCTATTTATTTATTTACTTCTACTTTTATTTATTTCTCTATTTCAACATTATTTCTCTATTTATTTATTTCTTTATATCCACATTTATTTATTTCTCTATTTATTTATTTTCTTATTTCTACCTTTATTTATTTCTCTATTTCAACATTATTTCTCTATATCCACATTTATTTATTTCTATAGTTATTTATTTACTTTTATATTCATTTATTTACTTATTTCTACTTTTATTTATTTGTATATTTCAACATTTATTTATTTCTCTATTTCCACATTGTAAATACAGAAATTATTAAATGAATAAATGTGGAAAAACAGGAAAAAAAAACTTTTTTCATATGTGATTTTTCATGACGAAATGTATTAATTAATAAATTTATATATGAAACTATTTATTTGACGTACTGTAGCTCGGCTTCATACAACCAAATTCCAAAATCCTCAAACTGCTTGGTGGGATTTTACTATTGGAGTAAGTTGGCATGTCCGTGTCACACGTGTTGACGTGTCCGTCGGTGTGTTGCCGTGTGTTTAGGGACCGTCTGTCAGCCAGCGACATGCTGCAGGTGAGGAAGGTGATGGAGCACGTCTACGAGAAGATCATCAACCTGGACACGGAGTCTCAGACCACCAGCTCATCGGGAACGGAGAAGCCCGGAGAGCAGGAGAAGGAAGAGGACATGGCCATGCTGGCCGAGGAGAAAATCGAGCTCATGTGCCAGGATCAGGTCCACACACACACACACACACACACACACACACACAGACACACACAGACACACACACACACACCTCAGTGTACAAAATCCAAAGCCTGATTCTATTTAACCTGCTTTTAGAACAGAAACTTTACTCATGGATCTTTTTAATTTGACTTTACACCTGGTTTAGGTTCTGGATCCAAACATGGACTTGAGAACAGTGAAGTATTTTATCTGGAAGAGCGGCGGAGACCTGACTCTTCACTACAGACAAAAGTCTACGTGAGGCTGATGGCGGCACGTGCATCTTCACGTCTCTCGTCTCTTTGCTCATGGAAAACATTCAGCACCATTCCTCTTCTCTCACCGTCAGACTGGAAACGGACTTTGTACAGTGTACTAATGCAGAACATTGCTTTCTTGTTTATTTCCACATTTTCAGGAGGATGAGGATGATGATGATGATGATGATGATGCACAGGAACATGTATTATGGATTATTTTAGATGTTTCCAAACCACCCAATATTTCTGTTAAAAAAAGCTAGGTCAGAAAAAGGTCACTGAAGAAGCTACACGGCTTTCGACCAATCGCATCCAAGATTAGATAGTGACATCACAGGATATCGCAGTCAAGACATAGATATTGAAATCCCACTCTTCTATTTATGACAAGCTGACCAGCAGTTTGGCTGTTTCTAATCTACATTGCATTCCAGCAGTTCGACCTGGATAGATTATTCGAAATAATGTATTACAATGTTCAGGGAAAAAAAAAAAAAGGTTCCCACATCCATCACCAGCTTGTTCAGGAATAACAACCAAGCCAGAGCTGGCGGTGTTGGTGAAAGTCTCATTAGATGACGTCTCGGCGGTTCGGATTGTAAATATCTCGCTTTTTTTTTTTTTTTGAGTTATCATCCCGGGTTTATGAACAGTATTTTTGTATCATCGGGAAATCTGTTTTGGGGGGTGGGGGGAGAAAAAATGATAGTGGTCTCATTCATCATTCACAAATGTGTAAATAAGAGCGAGCGAACATGAACCTTTCCACAGATGGTGGATGATTTAAAGCCTTCGTTAACAATTCGTTCATTAAGATTCCCTTCTGTCAGAACGCCGAGCACACTGTGGGAGTTTAAAGGGTTAAGGAAGTTTGGGAGATTTTAACCATTTGGATTTTTGGGGTTCAGACTGAGAATCTGCAACCTGGTGTCACTATGATGGTTTTGTACACTTTTCTGGCTATGAGCTTCAGGATCTGGGAGACTTCATCTCCTGATTTCTTGAAGCAGTGTCATTTTTATTTACATCCAAGCTCCTAGGTTGATGCGTTTGGTTGATGAGTACAAAATGGATCTACAGGGGTTAGACAATGAAACTGGAACACCTGTCATTTTAGTGTGGGAGGTTTCATGGCTAAATTGGACCAGCCTG
>JAOTRJ010000045.1:17702261-17714908 GCA_028564905.1 Leptodoras praelongus | reverse complement strand
CCCTCTGACCACTGTGCAGGACTTGTAGATGTCATTCCCAAGACCAATTGACGCTGTATTGGCCGCAAAAGGAGGCCAATAAATACTAATAAATTATTGTGGTCTAAAATGACAGGTGTTTCAGGTTCATTGTGTAACCCATATTGTCTAACCTGTATGTATGTATATATATATATATATATATATATATATATATATATATACACCCCTGTTACTTAATGCAACAGAAATTCAAATTGAGCATTCAAAATATTTTAGTATTTTCATTTTCGGTAGAGATTTTGGGTAATCCAGTGTTGTCCCATATGAGGCACTTTTTCCTGGCCACAGTCATCCTTGGCTTGCTCATTAGTAATAACATTTAGGGATAAAAGAAAAAAAAGAAAAGCTAAAGGTTACGTCTGGATTCGATGTCTTTGTAAACTCGCTTTGGGACAATGCCCATTGTTAAAAGTGCTGTAGAATAAATAAACATAAAGGTGCCCTAAAACGATTAGGCTACTTAGTTATCAAAGTGAAGGAAAAACATCTTTGTAAAACTCTGACTGTTTGTTCTGTCAGATCTCTGCTGCTGAGGGGCCATCAGTCAAAGTCATGCCATTTATCCTCCATAGTCAGCAACACAAGGTCTTTGGAATGCAAACACTACAAGTCCTTATCCATTAAGGTTCCCAGGGTCCCTGAGTTGTTGTGTTCTGAAATGAAGATTTGCTTATTGCTCAAGGAGAACATCACAGGAACGAGTTATTGTTTATTCATTAAGGCTGAAGCTTGAGCTGTCAATGAATTTTTGGGTAGGACACGTGATAAAGGTAATCCTTGTTGTAACCTCTGCTGTCTTTTTTTTAATGTCATATCCCTAATTTGCATAAGCTGCCATTGATTTACATTTACATTCACATTTACATTTACTTATATTTATATTTATATTGTAGACACTTATCCAAAGTTACTTACAAGGGGGAAGAATCGGATTCCATCATGTTTTTGAAGAAGTAAGTATCCTGACCTGAGACGAGGAGCAAGGAGCAACAGCTAGGATTGAAGTGAAAATACTCAGGACTGTGATGAAACTTTGGACACAAAGCAATTAAACAGGCAAAAGGATAGTTATTATACCTGATGAAAAATTTGCAAACTGAAGCATTTTTTATGCCAGTACATAAAATATAAACTGAACAGACCAGCATATAGTATTTCCAATTAGATTTTTTTCTTTAGGGTAAAAGTTCAGACAGCCTTTAACCCACGTGCCAATGTTGTTCCATTCATCTCTAGCAACCTCCCACGTGCCTTTGAGAAAGCTGTGCAAGGTGCATTAACATAATGTGGGTGCAAAATTGAAATGATTTGTGGTGATGTAAAACGAACACTGGCCCATTTTTTGTTGCCTCTGAGTATTATAGAGCGGAGGAAACTTTGCTTAATTGTGAGAAACACAGCTCTAGTTTAAAGGTTAATGATTATGGATTGATGGATAGTGTCTACCTAAGAGGTCACTTTTTAATCCTTGTAAGTACAAGTGTAGGCTCGCGCCATTTAATACCTGCTAATAGGCACTTGCAATCCCAGTGCAGATGTTCTCAATGTTTACTAAATGCCTCATCCAAAACTCATTTTACAGAAGTTTACTTCCCTCAGTAGCACTAAATTCATAGCAGGAGATAGCATGGGGTACCGTCAAACATTAAACATTTGGATGCCCAAAGGATAAAATGAAGCAGCTAGTCACAGATGTTCCTTCATTATAACAAGTAGCATAGATAAAAGTATATTAAGAATGAAGAGCCTTCATGGGGGATGCAAGCTTTTGCACTCAGCTTTAAACATTTAAAGGCATGTATTTTATTTTTAAAGTGTGCTATTTTTTAAAATCCTGTTTTATATGCTATAACTGCTACCCTTCTGCCTGTTGCACCATTTCGCCCAGCTGTTCTTGGATATCTTCATCATTTCCATTAAATAACACTCAAACTGTGGGATTCACTTGAATTCCTGAACTAAAACCAGTTTGTTTAGGAGGTCTAGCATCTCTGGTGTATCGTTAAACAACACGCCAGAACAGGTTAATGAGTTTACTGAATATGGAACTTGTATATACAACTGTAAAAACAGTTTTGTGTTCAGGCATGTCTCCTGACCTATGCAAAGACAGGGGTGAAACAAATGAAATGAAAAATGTTCTGCACTTTTTATGCACTTCTGCATTAATATAGTAGTAGCTCCCTTAGATTAGACTATTCGTAAATTAGCTATCATAGATTAGACTATTAGAGTTAACCTGTCATGGATTCGCTATCCTAATGTGTTCACCTGTTATGTGTTATTTATTTATGAATACCTCATTGTGTATAAGTGTCGTTTTGCGAAGACTTAACATTCTTTATGTCTATACTGTGTTTCCCAAGTCTTATCGTTTCTTGATTTCTGACTCTTGCATGTTGACTCTCGCACCCGAACTTTGATACCTTTCTAGATGACGATTTTTGTATCTTAGCCTGAAGTGAAATTAGACGACATCCGTAAAAAACCACAGTATTCATCCTGAAAGTATGATGACTGCATGATTAACCTAACCAAAAGAACAATACAGAACTGAAAGTTCTCACATACATTTGAGGTGTCCTTGCTTCCCGGGAAACTTTCGTTTGCTTTTTTTTTTTTTTTTTTTTTTGGGTGTCACTTCATTAACGGGTCCTTTCAACAGTCAGGTCTTAGGATTCTTGAGCTGAATTGGAAAAACTATCTTACATTTACATTTACGGCATTTGGCAGACGCCCTTATTCTTATCCGCCTTTATATTTGATCTTATATACACAAATGAGCAGGTGAGGGTTAAGGGCCATACTCAGGGGCCCAGCAGTGACAGCTTGACTGTGGTGGGATTTGAACTCACAGCCTTTGTCCTACTTCTTAACCACTAAGCTACACTGTCCCTGATCTTATAGTCTTTGTGTTTAGACCACAAACGTGATTGTGACTAGTTTACACACTTGGTGTTGGTACTCAAGTTACTGGAAATGGATATGGACAGATTGATGATGAACTGTGTCTTCATGTAACTGTTGATCATCCAATCATAATAGTGTATGGATAAGGTTTTGTCTAGTTTGCAACTATAGTGCTGCTGTGGTGCAAGGCAACCGTTAGTGTTACTTATGTAAGGAAGAAAGCACTACAAGGCATGCTGTTTTAGAGAAATAATCAATGATGGGCTGGTGTGTTATGTCTCTAGTTACTGTCCCTACCCTAAAGTGGATTGTTTTCCTATATCAGTACGTGCTTTTTCCTCTTAGCATCAATTTCACAATGTGACAAATGGTACAAAATGCTGTCCTGAAGACATTACAAAGCACGAACACAGAAGATTCCTTGCAACAAATTAAATAAATGTGTCCTCACAGGGAGCTTCACAAAATCAATATTATGATGATGTTTTGTTCATCGTTAAACAACACCTGTTAAATTAGTTTAGTATTAGTCTTAGGTTATGTGGCGGTGCAGTTAATGAAATTTACTCAACGCCTTCTGAGCAACTGTAATTGAGAATTCAACACCGGTCGGATATAAAACAACTGTTTACTCTGTCTTTGCTCCAAAAAAAAAGATCCATTCTTTTCTGTTTTTTTCCCCTCCCCTATCAAAGCCTGTTATTTAGACAGGTTTCATAAGCGTGAAGTGTCCTCATGCTGCATCTTTTCAATGCATAATAGACAAAACAAACCACATGACCTTTTTTTTCACCCCAACATGACCTGTTTTAAGTCATAATATTTCCTGGCAAAGCCCAGTCTTTGTAGCCCTAGACAGACTCAGCATGATTATTGATTATCTACAACATCTACATGCATGTCTCTAATATTTAGATATTCCCAAGAATCCCAAGAATAAAGTGAAATACATCTGATCCCAGTACTATTCTAGTTTAGTTCAGTTTTAAAAAATCATAAACAGCTGCATCATTGCTTATCTATCCTACAGCCCCAAGATAAAAGATTAGATCTTACTGATATTTCATGTCTCAAGTTTTATTTTTCAAAATAAAGATGGTGCTGTTTAATCAGATGATCAAAAATCCCTTGGGAACCTAAATGCCTAACATTCAAAGCGTTCAAAAACCTTCTTCACAATTTAGTTCTTTGATGTACAGTACCTCTGTGTCTACTTTGAAATCTTTTGGATTTCCTTAAGCATAAAGAACACGACCCGCGTAGGCGTCTTGTTCATGTGTTCAACTTCATTTACACCAAGTTGCCATCACCTGACCGAAGTGCATGGCAACCAAGCCTAACAGGGAAGTTGTGACTAAAACACTCTTGTTATCTTGTGATGTGGCGTCAGACTTTCAGTTACTCGGTTAAGAAAATTTAGGGGATGTCCAAGATCTACAGTAGCGTTTTGGGTCATGTGTTATCAGTGCAAAATCAAACCAGAATGTAGAACGGATTAAAAGTGGATTAAAAGCGCAATAAAGTGTGCAATAGCATCAGATAATTCACCACAAGAAATTCAAGCCTTTTTGTACGTTTTCAATATTTCTTTATTAAATATGTCTTACAGAAGTCTTCATAGATATGATGGTGAATTTCAACCAGTGGAATACCCAAATAAATGAAAACCATAATTTAAAGCAATGAGCCAAAATATAAGTCGAAACAGTATTTAATAGTCACATGAAAATTATTTCTTAAGCTCTCTTAGTGGGATGTAATTAAGGCATTATTTCAGTTGACTTTCAGTTGATCTTCTGTGATTTTTGGAGATCCTAAAATCCCATTAACCAGTTAAAAATGTGTCCATAATAATATATTTATAATATATATAATAATAATTTAAAACAGTGGAAAAAAATATGCATATACAGTATTTAAATGTCATAACGTTTGCACCATTTATATATAAGTTACTTTTTCAATTCGACATGGGAGCTACTGAATGTAATGTGATTGACCTCTTGTTTACATGTACACATGAAGATGAAGAACTCAATTTTTTCATTCAATTGACCTGTACTAAGGAATGAAACTCCCCAATTCCTGTACTATGGAGTGAAAAATAAATAAAAGCAACGTAGCATAATGAACCCATGTTTGGTTTTTAGTTTCGTAGAAAAGGAACTGGTTATCTCACCACAATACGCTGCCATATAAAACATAAAACATTGCTCCTTTGAAACATATACAGCTTGTTGTGCAATTAAAGCCTAGTTTACACCGTATGATTTTTCACTTGATTTTTACAAAATCATTAAAGACTTCTTCAGCCATGAGTTACAACTGCTGGTGGGCTTGGGACGCATACGCCGACGTGCTCACTGATTAGACGAATTAGTTCCATTGTGTCAAAAGTCTGGCAGTGTCTGGAAAATTTTGCTTGATCTCAGAGTGTAATCTCATTGTTATCATGCTCATCTAAAAGTCGCCATTTGGAGGACAGGGTCACTTTCCATGACACCCAGATGACACTGATTGATAATCTAAGCAGAACATAATAACAGCATATTTATCATCACATGCATTATCATGCTTTTTTGCGTTATCTGTTATAGAATTTGGCCCAGAATTTAGTCATACTGTCTGTGCATACAAGTAATAATCTCAAAAGACTGCTGAAATTTTACAGTGTACAACTAGCTTATGAAAATATCTTACAGATGGAAGTGACATGCAAAGACAACCATGGGGACTTTCCTCATCTTACAAAAAAGTACCCAATAACTTGTGAACTTCGCATTGTAGTTCCAAAATCAGCTCATTAGGGTGTGTTCCTCATCCACTTATGTAGTGTAGCAGAACAGCAAGGTAGCAGGACAACAGTTGTACGTAGGTAAGGCCAATCCAGTGGCAGAAGTGATGTCAAATTCTGTGCATCCATTGGTCCAGCTGTCCAAGCCCAGGGTCAGGGCCAGCCCTTGCCATAGTCCTTATTTTCTGCTCTTCTGTAGTCCTTAAAGATGAGCCACTGGGTTATCCAGATCTTTTTTTCCCAAGCCACATCCTTCACACCTTGGTCCTTATGAGACTGATTGCAGAAGGGTTCTGTAGAAGTCAGAACGGAGGAACCTGGGGTATGAGTCCTTTTCCATAAGACTAAAAACGATCTTCTGGGCCTCATCAAAGCAATACCTCGTTGGGGTCTGCACGTTCTGTCTGATGAGCTCCCTGGTTTGGTGGTCAATGTTGATCTGTTGGACATTAAAAAAAAGTCTTAATCTTAACGGCTTTATTACAAAGACACTCACTAATACTGCTTTTCCAAATGTTACATGGAAAACCCTTTTAGCTTATTTGCAATTATCTTGAAGAACATCATAATTTTATTTTTTTTTTACCTCTTTTGGAGCTTCAGCCTGGATGTAGCGCTCAAATATCTTTTTGGCTCTGGAGCTCAGTCTAGAGTTGCACTTGATTTTCTTGAAGTCCTCGCAGACCATCCAGAATTCAATATTCTCATCACTGAACTCTGACTTGAGAAAGGCCTGGAAAGTTGTTTTACCAGCTGCAGCAGACAAAAGGACAAGAGGCACTCTGGTTAGTTTCATGGACATTGCAAATTGAATTATTTTTTTTTGGTTCCTAAATCCCTGTCTCTATAACCACTGTACAATGAAGGTCTAATGATCTGCCCATAATTACTGGTAGATGACTATCCTGTAAAGATGCAGACATGCACATGGAAATAAGCTAATTATATATTATAAATGTAGTACTGTGTAGTTATATTACTCACATTTTGATCTGAGAAGTGTCTCTAGAGATTGTGACCAGAGCAGGGTCTCTCCAGGTTTAAGTCTGGTTGAATAGAATTGAATGAGAAAGTATTACCACATAATAATATATACAGCTGGTGATAACAGACAAAATCCCATAGCAAAAAAAACAAAACACCAAAAACATGAATTATACTCACTTCTCTGACCTCGGGCTTCTCATGAGTTTGCGCTGAAGCCGTATTGTGAATTCTGTCCTCCTGTAATGAAAAAAAACGAGAGTTTCACATATACTGTATGTTCATCATTTTCATTAAACAAGGCATTAAAAGTAGATAATAAAAACTCACTGAGATTGTGGTGGCCTCTCTTCCTTGGTCATATTGTCCAGTTCGTTTGTGGTTCGTGGCAAGCTTGGCATTTCTCTGTCTGGTGTGGTGTTAGGACCAGGGTGTTTGCGTGCAGTGCGACCGTTAGTTGGTTAACACAGGATCTGAAAGCAGGGATCTACGCAAACAGTTTTTATACAGGCTATGTATCTCAGAGACAGTTGCAGCACGTCATCAAGTCAGACATACCTAACCACAAAGAGCAAGAGGAAGTTTGAGCTGACGCTCGTTGGCTGCTTGGGACCTGGTGAATTTGCTGCATACTTTGTTTTCTCTCTTTGACATGTACAGATGCAAATCCACCGGTGGAAACTTCAGAAGCCGATAAGCAAATGCTGACTTTTACCTCATAGCTTTTCAATGAGCTCTTTGTCTGTACTAGAAGAGCATAACAAACAGTGCTACTGCAGTCATAAGCTTAATTATAAACATGTATTTTTAGCAGTTATTTGACTAGACAATGCTTGTAAACATATCAACACATTTGTGAAAGTGTACTCTCATCAGCAATACAAACATTCAGAAGTAGTCAACTTGCTTATTGGCAAGGTTTTCGTTCCATCTCATAATGTTTTAGTCCTCTTTTGTAAATTATCTTATATGTAGTACAAGATCATTAGCACCTGAGTCAAGTGGCCTGCTGTGTTGTATGTATAAAAAGTATAAAATGTATAAAAATGTATATTAATAAAAAAAAAGGGTCTTTGGGGAAGGAGTGGTACAATAGACAAAGCCAGACAATTGGTGTTAGGTTTTGTGCTTAACGGTTTCATGGTTGCAAAATTCCCACAAGCCGGCTTCTATGAAAAATAAGTGGTTGTCCATACCTTTTCCTCCATCAGAATTGCCCTTGCTTGGTTAACCTTTTGGTACTTGAAGGTCACAATGCTGTACAGTGTGTCCTTGCTTTAACATACCTTATTTGACTTGTGTAAATTCTCAAAAACTAACTTGTTCACACTGAAGGGTAAATGCTAAGCCTAGTAGTCCTTTAAGGGAAATCATACAAGCTGCTAAACCACAGCTGAAATAGTAGAAATTCGCTGGAGTTGCAGGGGGTTTTGCAAGCATTGTGTTTGGGGACAGTCAAGAAGGTTGAGGACTTTCTCTGTATGGGGAAATAGGATTGCTACTGTGTCCTGAGGGAGGTCACCAGACAGCATTATAAAAGCCCCATTCTTGTTGACAGTTTTACTTCTTCTTTTGGTAGTCTCTCGAGTCTTTATACTTTAAGCCTGACTGTTGTGGAATAAGCAAGCTACCCTTTTATCCTTGTACCTGAGGCCAGTGCAGTCCCTGTTGAATTAATTGGCATGGATGGCCCATTGGCTAAGACTCTGGGCTGCTGTTCAGAATGTTGTTCAGTTCAAGCCCTAGAACCACCATGTTACCACTCTTGGGCCCTTGAGCCAAGCCAAGCCCCGTAATCTTGCTGACCCCAAACTAGGACATGCAAAGAAAATTTTACTGTATTCTATCTGTACTTGTGACTTCCGTCTTCCTTGAACTGTAAAATGACTCAAATGTATTCATATTTACCTCACTGGCAAAGCTTTTATTTGTCATATAACAATACATCTACAGTAAACTCTTTATCATGGTTGCAATAGACTTTGAGCCCAACCTTCAATCACTGGGAGTGAGCCAGGAACACAACAAGGATGGGATTCCGATCCATCCCAACGAACCTTACATATTCACACCTAGGGATGATCTAGAGTAGCTGATCAACCTATCAGTATGTTTTTGTGACACTATTCCAGACAGACAGGCAGTATGATCAGAATCAAACAAAGGAACTTGGAACTTTGAGGGACCAGCATGACCCACTTCACCCTCACACACACACTTCTGTGTGGAATATTATTGAGCACAGAAAAGAACAATGAGTATCTAAAATGCATCTGTACCAAAAATGTCATATGAAGTCATGAACAACTGACATTTAGGGAACAAAGATACACCTGTGGTAGAAGGCACATGATATCAGTATTGTTTGAGGTAGTGGAGGTTTAAATAGCGAGACTGGAATAGTTCATTTTCTATTCTGATCCCAAAAAAAGGGAACCTGTTGGCCTTTCAGAGCTTTTTTAAAAAGATTGGGTTTGATTCCTGGTGCACATTACATCATCTGAAGATTTCTTTCAGAGGAAAAAAGGTTTTCAAAGAGTTCAGAAAAAAATAAGCTTCTGCTTGGAATATTCTTGCATAGTGACACTGTCACTGGTCCCATAACCTGGATTAGTTGTGGGGGTGCTGTTTTAGCATGTCTAGGGCAGGAGTAGCATTTGGAGCTTAGCAGAGCCCATCCCTCTCCAGGACAACATCAAGCACAATCATGGGCAATTTTGTATCTCCAACTCACCTAACTTACCTAACTCAAGTCTTTGGACTAAGTCTTTGGACTAAGTCTTTGGACTAAGTCTTTGGACTGCGGGAGGAAACCGGAGTACCCGGAGTAAACCCACGCAGACACACAGAGGACCAGACCACCCCACCTGGGGATCGAATCCAGGACCTTCTTGTGGTGATGCGACATCCCTACCCACTGAGCCACCATGCTCCACCTAAGGGATTGAATCCAGGACCTTCTTGCGGTGATGCGACACCCCTACCCACCGAGCCACCATGCTCCATTTAGGGGATCGAATCCAGGACCTTCTTGTTCTGATGCGACACCCCTACCCACAGAGCCACCATGCTCCACCTAGGGGATTGAATCCCGGACCTTCTTGCTGTGATGCGACAGCGCTACCCATCGAGACACCTACATAGTGAAATGTTTACATTTTACTAGGTTGCAGCAGGGTACTTTAGATTTGTATATAGGACCCTAAAAACTATTTTATATTCATAACCGAATGAACAACTGAGGTTTGCCAGTTAAATATATTGGGTTGTTGTATCGGTATACCTTTTGGTAATTTTTTTAAACCTATGTAGCCATCACATACATTATTAAAAAAAAGTTCCATATCCTTATTATCCTTAAGAGTTCTTTGGTTTGCCCTTAACCCTTAAAGGTTTTCTATAGAATCTCTAAGAGAGGGTTTCTCTTTCATAGAGAGTTCCAAGTAAAGGCCTTTTAGGATCCTTAACTTCCAAATGACCCTTGAGGAACTGTTTTTCTAAGGGAGTGTTATCCTAATTGACAAATCAGAGCCATCTTAACCTTTTTGTTTACATTGACCTACACTCTTAGCACCCTAGAGGGCCCATCTGTTAATCTTTCAAGGGGAAACCCTTTCAATTTCTTTGTAGGACCCTAAAAATAGGGTTCCAAGAGCTTCAAGAACCATCAGTTCAACAATTTTCAGATGGTGAGCAACTGTTAATTTGAATCTGTTAGTTGTCATAGATTAGTTGTCCTAGGTTGGTCCTTAATATGTTTTTGAGTTCCACTGAAGAACAAGGAAAATGAATTTTTAGTTGAACACCCTCTGTTTGCTTCATCACTTTTACAAAAGAAGGTTTCCTTTTCAGAAAGAATTTCAAGTTGAACTCCTTTTTTTTGAAGCTTGGTAGCAAATCCAAGGAAGCTTTTTTACGCAGATAGCTGTCCTCCTTTAGATCAGCTTTTTGGTAATAGGAGTTTTAGATTCCCCTTGACCATTTTAATCATTTTAAGCACATTGAACTTTGGTGTGTTTTTTGATTACCTAACAATGTTAGTCATGTTAGACGTTTGTCGATTTGTTCCTCTTTAGAACAAAGGGGAACCCCTTTGAGTTTCCTTGTAGGACCCTAAAACAGAGGGTCTTCCATTCAGAAATGTTTCCAAAAAGAACTCTTTCCAAATAGAACTTAACCTTTGACCAATCAAACAACCTTTTTTGAGGAAACTTTTTGGTGGATAACCAAATGATTTGTCAGCTTAGTAACCGTTGGGTTTTGAATGTACAGACGTGACTGTACACACCAGAAAGGCAAGCTCGATAGAAGGGCCTGTGGTTTTTGTCTACATGTTTAAGAATGATGAAACGGATGTGTCAAGAATGTGTGTCAGACAGGAAATCCTCAGCCCACTCCTTTGGTTTCATACTGACGTCTGGGACAGTGTAGTTGCATTAATGGAGGCCCTGTCGGTATAATATTTGACATAGAGTGTTGCATTAGACATGTTGTTGTGCAATTTAGAAAAAAATAAATACTTCAGTGCGTGGTCTTGGTCTGGAAATGATCACCGAAGAGAAGGTGTGATGTGGGGGCAATACTCCAATAATGGCACGTCCTGAAGTGGTTTATTCTTTTTAAACCACGTCCATTTGCCGGCATACAGTATAGAAAAAGGAACAACACTTTTTTAACCATTTATAGCTATATGTAATGTTAAGGAACGTCCACAAGACATTACTTCCTGTTATCACATCCGTTATAAACTGTCACTTGCTCACCAGACTCTTGCTTTTTCCTCTTTTGTGAACACTTATGCTTATGTCCAGGCCTCTCTGAGAATGCCTGATCTCAAAAAAACAAAAAAAACCCCAAAAAAACAACAATGCTTCTGGTGATTGTTACAGAGAAACGGGTAAAATGATCTGTCCTGAAGACTTTCTCATGGTGGAAAACTTGGGAAACTGGGATAAAGCACTAACACTGATGAATCCTTTCATGACACCTAACTCATCCTCTCTTTTCCTCCTTCAGACACCAACATCTCGATTCCTATTTCAGCTTGCCTGACTGACATCTCATCCTGGATGACTGCTTACCAACTTAACCCTGACAAAACTGAACTCCTGTTCATTCCTGGCGACTCACTACCACACCATGACTTGACTATCTCTCTGGACAACACACCTCTACTACTCTCCGCAACAGCTCGCAACCTCGGTGTGACCATCGACAACAAACTCTCCTTCACTGCCCACATCACAACCCTGACTCTCTCCTGCAGATCCCTCCTTTACAACATTGGGAGTTCAGACGATTTCTCACCACTCAAGCCACACAGATACTTGTTCAATCACTGGTCATTTCCAAACTGGACTACTGCAACTCAATCCTCTCAGGTCTCCCTCAGAACTCTATCCCACCACTACAGCTCATCCAGAATGCAACCGAACGTCTTGTCTTCAACCTCCCCAAGTTTTCACACACTACTCCCTTACTCCACTCCCTCCACTGTCTTCCAATAGCCGCCCGCATCCAGTTCCAATCCCTAAAATGTTAAAATGTTAAAGTGATAGCTCATGACAGAAAACCTCACCCTATCAATGTTTACTCTTATTTTAATCCGTGTATTATTAGCTTAAACTGAGATGATTAGCATAGGCATACAATTCCCTGTCAATGAATGGTTACTATAGAAAGATAAGATAAAAAGCCTTTTATTATCCCACTAAGGGAAATTTGCATTGCTACAACAGCAAGAAGGAGACCAGGATCTACATAATATATACAGGGGTTAGAGAATGAAACTGAAACACCTGTCATTTTAGACCACAATAATGTATTAGTATGGTGTAGGACCTCCTTTTGCAGCCAATACAGCGTCAATTGGTCTTGGGAATGACATATACAAGTCCTGCACAGTGGTCAGAGGGAT
>JAOTRJ010000045.1:17432722-17444755 GCA_028564905.1 Leptodoras praelongus | reverse complement strand
TGCCCTTGCGCTCAGAGTTGCCGGCTGGGCACCGGCTCCCCCGTGACTGGGAATAAGCGGTACAGATAATGACTGACTGATGACTGACTGAGTGAGTGAGTGAGTGAATTTTCTCCTCATGTAATCGTTTGCCATTTCCCACCAACGCGCTAGTCCTACAAGTCAACAACCACCAGCAGGAAGCTTGCAGACTGGCATTTGGAAGAAAGCACCATCCACCCACTTCTACATTCTACAGCTTAGGATCATGATTGCCCACTTTTGGCCAAATATGCACTATTGGGCTCTCAACAACAGAATTTTTGACTCCTTGTTCCAAAAAGTATGGAATCACCACACTTACAGAAGGTTCAGTCAGCTTTTTCTCTTCATAAACTTCAAAACTAATCACATTTCTTTCCCATTTAATACCTTTGGCTTTGTCAAACATACCTCAAATAACTTTAATTCCTGGAATACTTTTTCCCAGGTTACGTTGAGGAAAAACTATGGAACCATCAACATCATCAGACTTTTTGATTGGCTGAATTCTTTGAGGCATTGAATGAAAAACAATATTCTCGATCAAGCTGTGGATTTGTAGGATTGAGCCCCGTCTTGGAGCATTTTTTTAAACCATTTCCACCATGAATTGAGAGCCAGAAATGTTTTTCTGGCTGCAACACTCTTTGCTCTGTGGTAAGATGCATCATCATCCTGAGAAATGACTTCACCACCACCATCACAAACCTATTTTCTATCAATCTATGGAATGAAAAGAAAATGTCCAAAGATCTAGTGTAGCCCTGTGCTGAGGTAATGATTGCCATCTCCCCTGGTCCTTTATCTGACTTGCAACTCAGGAATGAGATCTTCATCAGTCACTCGTCTATCTTTACTTTTCATTAGAAGGATGTCAGCATCATCTCGTTGGCCAGTGCAGATTCATAACTCATCACTGAATATCACTTGTATCCAATTATCCAGACGCCATGACTGCTTCTCTTAGGCATTGATGCTGGTTTTGGTTTGGCTTTTCTATAACTAAAATCAGCTGATTACTTATAGCGCCATCACAAACGCTGACTCCTGATTCTAACCCTTTTGTTTCGTTGTGCATTTTCTATTTTCTAAGGCATATTGCTTTGGCTTGTCCATCCTGGCACTTTGATGTCATCCTTGGTCTACCTGTATGCTTTCCTTTTAGAATGTTCTCAACAGCTGACCTGGAACTACAGACATCTTTTCCATTGCTTCAAAATGAAGTCTATAAGCAGTCTTAAATGATTAATGGCATATTTATTTCCATTGTCAATACTGTTACAGTTAAATTTCTTTGAGGTATGTTTCACGAAGCGAAGATGTTCGGAGATTGAACAAAAAGCGTATCTGCGAATTGTTTATTTGCTATGAAGTAAAAATCCTTTAAGTGTGGCGATTCTGTCTGTAATGTTCGCCAGGCGTGGTACAGGGATAAGGGAGATATCTGAAAACGCCGCTGTTCTGACTTCTTGGCTAAAAGCATTAAACCAAACTGGTGGAAAAGGCAAACCATAGAAGGGCAAAAAGGACGTCGGAGGCAAAAGACATGCATTTATTAGTTAATTTTTACGTCTTTTCTTTTGAGTGGCGCAAGTAGACTAATTAATAATGAATGAAATCATCATCGCTTCAAAAAACGCTTATATAATGCAAAGAGCGAATGCGAAAGAGCGTATTTCTGTCCGGGAGCAAGCCGATTATTTTCGACCGGCGAGATTTTACATGTCAAACAAAGACTGTTTTTTTTTTTCTGTTTGCGAATAAAGGCTTGTCTAGCACAAGAAATACACGAAACCTCGTTTGCAAGACGTCTCCGCGCGGCTACGGGGCACGAGTCCAATCTTGACGATTGCTTGGAAAAGGCTGCATGCTCTTCTCGAGCAAAATCATAATAAAAATCATAATAACTATAAATCATTAATATAATAGTACTCACGACAACTAGAGCACAAAATGATCCAAAAAAAACAAACAAAAAAAAAACGGTTTACGCGTTAAGAGGTTGCACCCAAAATTGGAGCTTATAATATCATAGTCGGTCTCAAGAGACTAGAACGAAATGTGAAGAATGTCATCACTATAGGAAGACTTCAGAGCTTGTCCATGTCTTGATCAGTTTTCAGGGGCATCCTTATCTTTTTTTTGTTTGTTTAAAAAAAGTCGGCTGAACGTGTGTGTGCGAAGACACACAACTGCATCGAAAGCCAGGTGATAAGCGGCAAATCAATTCGAAAAAACAAACCGCCGAGGTTGCGAGGGAGCTCGATTACAAGCCTAATCTATAAGAATGTAGGTCTTACGGTTGGTTCTTACGTTCAAACGAGCGCCATGTCCTCGTTCCTGCGCAGCACCAGCAGCAAACCTGAATACGCAAACGTGACCGGAAAACCCACGTAAAGCAACTTCACAGAAGTCAGGGAGAATTGACGGGAATTTGTGACGAGCACGAGCACGCACACACGTGGCGCCGGGAGTCAAAGAAGCGGAACGTTTCGCCCGAACCGCCGGCGCCGCGACCCCCCGGCGAACACGAGGATCAGAAAGACGTTCTTCCTCGAATAAAAAAAGTACACGCTCGTAGAAAAACATGGAAGAAAGTGCTTGGGTTTTGTTTTTCTTTTAAGACATTTGCACGCATTCTATAAAACAGAATGCTCTTAGACGCCCGACTAAAAATTCTGAACAGTTCTATAGCCAAAACCATTATTATAAATTAAATGAAATCGTACGATTGATTCCGTTTATCTCAAAACCCTCGTGTTCGCCCGAAGCTGCAGCTCCGGCTCGTTTTTGTTTAATCGACTCGACGGGGAAAGCTGCAGTGATGCTCCATACAAAAATGGACTGATAAAAGGCTTTCCGTGATACTTTTGCTTCCGGTCCGTCACATCATATTCAAGGCTGCGCATATTTTAATTCTTTTTTTAAGATTACCGGGTTTAAGATGCTACAGAATCGGCTCTCTTTTCTTTTCCTGTGCCGCAGGTTTGTTGCGCCGAGGCGGGGAAAACAAATTACAGGATAATCGGATGCCCTGGTTTCCAGGCGATGAGAAGTCGTTTAAAACAAAAAGCTCATTCACAGAACAAAAAGGAAAAAAAAAGAAAGAAAAAAAATTTCATAATCACGGCAGATACTGCTCATTTCTTTATCTAAAATAAAACAAGTGTTTTGTGCATGCATGTAACAGCATGCAGGCGTGTATGCATGTGTGTGTGTGTGTGTGCCTGTGTGTGTCCCTCATATTGACGCCTTTCTCAAATCAGAACGCCTCTGAAAGAAAATGACCAAATCTCAAAGTGTGTGTGTTTGGCTGTGCGGTTACGGTCGCTCTTAAGAATGAACGACGCCGTTCTTATGGAGCTCTGATCCGCTTCCCACTTGTTCTCCAGAGCAAAGGGTGAGCGACGACGCCTTACTGGTCAGAGCCGACACGGATCCCGCGACGCTGTTGGCCGGCACGATGCCGCCGACCCCGTTCGAGACGTCGCTGGAAGAGGAAAGACGCACAATTAAAGTCTTACGGCATGTATAAACTGGTGCGTAACCATAACAACACTCTTACCAGTCCTAGTATTAATAGTATTAATTCACTAACAAGCTTACAGTAGATTAGCTTTATTATTATTATCAGAACTAAAGACTTCTTTGCTGTAGCTTTACATACAGACAACACAAGACCATTTTCAGCTTCTCTGAAATCAGCCAGTTAAATGGAATGGTCCAAAAAAGTGTATTAACACTCACCCCAGTGCTAAAGAGAGATCCTCCATTTGGGTTTTATGGTCACTCTGGCCATTTTCAGTGGCCTTTAGTTTGTATTGGACTTCCTGTGCCACCTGGTTCTCCTGCAACAAAAGGCAGAATGCTTTGGCTCTGGATTTTTAAAACTGAAGGAGAAATGTAAGGTAATTTTTTTTGGACTACCATCGCAATTTCACGTGTCCTCTTCCCGATTTCCCTCTCGACGTGGTGAAGCTCGAGGCTGAGCTGTTCGCTGGACACGGCGCCCCCCACAGACCATTTAGCGGCTGGAAGCTGAGCATTCAGAGCGCTGGCCTCTCGCTGCAGCAGCATGGAGTTACTCGCAGCCTGCACACACGTTTCACGTTTTTCATTCAGACGATATGATCGACTCCAGACTATTCGCCTCACCATGGTGGATCTATACGGAATCTAGACATGTCTAAAACTTCGCAGTTTCCTCACGATCGGACCAAGTTGTCGGACAAGGAAACGGACACAAGCCTCGTCGATTCTGGGGCAGTCATGGTCTGGTGGTTAGGGTGTCTGCCCCGTGATCGGAAGGTACCGGGTTCGATTCCTGTGACTCACAGGTCTTGGCTGAAGTGCCCTTGAGCAAGGGACCTAACCCCCATTGGCTCCCCGGGCGCTGTGGCTAGGGCTGCCCACCGCTCCAGGCATGTGTGTTCACAGCCCCTAGTGTGTGTTCACTAGTGTGTCTCACTGCACGGATGGGTTAAATGCAGAGGTTCAATTTCACTGTGTGCAAGCACAAGTGACAAATATGTCTCACTTTGTCTTCGATTTGGGTTGTAGTCAGATATCCGGTGCCTGCAACGCTCCTTCACTTTTTTGTGAGATTCTAAATTTCTATGATCTAGAACTACGCAAAATATATTTCAGGTCTATTCTTTATGCAAAGAAATGCTATCCCAAATATGTTAAAAAAAAAATGAATTAAATATAATTGATCAGCCATAGTTAAAGGCATTGGAGCTGTTCTGAGAGCGTCACCTCCATGCTGCGGATCTGCGTCTGCTGACTGATCTGGTGGTTGACTTGCTGGAGCTCCATCTTCAGCTGCTCTCGATCGGGGGCGCTCACAGGCAGCCTGGAGGATATCAGATACAGCGATGAAATGAGATGAAACAACACATCAGACAAAAAGCATGTCGCTGTTACAATCTGGGGTCACATACCGGTCACTGAAGTGGCCTGCAGAGGTGATACTCTGGTGCTGAGGGTAAGACACACTGCCCCAACCGGCACCATGGTTGCCGTATGAGTAGTCTGCTATGGAGAATAAAAAACGCATTATTTATTGTTAAATATGCACAGCCTAATCATTACAATCAAGTTTCACAATGTAAAAATCACTTTCGCTGAACCTACCTGCCACAGTGAGGTGTTTGGACCCTGAAGCCTGCGAGGATGCCATGGCCTGCACAGGGCCCGTGGTCTGGTAGCCCGTTTTAGACGTGCGGGAAATGGCACCAAACGGCGACACTGTGGGCAGAGGGCCGAACGGAATGATGGGATCATCGTCTTTGGCTTCTGCTGAGCGCCGCTGTCCATCCAGAGGTGGCTCCCTCAGACTCTTTCCCTCCATGTTCTGTACAAGAATGAAAAACTGATTCATGAGAACAGACATTGCTATGGGAAAGACAGTTAATGAGTGGAGAAGACGATGTACCATCATTTCCACGGCTCCGGCGCTCACGCCGTCTTTCGGTTTGGGATCTTTGGAGCTGATGTATGAGCCGATGGTGTCGCATGACCACGGTGAGTACTGCCCGGCGTAGTCGGGTTCTCTGGCAGCAAAAGCTTTGGAGCCGTCCTCTATGTACTGCAAGGTGAAAACGTTGGAGATTTTAACACTTAAACCAGTCAATCAAATGACTGGCATGCAATCAGAGCTATTGTCACTGTTAGCTTAGATTATGATCTCAAGACACACAATATAAATCTCAGAGGCATCAACTTTAGTCATTAGATTACATTAATGCATGTAAAAATTCGGTGAGATTTACGACATACCTGTGCCTCCTGGGGGTATTCGCTGGGGAAGGTGTGAGAGGGCAAAGTTGGGGAGGCAGCGAACGGTGGAGGGGAAATAACTTTTCTCTCCTCCAGCTGGTTCAGCAGCTCCTTGCGTCTCCGGTGCAGGTAGTCCAGGCTGGGCTGGACGCGACCATATGGGTCCTACGAGGGACGCCAGGCACAAACTTTAACATTAGAGGCTAAAGTTACAATATACAAATATTCACCAGCTATTATTAAAAATTAACTCACCCTGATATGGGACCTGATTTGCCCAGGATGTGGTGCAGGAGGGTAGTACCCCTCTGGAGGATATCTCTCTCGGGATGGTGCCTCGGGGTGGTAGAGGGAAGTGGGTGCCCCTGGAGTTGCCTGTTCCAAGGAAACAGGGCTCATGCGCACCAGCTCGTCAGAGCCGAAGGGCTGAGGGGGTGGTGGCGGGGGCGGTGCTGCATATGGGCCATGCCGACGGGCATCATAGTGAGACGGGGGCGGGTACGGGTGGGCGTTGATGCCTGAGAAAGGTGGGCCTGAGTGGTGATGAGGTGGGTACTGGCGGTCGGGGCCATAAGCAGGATATGGGTCCTGGTACGGGGCGTCGCCTGAGGGCAGAGGGTTACGGATGTAGCGCGGTGGCACATACTGCGTCGGCTGGTAGGGGTACGGTGTGCCTGAACGAAAGAAATTAAAGCATACTTTGGGGATACATGTGCAATACATGCACTCAAACATATTAATATTTATACATTTTAACACCACCTGCTACATTTAAGACTCACCAGCAGAGTACTGACTATCATACTGCGCTCCTGGTGGTGCTCGGGTCTCAGGATAGAAGAGCTCTGGTTGCTGTTGGGGGTAGAGCGGCGGAGCACCGCGCGGCACGCCGGGAATCTGTTTGGGCACAGGCAGGTGCTCGGCGCCCTGATGGGCAACTGCGTGGGGTGGCAGAGGCAGGCCAGCCTTATCCAAACTGCACAAGATTTAAAACAAGGCACGAGTCAAACAAAACTAATCAGACAAATATAATAAAAAAAAAACAAGCTTACGTTAACCCTTAGTAAAGATTGCTTAAGGAAGTCATACGAATCAGGGGGAGATCCAGGAGTGCTCAGGCTGTCCAATTTGGGCTTGCGCATGAGCTCGTAGGGAGAAGGATCGTGTCCACGTGCTAACAGCTGTGGCGCTGGTGGTGGGCATGGCGCCACGATGCCGTTAGTAAGGGGAGAGGGTTTACGGGTCACGCCCTCTAGAGGAACGCCCTCATCAGACAGCATGGAGGGACCGCACGGGAGTCTCGGAGCCAGGCGCTTGTTCATCTTACGGTATCTGAAGACATACGAGAAGAAACACACATTCTAACTCTTAGTGAGTTAAAAAAAAGAGATTCGTTCAAGAGAATGAATCAAAGTTAATGGGCATAAGTGAGTTAGCAAAGACGTGTTGTTTTGTAGCAAAAAAAAAAAAAGAGTCGTTTGTGTAACATTTGGGCAGATACTGACTTCTCAAGCTCTTCCTGCGAGTGGGCGAAGGTGCAGCTGGCACCTCGGGGGCAGCCCCCTTTCTGCTTCATGTCACGGCACATGTAGGTTTTGTACTTGCTGTGCTGAAGCGGCTGCTGCTGCTCCGTTCCCTTCTTGCTGTGGTTCTGGATGAAGTCCACCAGGCCGTGCACCACCGTCTTCACTGCTACCAGCCCTTTCTCCAGCTGCTCCCATGTCGGAGGCGGAGCATCTGAGCACAAAGGGTTCAAGAAATTCCATATCTTCCATATACTATGTGCTGAGTGAATACACATGTGTCACATCTGGGTACACAAACCCTAAGAGTATAACTTTTCGACTGTATTATTATCTGACCATCAAAGCGGATACCTGGACTGGGGTCGATGTTGGCCAGCAGCTCTAAATGAGGTCTGAGCCGGTTCAGGTTGGCAGGGTCACCTGTTCTCTGTAGAGCTATAGTCAGCTCCTGGACACTCTGAGCAAAGGAAGCAGGCGTCTGCAACTACGATGTGAGCGAAGAAGAAGAAAAAAGGTATAAAGTATAGATAGATAGACAAATAAATAAATAAATAAATAAATATGCAGTCTTATGTCACTGATAAGGCGTTAGAGAAATGATAAAACCTTGTCGATGATGGACTGCATGTGGGACTTGTGTGACTGGTCCCCATAGAGCAGAGAGGACCACTGGTCGGGGGCGATGCGCAGACCTCCCTCCATGGCGATCTGAACGATCTGAGAGTCGTGCTCCCTCCGCAGAGCCTCGTACGTCCGAAACTCCTCTTTCAGCTGCATCAGAGACGAGTCCTCGTCTCTCTTGGTCACCTGTAGAATTATAAGCGCTCAATAAGAATATTCTTGGCATACACACATCTGTAATAAAATAATTTCACTTTTAAAACCTGAATAGAACAAGTGAAGTTTTGTGCCGTTATATTATCGCATTTCTAAGGATTATATGCATTTTCTTCACTGCATTAACAGGAGCAGCACTTGAAACCCCACTTCTTAATCTTATTTCTTTACTCTTAGTATATATTTTAAATGGTTGAGTTTACTGATTCAGAGGCAACCCCGGGACACTGAGTGCGAGAGGTGTGAGCACATTTACACTTGGGGCAATTTAGCATGTTGAAAAGTGAGAGGAAACCTGGAGAACTGGAAAGATCTAAGCTCAGGATCTAACACGGAGATGTGAAACTGTACCCCCAAAATGTGCTTACTTTAAAGCAGGAGGCACGGTAAAGCAGCTGAACGACGTGTCCGATGCTAGTTTTGGAGGCTTGTGGGAATCTGGGCTCCAGACGTTGCACCACAAACAGCACCAGGACCTTCCTGGAGAGGGCGGATCCGTCCTCCAGAGCCAGCAGCACCAGCTTCAAGGCTTCCTCTTGCATGGCTGCGGATTACAATACAACCAGTACGGGTTAACACACAACAGGGTGCAGTGCATACTTTTCTATTTGAAGGCTAAATGGGATTTACCTGGTCCTAGAAACTGACAGCCTCTGGCACGGACGGCAGCCCACAGGTTGGATGAGAGCTGCTGGGGGTTTTGGTGCTGCAGGATGAGCTCTGTGACGGTGCGCTCTCCCAGTGAGCGAGCAGCACGCATGGCACGTACCCGGCCCTCTTCCTCCACCAGCTGGCAGTGCACCAGGGTCACCAGCTTCCTCTGCATGGGTCTGCTGAGCATGCTCTGGGCCGTGCTACTCAACCCTACGCCTAAAATGCACAGGAAATCATTACGCTGTACGTTCCTCCACTCCTGATAGCACAAACAAAATAGAGAATTTTTTTTTTTTATACCTCTTGCACTGCTGAGAGGTTTGAGGTAGAGGGCGAGCTCCTCCACACACTGCCGGGCCTCATCGTAATGCTTGGTGTCTTCCGGACTAGTGATGAGCGCCACTGGTTGTGGTTTGGGCACCTGAAGGTAAATAAATAAATAAATCACAATAACTACAACAGCTGTAACATCTTCCAGCTCTTATAACTGAACTCTTAAAAGAGCGTCAGAACGAATCTTGATTTAATGTATGTGTAAGGAATTAGACTGATTTTGGTAGCAATATATACAGTTATAGTTGTGTTTCAAGACGAGTCACAACACAGCGACACAGCGATCCTTCTCAAGAACAAAACACCTGCAGAACACCTGATCAAGCTCTAGGGAGAATGTGCATCGACTCAACTCTACAGGAAGTGCGTTTTATATAGTGCGAGTTCTTTACACTTCTATGAAAATTAATTAGTTAGGAATTTGCTGCATGCCTGACCAATAAGCAGACCTGGTTCTGTCATTTTATTCTTAATATATTATTTCTACTAAAGTGATGTTTTGCTGATGAACCAGATTGTAGAAAATGGCTGGTTCAGAACTGGGATGTGGAGGCGGAGCTCAATGATTAATGCTCTGGGTTACTGATCAGAAAGAAGGTTGTGGGATCAAGCCCTCGCACCAGCAAGCTGAACCTGTTGCACTGGACGTATATGAAGAAATGAATGATCATTTCTGTTGGGTTGTAATTTCTGTCCAACTTTACAAAAACGTGTAATCCTAACCGAACAGACGTATTTCGTGAAGCGTGGATGAGTGACGAGCTCTGACCTGAGCCCCGACCAGCTGCAGCAGGGCCGAGTTGACGGGCAGCTGCTCGATGTCGGTGTTGATGGCCGTCTGGTCGAAGGGGCAGGCTTTGCGGTGCAGCTTGTTCAGGCACATCTTGCAGACGGTGTGGCCGCACCCGAGGCTGATGGGCCGCCTCACCGTCTCCTCGAACGTCTGCGTGCAGATGGGACACAGCAGGAACTCGGTCCATTGCGGCGCTTGGACGGGCATCGTCGCCGGGCCGGTCTACGCGTACGAGCCAAGGCGTGATCGTGTGCGTTTCATTAAACAAAAACAACAACAAGCAGAAAGATTCCACTGGAATCAAAAGGAGTTCGTAAACAACCACGTCGCCCGGGCGTCCTGCTGGCTCATCACGTCGCGCTGGACCGGAAACCTGCACCGAAAAATTATTTAAAAAATTAATAATAATAATAATAAACACAGAATATTAAAAGGTAGAACTGACAGCGCAGAATTTATTTTTACAATATTAAAAAACACCACATGCATTTTAAATACATTTAAAACCTATAATACATGAATAAATACACAACACCTAATGATGTATTTATATGCAAAATAATAATAATAATAAAAAAAAAAGATGTTTTTCTTTTACTTAGCTGCGCTTGCTAAGTCATCTAAGTCAGGTGTTAGCATGAAAATTTTCATTTTATTTTTTAAATAATGAGCTATTTCCTAACACAGCTATATATAAAACCTAACATATTATCCAAACCTATACATTATTTACGCTACCGACAGCTGACTAGCAGCTAAACCCGGCTAGCTTGCTAGCCGGCTAGCATTGTTTGCTGTATTTTTAAACAGCACCTCGACTAGCTTCACAGATAATACACAGTTTCACAAGCCACATTAAACTATATATTCAACTAAATATGCGTCGGAAATGTAATTACGCACCGATAAAATAATAATAATAATACACACAAACACAAAAACAAAAACCGCTGAGGTAAGTTTAGCTAGCTAGCTTCGCGAACTAGCAAGCTAACTACGTGTAGCATGATAAGCTGTTATGTAACGCACGGATTTATTAATAAATACATATTATTATTATTATTATGTTCTTTTAAGTGACGTTGTTAAATATATCTGTAGAAAACTATGTATTATTTTTTTCGCCAAAGCAAAAGGCTGAAACTGTACACACTGTTAGCTAAGCTATACACATCCTGCAAAGCAGAGCGTTAAAACATAATACTAACATAATAAAAAAAGCAAGTGTGGATGCCATTTATTTAAATGTCTTCACCCGGTTAATTTTTTTAAATCCGCGGATAAACTAATAAACAAACAAACAAATAAATAAACAAACAGGCGAGAAAAGCTAGCGCTCAAAGCACTGCAAGCAACCTACGGCTGTATTCCAAACAGCGCGGATTTACATAACGAAGTGCACTTACTAGGGTGGACGCGCCCATATGACAAACCGTACGCAAAGCCTATGTATGTAGGGAGCACGGCTTAATTTGGGATCGAGCCCAGAACAGATGCTTATCGCGAGTTAGCAGATCGCCGGTCCACACCCAGATATATATATATATATATACACACACACACACTCACACTCACACTGGGACGCAAAATAATAATAATTAAAATAAAAGAACAAGATTGCAATGGATTCAAATGTTTAAAAAAGAAAAAGGAAAGAAAACGCGCGCTTACTTGTGCTTCATGAGTCCAGACACCTTCATCTTCTGTTTAATAAAAAACATTGGCTTATTCCGTTGGTCGCCATATCGACCGTGTGTGTGTGTAAGCCAGTCACAGAAGTTCTTGGGAGTTCCTCTCGTCCACACACTTGAATAGGAGGCGCCATCTGCAGGCCATGCCTGGTACTGCACTTCAAAGATAATGAAAATCACACTACCGTCATTTCTAAGGTCTTGATTAAAGGCGCAATAACCGATTTTTTCATTCATTCATTCATCTTCTTGGCCGCTTATTCCTTTTCAGGGGAGCCGGTGCCTAGCCGTCAGCATAGGGCACAAGGCAGGAACAACCCTAGACAGGGCGCCAATCCATCATAGGGCACACACACACACACACACTCACACACTAGGGCCACTTTAGAGACACCAA
>JAOTRJ010000045.1:17416583-17427078 GCA_028564905.1 Leptodoras praelongus | reverse complement strand
GTTCAGTCTTTGATAAGTTTAGTTGAAGGTGGTGTTCCTTCATCCATGAGGATATGTCGGAGAGGCAATGCGATATCTGAGCCGATACTGTGGGATCATCAGGCGGGAATGACAGATAGAGTGGAGTGTCATCGACAAAGCAATGGTAGGAAAAGCCATGTGATCTGATGATCTTGCTCAGAGAGGTGGTGTAAATGGAGAAGAGGAGGGGTCCCAATACAGAGCCCTGGGGAACCCCAGTAGATAAGGAGTGGGCTGAGGACAGCTGTCCTAACCACGACACCTTGAATGAGCGCCCAATTTCCTGAACAGGGTGATCACTGGAGACGAATCATAGGTGTTTGAGCACAATCCTGAAACAAAAAGAATAAGAAGTGCTGATGACATCATCGCCTCGCCCAAAGAAAGCTTGCATGAGCAAATCAACAAATCAATCACTGATCATTGTCATTCTGATTCTCAAGGGATCGTCCATAAAGAATTCGTACCAGAAGGCACAGTGAAGAACATCTATGTGTGTTCACATGGGTCATATTTTGAAGATGATAATATTGAATGTTTTCAGTACATAATTCAATTCTCATTACTTTCTGGACAGATGAATAAATCACTTCAGACATGCTGTTATTAGAAAACATTCAACTTTGCTTCATGTCAGGAGTCATCACACCGCCCTGTCATTGATTATTGTCCTATACCTTTTTTAGAGAGAGGTCTGTTACACACATTGTATGTTTCTTCCGTTGGCATTCGACACCACTGCACCACAAGACCCCGTGCACACATGCTATCGTGCACTCATTCACAGGCAATACATCCACCGGATACAGGAAGAACGTGTACAGTATCGCAGGCTCAATATCAAACCAGGGACCTTGTATCATATCGTATTTCCTTATTCCTACAGTATAGAGTCATATAATGCAACATAACTGTGTGAATATCCACTGCAGCAGTTATAACGGTGTTCTTTTATTTTTGTTTAATCTATAGAATATTGATTGAAGCTTAAGCCACACCTCACACTCTGAGCAGCACCATCCTCCAAAAGGCCTGTAAATGAATACCACTGTTAGACTTAAATGAAATCGTGAGTGTGATGCGCTGCCTTACGCATTAAACCCCGCAGTCCAAGGCATTAAAGCAGGCTTTTATTTCCCATTTGTTCTAATCCCTCCGATTTCCACAGGGATTAGCAGACCAATCATGAATATTGAGCGAGAGTCATCGTGTTTGAAGATAAGGAAGGGTTTATTATACCAGTCCAGGTGGACGTGGCCAGGATTGAGGCGTGTACTGGATCTCTTTGGGAGTCACATATAAATGGAGGACAGAGGTACAGAGAGGCAGGACAAAATGCCACTTTAACTCCATAAAGTACAGTGGAGGAGCCGCAAATGCAACTCGGCATAAGGTAAATCATTTTGTCCTGACAAGCACATTTATCTTCTGTTTAAAATGTTGAGGTTATAAACATGCAATCTGAACATATTCCTTTGTTGGCATGCATTTTTTCATTTTCAAGGAATTTTTCCTACCTGTTGTCATCAAGCACAGATTATACAACCTTTTTTGGAAGGTGTCAGTACGTTTTCAGGAGAGAGGTGGTTACTTGGTAACATGCCAAGCTTTTATTTTTATTATATTCATGTCAAAGTAGAAGCTGATGAGGGGATGACTATTTAGAGGTAAGTGATAACAGGATACAAATCTAAATATGGAATACAATTGAATTCTTTCACCTATTCAAGCTCCTCCATGAATTCTTCTGAATCTCTAAAATAACTTCTTCTGTAAAGTTCCTAATATTGCACTATGTAAACATTTATATTTTAAGAAAGAACAGCCTGTGTGGAAAGAGGAATGTCTGAAGTGGCTCAGTTAAAGTTTTTCCCATTTTTGCTTTGTAGGCTCTCCCACTGCTAAAGAAAGAAGCAGAAGACCCCTCTGAACCAGCACTACAAAGCAGTGGCATGGAGGCGAATACTCAAATGAAAACTGCTGACACAGAGATGTCTGCTCCTGGCTCTGATGGCTCTGTTATTTCTCCCTCAGGCTCAGCTGTATCTGCCTTACAGTCAAAATTCAAGGAAATATCACAGAGGCGGTCTAAAGGGAAAGAGATGCATGATGTTCCGCTTGAAGGTCTGTCAGAACCTTTGCAGAAAAAATCAGATAAGGAACAATCATCTTTGAGCATCCCAGAAGTCAAGGTATTAAAGTCGAGCAACAGTGCTGATGAAGTACAAAACCTTATAACTTCAAGCCACCTAATGGAAAATAAATGGGAAAAGAAAGATGACTCCCAGTACTCCCAGATTCCCAGTACTGACTCTAGCCTTGGCAAAGGATCCAGAATGGAGAATTTCAGAACAAGTGGAGATGGTGGCGCTCTTCTGTCAAAGCCAACTTCTTCTCCAAGGTTTTGGACACCACCGAAAGGTTTTGGGAGACTGGTCCGACCAGAGACCCTTGTTACAAATCAAGAGATTGATTCTTTACCAATAACCATGAATGTGGTACATGCCAGCAAGGAGGAGCAGAAGCTTAGAGTCAGAGGTCCAGTGGTTCACAAAGAGTTGCAGGGATTGGCCAGCTTGGAGAGCAATTTCCAAAGATGTATCCAAAAGCAACAAAGTCCGCCAGATGAACCCAGGAGAGAAGAAATTCCAGATATTCTAAGTTGTCAAGGAGGATACAAAACAGAGATGGCTGAGACAGAGAAAGTCCAAATCACCAAGACCACCTTAGCCATGCTTGCAGAAGGACAGTATCAGCCTTCACTTATAAACAAAGGTGAGATCTTTTACTTGGTGGTCAGTTGTATTGTTCTACGCAACAATGTCTCAGTAGTTTGGGGAGTTTCAAATCCAGCACACACTGCTACAGGATAGTCTTTAGTATCTGTGAACAGATGGCACCATTCTTCTATGAGATTACAGATGTTGGGGGCTGGGAGCAAGAGGACTATAAAGGATAATAAGGTTTTAATACCGTGTGATGAAACCTAAAGCTGAAATCTGCCATCCTGGTTTTCTGGAGTGTTGTGTAACTGCAGAAAGACCGGCAGAGTTTGGCAGTTTTAGTGCAACCTTTTCCGAACCTATATATATAATAATCACAGAGTACATTTACATTTGGTAGACACCCTTATCCAGAGTGACTTACATTTATCTCATTTATACAACTGAGCAGTTGAGGGTCTTGCTGAAGGATCCAACAGTGGCAGTTTGCTGGGACTGGGATTTGAACTCATGACCTTCCAATAAGTAGGCCATTGTCTTAACCATTGAGCTACCAGAACCCAAGTAAGTAGGGATGGGGAAACTCTCCAGCCCCTAGGTCCATCCTTCAAGGAGTACTGCATAACTTCATGAAGGATGGACCCAGGGGCTGGAGAGCTTCCCCATCCCTTCTTACCTCACTACAGAGAGTTGTACATATCTCACACCTTGCCACCCCATCCACAACAGCTCTTGGAAATTTGGCCAATTCTTCCCTAGGCTTAGTGGATGGGTTAGGTTAGGACTCACACTTCCTTCACCCTATAGGTATGCAAGATTAGGGGGAAAGGCAAGCCTGTGGCATGTCTCAACAGCAGCATATCAGTCCTTGATGCAGGGCTTTGGCTCCACTGTAGTACCCTGTTACATGTTCCATCTCCAGTGGCATTACATCTCCACACCTGCAGAGGTCTTCCAAAATCACTTCCTGTTCATAGACTATATAAAGCACCAAGCTTTCTCCTTGGATTTGCCCTTTAGATGTATTTGACATGTGTTTGTCATGAGTGATTGGAGGTCAAATGTGATTTGGAGAAGCTGATACGATGACCTACATTTAAAACATTCACACTACTCCACATGCTACTCCACCTTTTCTTTTGGGAGGTGGGAGGAAGCTGGAGGACCTAGAGGAAACCCATGCAGACATGCTTGTCCAATAGATTCTAGCAATATGCCTGGTAATACATTAATTAGTCAGACATCAAAGGATCAGTGGATTATGGGAATTATACCATGAAATATGTCAACTTCTTATTCTAGGAAACTAGGTGTGTAATTCTGTGTCGTAGACCACGTTTTGCTTCGTAGTGAAATGATCAGAAGTCATTGTGTCTTTCCGTCTACTTGTATAGGTTTACCTCCGTCATATAAAGAGGCTGACTGGGACACAGCTCTCATCTTCGGATCGGAGTTTAACTTTAGGTATAGAAAAAACTTTCTTGTGGATATTCAAATACATTTAATTGGTGTCTGCCTACGTGTACGCTTCGTACTTCGACCCATAATCTGTTGCATAGTCGTGCTCTAGATGTGAGAACAATGGTGCTAGAAATGTAGATGTCAAACATTAGCTAGCTAATTGATGACACTAACAATTTAACTAGCAAGCATGTTGTACTGTATACACACATGAACGCATATTACTGTATACAGTCAAAACAAGACCAAATTGTCAAGAAGTATTCTTTCGACAGGGAGTGTATTATATTCACCTTCCAATGTTGAAATCTTCATCTGAATACACTAACTGCTAGAAATAAGGATTTCTTAATGAACAATTAGCAGTAATGTGAATAATGCTATGCAGTTTATTTTAAACATGTTTAAGGATTGAGGAAAATCAAACAATGTATTTTTCGATCCAATGTATGCACTATTAAAGAGGTAGGAGTGATAGTTGCTTTTAAAAAATGGTGCTTTTTGGGATGTGCACTATATGATAGTGTATCAGTGACAATAAGATTTACATGGCCACAGTTTTACAGTTTTTCTGTTGTTGGCAGATCTGACTTGACTCTAAGCCCGCGTCTTGAGCAGGCCAAGCGTTTGCTGGAGAGAGCCAGATCCAAGGCTCGCGCTCAAAACCAAAATAGTGACCATGGAACTCAAGCCACTCAGAGACAAGTCTTGTAAGTGACCCTGTCTTTTGACCTGCCCTTTCTTTTCTTTTACATACTAGCAAAAGAAACCTGAATGCTAGTACTCGTAATTAGAGGCCAATTGCTAGAATTCATCATTTTTACAAAGCAGTTTTGAGCTGTTGCGCAAACAGTTCTTTGAGCCTACCCCAATTCAAGGGGAGCTAACCCAAAGGGCAACACACACCTAGAGACACCAACCTTGTATTATTTGTCAGACATGTGGGGCTACAACTACACCAAGTGTCAGATGGATTGGTGAAAGTTAAGTATATGATATCATTGACGAAATATTGGTGTAGGGGAAAAAGTGAAAGAAGAAGAAAATGAAGAGACACCTTAAGTACTGATACTTAAAACCAAGACATGGTAATAAAGTAGTTATACTTTATTGCTTCTGAGCTAGCTGGGATGTTGGCATACTGATAAACAGAACATGTAATAAAGAATGACAGAAACAGGAATGTTGACAAACGTCAACATAATCACTGTTAAATCAATGTATTGCTTACAAATCACTTACACAACAGTGTCGAATCAGAAACTGGATCTGATGATGTAATGAGATGATAGTGTAAGGGGGCTAACAGTAGGGGGCGTGGCGGAGTGGCGCTCCAACTCCCGGCAATCCTAGTGCCAATCAAGGTCGACTGGAGACACCTGCTATGAGTTGTATAATCATGAACTCAGCAGACCATTTTATGTCACTAATCCTCTCTCATAATGAGCGCAAAACCGATCACATATACACATGGTAAAATTAATCCTAATCCTCTACAGTTTTATCTGTACATCCGGTTAATGCATTTAACATGGCAGAATGTGCTAATGACAGGCAATATTTTTTCCATATTTATTATACCATTTATACTGTTGTAAAGGAGAACAAAGGAGCAGTTCTGTCATGTCAAGCCAGTGCTGGGAGTTGAACCCTCATCCTTTTGATCAGTAGCCCAGTGATTAACCATTGACATCCACAAAACCACGAAGATCCCACAACCAATTCTCCCATTTCTCCTCTTCTACTTTAGGGAGATGTCACCAATGAATAATTCACCACCACAGAACTACACAACTACTCATGAGCAGAAAATAACCCTCTCTGTCCAGCTGCAGGATGTCCAAAGCAGGAACATTGAGCATGGTGCTTACTTGCGACAGCAAGATCAATTACTTAGCCATGTCCACTTTGAAGATGAGCCAAAGAAAGAGGCTGAGCATTGCTACCTAGATAGAGTTAGTAAGCATGGGCAGGTATTGATAGACAATTCACTATCCAACGAACAACTGAAGGCACAACTCTTATTCTCACAAAGAAGCAAAGGTTTAGGATCAACCCAGGATAGTGTAGGAATTCCACTGGCCATTCCGACTAATCAAGCAGAACACTCTCTGGAGACTGTATTGTGCAAGGGTGAGCCAAGGAAATGCAAGGCCTGTGGGAGTATCCTGATAGTCAGCCATCCCAAAGAATCTACGCAAATTGCAGAGGGACAAAGGAACTCAGGTAACCAATGGGTCACTTCTGGTCAGTCAAGTAATCAAATCATTCAACCAAATCTTTTAGAAGGTACTATGTTGACTGGAAGCTCTAGTCTGGATGAAAATGTTGAGGCGGCAGGAGCAAGTGATGCTGCAGACAGAGTATCAGCTTTCGGCAAGCTCCGCAGGAGGAGTCGCAAAGGGGAAAACAAAGTTGAGACAAGTTACGGCCCTTATGCTCGAGGTCAAGAACTCTTAGCACAGCGACGGAGTTCTAGAACAAGAGCCAATCTGGAAGAGGTGACTGTGCCTCATTCCAAACCTGCACGAGGTGTTACTTTTGCCACTGCTTCCTACATACCAACTGCTAGACGTTCCAGAAACTACTGGGATTCTGCTGGGATACAGCTTCCCATCAAATCAGCTTTGAAGTCTGGGTCCAAGACCCGGTCATCAGAGCAACATGGGATGAAGATCCTGCCTTCATCTCAGGAGGTAGAGAGAAGTCCTCACCATGATGTTGCTACACCTCAGGACCATGGTACAACTTCTCAGGTTTCAGAAGTTTCCTCAGGACTCACACCTTGTATCAAACCATCCTCTCTCAGATACTCCTCACCTGTGGTTACTCCAGTAGAGCCAGTGGATGGTAAGCATAATAACTAATGCTCCATTGTTGTTCAAGGCCTTGGTCCTCATCTTTCTGGGTTCTTAACATATTTGTGGTATGTTTCCCTTGATTCCATCGCTAGACCAATTATCCCATTGAACTTATAGTTCCAACCAAGCATGGATTTTTCACTTTTTATTCTCTAGCCCATTCACTTAGTGAGGATCTCACTTGTGCTGCATCTCATCCACCAGAGTGTCAGGCAATTGTCCGGGGTGTGACCATGTCAAAGACTGAGGACTTGAGAGCAGAACTTCTGAGATCAGAACACCGCAAAGCTGAATTACAGTGGGATGAAAATGTGGCTGTATCAAGGTACATTCTTTTATCTTGCAGCCAAACACTCAGCTAACCAGACAGTACAGACCTAGAACACTGGAATAATTAATTGGTTTATTTAGTAGTCAGATGCTATTAGGCTACGAGACGATAGATTATGTTGGCTGACTTTACTGTAGCCTACGGTGGCTTGTGCAAAAAATGGTCTACACAAGTGTCTGTCTGTCTGTCCTACCATTGCTGTACAGGATACAGTCAGTGGTCGGTGGCAGGTCAGATAGCTGATTAGTGCACATGTGCATAGTGAGCTTCTGTTTTGTTTTTATATTTTAGTTACTCTGCCACCTACAGGCCTTGCAAACATGCTACAGCATTTTCACTGTTTTTTTGTGAATCAGTGTGGATGAAGATAAATTCTATAATGTTGTGGTGTGGATGCAAAACCTTTTGAAAGTGTAATGGAAAGATCTTGGTTTCAAAACATTCCTTTGTCATTCTGGTGGTGGAGGCTTCTTTCAACATTTGAGAGATTAAATTTAGGTGATATCCCAGCCCATAACCATCCTGCTTGAAAATAACACTAGGACCAAATCTTGATCCAGCATTACTGCACCACGGTTATCATTATTAACCCACATAATTTTGTGTGTAGGAGAACTTTGGAGCGGGAAGCTTGGCCCAAGCTCTCCCTACGTCGTTTTTTCTCAGCCATGGGCCTGAACAGCATGGGAAAGATGGTGAAGGGCAGCCGGTCAAGCAGCATGGAACAGCTATCCCTCCCTAAAGCCAGAGCTTCTTCAAGCCCTACTCACAAAGGCCAAAATCCATTGCAGAGAACACCCTCTCTTCAGACCCTCCATACTGTTAGTATAGCTATCTATCTACACTGGAACGCCTTAACTAATTAAATTGTTCTTTGAGATTTCTTTATGCATTTCTCTTCATTTTTTCCCCACCAGGAATCTCCTCTTGCTCAGCTACGTAAAGCTTCTTCTGTACAGAGCTTGCAGTCTCCAAAGAAGAAATACGAGCAATCAACTCTTCTTGGAGAGCTTCATTTGCCTCTTACTCCAGGACCCAGGTTTGTTGGGAATACTAATGTGGTAAGAATACACAAGCTGTAATATAGTTGGTGGTTTTTAGTGCTGTAATATAGTACTGTGAAATTCTGGATTCTGACTGGTGAGAAAGTGTTGATTAATTTTCTTTAGCAACCACATTCACCATTCAACCGCAGCACTGTTCAATTCTTGAATCTAACAGCATATATTAGTTCTAGTGGTAATTTAAATTGTATAGTACACATTCCAGACAATTGGAATTATTTCAGGCTAATAATACGCAGAATGTCTTATTCCTTACAAAACATATAGATGATGCAAATAAAAGCTTGCTTTTTCATAGGGATGCTCTTTTATCTCTGCTCTTTTAGGGATCTTCAAGTTAAAAAGGGAATGGAGAACATAGATGAATCTCAAGTTTCAGGTCCAATGGGCAGAATTATCCAGACTTTCTCTGATGGATCTTTGTTGTTAGAGCTCACTAGACCAGTCAATGCACCTTTTGGCTTTGTCATCTCTAGAGCAAAAGGTCGAGGTACTGACCAGACTTTTCTGCATTAGCAAAAGTTCCCATCATAAGATATGAACAAATAAAACAAACACTGAAATATATCTTTTTGCTTATCTAGTTTATTTTTAATTATTACATCATAATTGTTCTTCACTTTTGTCAGAATCAAGACATTGATATGTTGCTTCAAGTGTCTGCACTAATGAAATGGAGCTGTTACTCTGTCTTCATAGGACTATATGTGGAGCAAGTGAGAAACAGTGCCACAGAAAACATCTACACCAGCCTTCTGGGAGTAGGAGATGAAATCCTGGAGGTAAACGGAGAGAAGGTGATTGGACTAAGCCTCGAACAAGTGACCTGTATGATGACCTGCGAGAGTACAGCTACTCTCCGGATCCTTCCACATCGCTGGATCCAGCACTGAACTGCTCATCTACACAAAAGACTCAGGAACACTAGGAAGTTGATCCATCTAAAATGAGTGAATTTGTATATTAGAACATCTGAATAGATGTTATGTGCACTAAGTCCTTGTTTTATGTTATTACTACAGAAACAATAATTGGCCATGCTGTTATAGAAAATTAATCAACACCTTCTGACTGATCGGTTCTCACAATTGAATACTGCTATTGTATAAAGATAAGTTAGATAATGTTTCCTTCATTATGACCACAGCAGCAGCTCTGGAGGTCATATAATTTTTTGTCAAAGTTTCTTCTTATTCTTCTTATATTTTTTGCCTTGCCCAATTCTTTAACAACAATATCACATACTTTGACTTCACCAATCCAAAGTTTTGTGTCCCTGTTTGTGCGTTTCCCTTCAGCACTTTTTTTGGGTAATAGCTCAAAAACCGTTTTGCCTAAAATGATGGAATTTTTATGGCCTTGAAGAGACATATAGTTCATTATGATTCATTTGTGGAGTTGCACCACCTAATGAACAATGTCTAGTACAAAAGACCAGCCCTTCAGTACGCAATATCTTATGATCTAAATGCTTAATCTTCATGAAATCACTGTCACATTCTGTAGGCACATACTGTTAGGAATGGTTGGGGAATAAATGGTATGGAGACGTAGATGCGGAACAAAAGGGCTCTTTTAATAACACAAGCGTTCATTCACAAACAATAGCTTAGAGTAAGGGTATACAAACAACACGTAGAGCGGCGTGTGGGAGCGCTGAAGGTCTCGAGCGTTGAGACGACCGGCAGGGTAACGTCCTCGGAAGTAGGTGTCGCGAAGAGTCTGCCGGGGGGTGACGCATGAAGGCGTTGCGCATGGAAGCGCAAGGAGATGCGTAGAAGCGTTGAGGCGCGTGGAAGCATTGAGGCGAGGCGAACGGCAGGTGAAGATCCTACCGGGAGGTGAAGCCCACTGGCGTGGCGTGTGGGGGGCGCCGAGGCGTGGTGCTCCAGACCACCCTTCCGGTCCTATCCCCGGTTGGTCCGGTCGGGTCAGGTCAGACCAGTACTTCCCGTCTGAGTCCGGAAGTGACGACCTATAAGTAGGGACAGGAAGCGGAAGAGGCGGGAACAGCGAGACGGGAAAACCGGAAGT